>JAOEHI010000019.1:4401668-4435788 GCA_025447815.1 Percopsis transmontana
CATATTTAGAATATATGACCCCAATTTTCTATCTATCTATCTATCTATCTATCTATCTATCTATCTATCTATCTATCAATCAATCATCTCTGTGTTACACAACTAGGGGGATCCTTTGTGGAGTGCCAGGATTTTACATACAGATCCCCAACTCATAAAAGATGCTCATTATAGGTGGGCATAGATGCAATTCTACTTTTATCTTTGGACATTTTATTTGTAAAATGTTGTTGATGTAATACTGTATTTCAACAGATATCTTCAGAGCGGTGCCGATGTTATTACTACAGCCACATACCAGGCAAGCGTGGAGGGATTCATGAGGCACCTAGACATGACCTCACAAATGGCCACTGAGCTATTGATGTCTGGAGTTCATGTGGCCAAAGACACAGTAAAACAATTTGTCTCTGAGAATCACCCAACAGGTAGGCTGTATTTCAGTGGCATGCAGTTTATTTTTATTCTATATATATCCTTTGTAAACTATTAGTAGTGCTATTTAAGTTTCATTTTTACTTGTTAAGAGAGGAGGAATCCAGTGGTTGCAGCCTCTATGGGACCTTATGGGGCATTTCTGCTTGATGGCTCAGAGTATACTGGGGCTTACGCAAAAGAAATGAGTATTGAGGTAAGTGGCTCTGAATTTTGTCAGAATCTAAAAAGTAAATTTCAATTTAAACATAAAAATACCATGTTCAATGTGTTCATTAACTAATACAAATGTATAGTATGCCTAATCAAACTTGTTATCTACTGTAGGTCTAAGTCATTACAGTGTTGAATGGTTCTGGCTGTTTGAATAAGTTTGCAGCAGGTGAACTGATTAATAATTAGCCAAGATAATACACTGTGGCAACCTTTTGTTCCAAGGAGCTTAAAGCTTGGCATCGGCCCCAGATCAGCTGCTTGGCTTCAGCAGGAGCGGATCTCATTGCTTTCGAAACAATCCCAAGCATCAAAGAGGCAGCGGCTCTGTTGGAGCTCCTCAAAGAATTTCCTAATTCTAAAGCCTGGCTGTCTTTCTCTTGTAAGGTAATCATCGCTACTATACTTTCACACTATATACACAGTAAGGTATATAGAATATGTTAACAGTCATATGATCAACATTTTCAGGATTCTAAGTGTATATCTGATGGCAGTCCATTTGCTGAAGCTGTCCAGTTTGCCAATGCATCCAGCCAACTGATTGCTGTTGGGGTCAACTGCTGCTCACCAACTTTGGTAAAGCCGCTCTTAGACTCTGCCAAATCTCAGCTGAGACCTGACCGGTGCTGGATTGTCTACCCTAACAGTGGAGAGGGATGGGATGCAAAGAATGGGTGAGTTTGACAACATCACGTTGTGTACTTACAAACTCTCTTGTCCATTATGTTAAGTACATCAATAATTATTTGAGTTTGTTCACACAATAATATTAATAATTGTCACTTTATGAGAAAAATATAAATTGGTTATCCATTAAATGAGGCTAAAGGTTAACTGTTCTATTTTGTCTGTCCGAATTATTATTATATATCTCTTAAGGTGGCAGTTATTGCCAGAGAAGACATCAGTAGCTGAACTAAGTTCAGACTGGATAAAGCAAGGCGCAGGAGTGATTGGTAAGCGTTTTCTTCTTCCATTTCACTTTTGAGGGATGTTTTCTGCATATTCTCAGTGGAATCTCTTTATTCCCCAGGGGGCTGCTGTCGTATTGGTCCTGTTCAGATTGCAGAGCTACATCAGCAGCTACATGGAAGCTGATTATCTCAGGCATCGCTTGTGCGATTGAGTGTGTCTAAGGGATTTATAAATTATTTGAACAAACACAACACATTCAAATGTAATTTTCCATTTTTAGAAATTTTCGAATATAATAAAAAAAATATATATAAATATAAAATTGGTCTGAAAAATGACTTGAACACTAGTTTACAAAAATCCAAATTTATTTAAAAAGAATCACTACATCAAATAACTTAATACATGTTGACAACAGCGTTGGATTCAATAAAGACAAACGGCAAAAAAGGTTCAAATTAATGTAGTAGAAGTAAATGCATACAATATGAGCATAAAGCATGCAAATGTCTTTCTGTGGTTCACATCTTAAATATACACAAACTACTGAGTGACAGACTCACCATTATTACTGTAATCCAGCTCTATAATTTTTCAAACAGAGGTATAGATCATCTATGCATTACCACTCGTAGCTTTAAAAAAAAAACACTTCAGTTGCTTTCACAAATACTGTATATGCATTTTCACTTAAAAGCATTGTACTGCAGTACACACTGTATATCAGATTGTTAAAACAGAATATGTATCATGATTCTTTAAAAGAGATTTAAATGTATTTTTAGACAAACATTCCAATGACTGTAATGTATAACATTAGTATACACCAGTATTACAGTAGATATTTGTGTGATGTGTCCATTTTAAATTTTAGATATTTTTTAAATTATTTAGGGAAAAAAAGTACGATTTTAATGTATGTGTTAAGTTTTCATTGTAGTGGTAACATGAACACCTCATCCCTAATTTGGATTTAAATACTCAATAAATAAGTAAAAAATACTCAATAAATATAGCGCCCAGCAACAATGAATAGACTCAGTCTAGGATATCTTCTTCAAGTTCGCTCTCAGGGGAGCTCCTCTGTCTGTACTCAGTGGTGTTGGACAGGCGTTTCCATGCAGTGTCTTTCTGACTTCCCATGCTGTGTGAACGTCCCAAGCGAGCCAGGCACTTCGCTGAGGCCTCTGCATCCTCGACTGCACTTCCGTGGAAGCGCTCGGTGCCCGAGTGATGAAGGTCATGGCGCACGTTCTCCAGATTCAGTGCCCAGGGGCCAAGCTTCTGCCAGTTTACCCGCTGGAATGCCATGATGCAATGAAGGTTGCCACCCACCTGCAATGTGGTGACAATGCAATCGGTGAACAGTTTTACACAAATATTGTCTTCAATAATATAAAGACAAAAGTGACTGGGTGACCTTTTTGGTTTTGCGGCATTGAATTCCCCTCTCTGTGTGACGAATGTCCAGGTATTCTGGATTTTGTGTGTTGAGGTCAGTCACTATGTCCAGCCATCTGAGAACATGGGTTTCATCAAAGAGAGCTGAGGATTGACGCAAGACTAAATGCTGCACCGATTTAAGATTTCCTTGCAACAGCTTACTTTTTACAATGAATGGCTGGATGTTTCCTACTAGGTTCACCAATAAGAATCCAGTGTTCCATCTCATTTACTGGCAGCGGCCCTCTTTGTGCAAAAGAAAACAATGCTTCATTAAAGTAGGCCAATTCAAATGAGACAACCTCAAATATGGTGGTGTAACAGAAATTAATAACAAATTACCTATAAGCTTTAGCTGCTTTGTGTGGTGTGGCTTCAAAGCCTAATGGGCAGAAATAGTGATTCTGGCAGTGATAAATATAGGCCATAGAGTCATCCTTCAGTCCTTGTGTCAACTTCTGTAATGCTCCTTCAGCTAAAAGGCATTTTGAGAAGTTAACAGACATTGTCAGAGTGTAATACAAATGAGGTGACCAATAATGAACTCACCAGTCTCTCCTGCTGTCTTGTGTTTCCCGTGTGGCTTGTACAGAATGTATGAACAACCTCGAACTCGAGAATTCTCATTGATTTGTCTGAACCATCTGCAAGGGAAAATACATTATTGGTTATACGTTTTTGCATATAAATACTAAATAATATGTGTCTTTAATTGACACATATTGAATAACATAATAAATTAAATTGTGAAGAGAAATTTAAAAGTACCGCATAAGGGTGGCGTTGCCAGTGAAAGGGCCGAACTTGATCTCTTCAAAGGGTGGCTGGAACCCCAGAATATGCAATGCCTCCTCCTGGGATATGGGTGGAAGGCTAGCCATACAAACAGACACTTATTGAACAATATTCACATTCCAATGCAGTGTTGCGTGTGCATATATTGCTATTCCCAAGCTGCACTTTTATGTGACAAAATAATGTGACACAATGTTAGTCAGCACAGTATGTACTGCACACCTCCCTGCTCCTAGAGTGCTGTACAAGAAATTCCAGCAGGATACCAAAGAAGAAATTCCACAAGAGGTCTTGTACTGGGGCCGACTAATGCAATACCTAAAGCAGAAATCAGATTTTTTTTAAGACAAACATGACGATGACAGGAATGCCACTACATTTTAATATCTTATACGCTTTTGTACGTGTATGGTGTTACTGAATATTTGCAGTTTCGGACAGGGTCTGTCTGAACTGAATGAAACCTTACCATCTTCGCAGATCTAAGACTTTCCTCTGTTTGATCTCCTCCAGCGACGCATGGGGAGGAAGGTCTTGGAGGTTCCGGCTATACCTGTCTGAGGACTTCATTTTCTTGGAACTGATCTTTTTAATATTGCCTAAAGTCAAATGTTAGTCAAATATCTGTGCAGGTTTTTACATGACGTGAGGCAATTCACAATACTGAAACATATTTAAATGCAGCAGCTATTGTAATTTATAATACATTTAGACAAAAGCCTGCTCCTACTTCCTAAGTGGCAATAAAAAATAGAAAAAGATTTTGGAACTATAACAAGGTATAATTTATCCAACATTATTATTATCAACCTTTTTGAATAGAAAATAAAACAAAAAAATAACATTCATAAATATGCTTTTACACTTTTATCTTATGATTTCTTAACCTTGATGAACTAGGTGGCCCCTCACTCGCAAACATACATATGCCAAGGCATCTCACAACCCCATATTAAGAACACCTGCTATAAAGTACCATTTGCACGCCAAAGGACAACTATCTGCACCAAACATCTACAGTGTATGGGTGATGATCAACTTTTCTTACTTGTTTTAATTTTCCTGGTAAGCACAGCGTCAAAATCTGTCGTATCAATTTCCCAGGCCAAAATACGCTTGGTTTTGCTGGAGGCAACTTCCTCCATACCAAAATCATCATCTGAAGCCCCGTCAGTGGCTCCTGGCTGACTTTGGGGAAAATCAGTGGCTGTTTTGTGTTTCACAAAAGGGGGACCGTCATCCTGCTTGCTAGAGGCCTCATCCCTGGGTATGTTAGTGGGGCAGTACACACACTCAGCCTGGTTAAGAAGAGCATAATCTGAACAGACTGTGTAGAACGTCTCTCTGGAGTGGGTGACGGGACAGGTCCACGGGAGATGAAGTTCAGAACTTGAGGCACGCCTTCCTCTTTGGGTGTCCCTGGCAAGGGAGCTCAACAGACTGCGTTCATCTTCGGTGGGCCTTTGTGGCCCTGCCTGGTCAGACGGCCCAGACAGGTGTGCTTCTTGACCTTCTGACGTATTAGGCATTGAACAGCCACTGGTGATGGATGACAGAAATGTTTGCTGGCGAGGATGCTGAAGGGATGGATGTTTATTCTGGTGATTAAAGGGAAGGCAGCATTTATCAAAACGATACAGCTCAAGGTGACTACAAGTAAATATCACATGCTAGTTACGGAACCAGCAAAGTAACAATACTGTGTAGCTAATACCATCCAGTGTCTGTATTTTGTCACACCATTGAATGTCATTGAACATGACATTTAGAATATGTAACGTTGTGATAACTAACGCGATCCTTTGACTATCAAAACCAATCCATACGACTGTCGCCAAAGCCTGCCGAAAATGTTGTGAGGTGTCAGCTGTGTGGTCATTACCTATCACGCAGAAGATAACCTGTAAAGTGGTCGCGGAGTCACTTACAAAACAATTAGCTGACTTTATCCTGCATACTGTTACATACAACTAAATGGAAGTGAATTCAACCATGTGAAAATCAAAAAATTGTCTTTGTCTCACTAAATAGATTATAATGAACGATATTTTAGTACAACGTCCTAGAATACAATCTTCTTCCGCCTTGTAATCCCGGACTATACCACTCCTAAAACCGGGGGTTTATGTTTCTCGGTCTCAATATTATTGAGGAAGCTATATTTAAAAACAAAAAGAAAAAGCATTACACAAAATAATTATCTACAATTATTTTGTTTTGAATTAATAATAAAATCTTGTTTAACACGTGTACAAATTATATTTTTTCCGCACTTCTAACCTATAGTTTTGAATCCAAACGGTGTCCCCAGAGGTCCAAGAAATCATTGGCACTGAAACTCAAAGAAAGGTTGAAACTACAGCCACATGTTTGGAAAGGAAAGGTAAGCATTATAACCTAAATCAATATAACTTTTAAGATTTCAAACGTGCAATTGGCCTATTACAATACTTTGTAATTGAGCTGGCATTGTTCCCGAAAAACACTGCTTTTTGAAGCTTTTACTGTCAGGGGTCCTGTTACGTAATCTTACATTGTTCAATATGGAACGAGGAAATTTGTAATGGAATGCTAGAAGTGAGAACTCAGTCTTCTTTCATGTTTTTATTTATTCTTTCCTGCAATAAATAGTCCTATAATAATACAAATAGAAATCCAAGCGTTGACTATCTAAGTACAGATAAGTAACACACCTAAGGTTGGAGCTATCTGCTAATAGTTAAAACTGTTCAAAGTCCAATGTGGTTAAACATTTAATGTGTTACTATTATCCCTTTAATGGCGCCTTTTTAAGCGATTGCTTTGTTGTAGTCACCCATGTTCACAAATCATTTTGACAGTGTGGATACCTCAACTTTACACGAGAACGATGTCAAAGAAGTTGTTGATCATTGACACAGACTGTGGCATAGATGATGCCCAGGCCATAATGATGGCTTTGGCAGCACCTGGCACTCAAATCCTGGGTATCACCTGTTGTTTTGGCAATGCAAGTGTGGAAAATGTGTGTCAAAACGTTTTGAAGGTGCTGTCAGTCTGTGCACGTAGACAGGTACGTCTTTGCAGGAGCTACTGTAATGTGCCTCAGTTTTCTGTTTATTGGATGCATTTATATTTGTTATTGCAATAAAAGAAGGCTCTACTCAGGTGCCCATTGTCCCAGATACCAGTTTTCCAAGGCTCTGCTCGGCCTCTTGTCAGTGCCAGTAATCCATTTAGTGATCACTTTGGAACTGATGGACTAGGAGATGTGCTTGAAGACAGGGATCCAAAATGGAAGGAGAAAATCGAGACAGAGCACGCCGTTAATGCAATGATCAGACTGGTATCTGAACACCCAAACCAGGTAAATCATTGTTGTGTTGTTAATACAAAACCCTGTTTGGTACATAACCAGGCTAATTTATAACATCCTTCTCTTACTAGGTCTCCCTTGTGGCCCTTGGCCCTCTCACAAATCTTGCACTTGCTGTGAAACTGGATCCAAGTTTTCCTCAAAAGCTCAAAGACCTTTTCATTATGGGTGGAAACATGGAAGGTAACTAATACTGAATATGTGGGTGTATTTCTGTCTGTTGAGGATTTGTGTAATTTAATAATTTTTCTTTGCAGGAAAAGGCAATGTAACATTATGTGGAGAGTTTAACTTTGTCCTGGATCCAGAATCTGCTCATATTGTACTGGAAGAATTCCTCTGCCCAACACAGCTTGCAACGTGGGAATATTCTTGCAGACATAAACTGACATGGGTAGGTTTACTGTACATGCAAGTGCCCAATTTATAAAAAAAAACCCTGCACAATGCTCTTACTTTCAGCAGTGGCATTTGTTTTGATTTTGATTCTGATTCTGTAGGAGTTCTTTGAAGAGTTGAT
Organism: Percopsis transmontana; assembly: GCA_025447815.1. Taxonomy (NCBI): domain Eukaryota; kingdom Metazoa; phylum Chordata; class Actinopteri; order Percopsiformes; family Percopsidae; genus Percopsis; species Percopsis transmontana. The sequence goes on from JAOEHI010000019.1 coordinate 4,409,348, forward strand.
CAATCAGGACACACCTGCAGCCCGGTTCATGAAGAAGATAACCTCTAAATGCTGGGCCTATTCCAAGGAAGCTATGGTGAGCCGGAGGGATGTTTACTTCGGACCTGGTTTTGTCTCGTATGATTCCTATGCGATGGCAGCTTTCATCGATAATACTATCGTAACTGAGGCCATCGAATGTGCCGTCCATGTTGAGCTGCAGGGCACAATCTGCCGTGGCATGATGGCACTAGATCAAACAAATCATCTGAAAAAAACTCACCATGTATTTGTAATGAAAAAGTGTGATATGACCAAACATAGTCAATTGCTGATGGAATCCCTTAGACAACCTTGCAGTGTAATTTCATAGAGGGAAATAGTAAGGGGGGCAGGATAGTCTAGTGATCTGTGTTGGACTCCCAGCCGAAAGGTTGTAGGTTCGAGCCCAAGAGTTGGCCTACCTGTAAGCATACTTGAGCAAGATGCTTGACCCTTAACTGCTCCATGGAATAGCAGCATGTAATTGTAAGTTGCTTTGGAGAAAAGCGTCAGCTAAATGACCTAATTTTTAATGGGTACAAAAAGTCTTCCTAAATTCTAGTGGTTTTCCCCCACACTTTTGAAAAAAAAAAAAATGCAAGAAAAATGCAAGAGATCTACCTTCAAATGAGTCTTTTATTTTAAATGTACTGCCAAATGGAGCCAATATACAATATAACCTCAACCTTGGTGTTTGTTTACACTTTGATCATTTCACGAATTAAAATGGTGCCAAACGAAAAACTGTTATTTAGGGAAACGCTAAATATAAAAACTAGTAATCAAATTTTTTTGGTCATGTGTATATCGAAAAAGTGATGTATGACATATCTCAAAGGTCATAATCATTCATATGGTGTAATGAATTTTATAACTAATGTTCATTACTAAAAGAATGAAAATACATTTGTTTGACACAATACTGAACTTTTGGATAAATTAATAACTTTCAGAAAACAAATGCAGCATTACCAAATTCATGGATTCTCTAAAACACCAGGAAAAATGCATTTGCACTGCCAAATATCCCAGAATATTAGAGATTTATTAAATTGATTGGCAGCTGATAAAACAAAATAAAGTGTATTTCCCCACTCTGAGTAAATAAGTGCAGAGCTGGGGTTGGTAACTTAAAACCTCGAACTACAGAACATGTTATACTTTCATATAACATTTTTCAGTTGGGATTCGCTGATAAAATTATTTGCTTCATTTGTCAAACCCATGGCCGAAATGCTCTTTAGCTGCCATCGTCTGAGGGGTTATTGGGCCAAGGCTCAGAGCTACGTCTACTCAGGGTAGGCCGCCACATGCTCCAGGGGTTGTAGGTCCGACTCATCTCAGTGGGGGCTGGTGTGGGTGTGTGTGAGGCTGGACTGCTGACTAGATCAGTAAGAGCTGTTGAGTTAGTAGCTGGAACAAAAGAGTGCAAGGCTGAGTCTGCACTTGTAGACCAGATGGAGCTCCCAAAGGGCGTGGTTGAGGACCATGGATTCCGGCTGTTTCCCAACATTGTCTATACACAAAGGGAAAAAAACAATATAGCAGTTTGACGATATCAGCCATGAAAACTATATTAGAGAGATACATTAACGGCAAATATGGGATCTTACTACAGTTGGGTCAGTTGGTGAACCAGGGCTACTGGCCCACGAGTGCAGAGTGTTGTTGTTTGGGACATCCCAGATGGAGGAGGATACAGAATGGTAATCGGGCCAGCTTTGCTGAGGCTCTGGCATCTTTGGGAAATTAATTCCACTAAAAACTGAAACAAAAAAAACAACAAATATTTACATCTTGTTCACCCTTATGTCAGACCATTATGTTATTGTACAGATATCATGCTTTAGTGAGTCACTTGGGTTACCTCCTGTCAGGTTGAAAGAATTATTGGGTCCAAATGCAGAAAATGAGTTGGCAGAATTGAAATGTGGGCTATGGACCGTCTCAATGGGACTCCATAATCCAGAGCTGTGGAGGAGTTGATAGAATGTTTAGAACATCTATTCTGATATTCACTCAGGAAGCAATTTGTCGTTTTGGGGTAATGACCTGTCAGAGCTGTCACTTTCCACTGACGTCATGTGCTTCAGTGTTGTGTCTTGGTTATCGGCTTTACTTTGGCCAGTGCCACCTGACGAGAACACAAAGCATTATGGGCATGTTCAACTTCACCAAAACAAAACTAATATGGTACTAACACCTTGATTAAGATTTAGGCCTCGTTTACCCAAGCACATTTACATGAGCTCTTGTGATAAGCAGCATCATTAATGTACAGTATGTAACTGACAGTTTTCCCCTGAGACATACACATCCATCTTAAAAATATAAATAAAGCAGACTATAGCAGAAAAGCATTTGCATGGCACATGGTGAGTTTTACAACTGGCAAAAGGTTTGTTTATCACAAATGCTCATGTGGCTATGACCTTAGCTCACCTGGGCTTTTGTCGTAACCTGCCGCCACAGCAGCAAAAGTGGGATTCCCATTTTTACCCGGAAGAGAAGTGGCTATAGACAACTTGTTTCCTGGGGTCTTCTTTAAGTTTCCCTCACTACAAAAAGTGTCAGAAGAACACAACCACCTTGAAACTGAAAGGTACAAAACCATACATTGGCAGTGTGTTTGTTTCACAAAGTAGTACCTATTATTGTTGAGTATGCTACTGTATGTGCCTCTGGACACTAAGCTTGGAGATAATGGTGGAGGGGAGCATGTCCTGGATGAAATGCCGCTCTTCAGGAAGTAGTCTGCATTCATTGTCTGTATGGAGATCTGCTGGAGACTGTCTGCTGCTGCATGTGGAAAGAGCAACAGAGACGAGCATTAAAAATTAAATTTAAATTTAAAATGTTCTACAAACCTAAAATGGCCAAATGTCTTTTTTAATACTTGAGTGTTCCAGAGAATTATCAGTAATTGTTTGGACGGCCCAGACAATACTGTTTGTTTACACTAGGAGTCACTCATGCAGCTCCTTTTACCATCTGCCAGCTTTCAAGTGCCTTTAGGCTAACAATTAGCAGTGATCAGTTAAAGAAATGTGTGTGGTAATGTAAGTAAATAACCTAGCAATCTATGCTAGAATTTTTTTATTTTTTATTTACACATAATGTAAACATGGGGTTTACAAAGACAGGCTTGGAATTACTTACCGTTGCCATTTTTGAGAGGAATGTCCCATTCAGGAGGGGCAAAATCCTTCTCACCCTCTGAGCTGCTACTATGGCTCATCTCTGGGACTGAACCATTGCAGAGCAACTTGGCCATCACAGAGGGACGACCATCCTCTTGCTTTCCAGCCACTGCATAGACCAGCGTGTCAAAGGCAAGGCATCTCATTGAGAGGGGCAGTGAATACAAGTTAAAGGAAAGCAACTCACGTCTTGGTTTCTGCAAGGTTCTGGACTTGGTGACACCGGTAAGGGGATGAAGAGCTTTAGATGTGAATGTCTTGCGTTGTTTGTTCTCCAGGGGTGTAACATACGGTAGCTCAAGAGAACTGACAGAAAATAAATGATATAATGATCACGACTAGATAAATAAGGTAGGAATAGAGAGTAAACTGACAGCTGTCAAATGCAAGATGCATTAGCTCACAAACCTGGACTTATCTGCTTGGGTCTCCTTTTTTGTGGTTCCTTGTTTTTTGCTTTTGGGTTTCATTAGAAAATTTGAATTTTCCTCTTTCGCTTTTTCTGTGGCTACGGTTTTTCCTTTATTCTTCACTGGTTCCTAGCAGAAGAAAATAAGTTTAGGTTATCTAATGACTGGTCTATTAGATCAGTGGTTCTCAAAGTGGGGTTAGCGGACCTCACTTGTACCCCCTGTATTAGATAATGGACAATGGAGAGAACAACACTAGCACAGGTAGGAAATAGCAGCATTGTCATTCTTTGTACCTCCTTGATGCTAGCCTCCACATCTGGATTGGAAGTCTCTGTGGTCGTTGAGGAGCTGTCATCGTTGTCGGCCAGGGTCCCTTTCAGCTCATCTCCCTGAGTCTTAGGTTTGGCTTTTTTATCTCGCTCTTCCTTCTTTTTCTGGGCTTTTGTTTTCCCCCGCAGTTTCCCTTTAGGCTCCAGTACTGCGGAATAAGCGCACACACAACCTACTTGTAACGCTGATACCTTTTTAAGCGTGCGCTCCTCGATTTGTTGTCCGGAGTTCCCCTTGTGGTTAAAACCACTATTTTACAAGTCATGTTGGTTTTGGTTTGAATCTGAGAACACATGTCCCTCTTCTATTCCTGTCCCTAAAGCACACCTAGGCTCACACCGTTCTCTACCCCTCCCCCCTACAGCCACACCTACATTCCTGCAGAGCTGTATTTCAGACTTAAATAGTGAGCTGGGGCACTCCAATGCAATTGAGGAGTGTATCTATTACAAAAGAATGTACATAGATACCTTTGTTTTGTGTTGACTGAGTGCTTTGCTCCTGTAAAGTGTCCGCAGTAGGTAATTCAGGACGATCAAGGTCATTGTCCATTACACCCAATAGACTGGCGTATTCGGGATCCTCAGGACCGAGGCCTTGATTGGACAATGCTGACCCAGGTATGCTTTTACTCTGGAGGTCAGCAAGGCCTACAGCTTGTTGCTGCTTGGTGTTACGAGCCTTCCTATTGGTCAACTGGCATTGAGCCTGAAGACCGTCGTGGCTGGAGCAGTTCCCTCCTTTGGTCAGCTGGAAGGAAGAAGCTTGCATAGCTGAGCGACCAAAGCCTATCCTGGGCCTCCTGTCCTGGCTGTCAAGGTCCGATAAGGCTCGGCTGTTGCCTTGTCGGCCACCGATGCGGGATGCTCCACTGCCAGAACCATATAATCTACAGTTCTGGTGTGAGTCACTGTATTCATTTGTGCTAAAGGGTGTGGAAAAGGCTTGATTAAACAGGTATTACATTTTTGATATTCTGTAAGATTAAACCAGCATTGAGCATCTGGCCTTTGTACGATTACTAAATTTTTTCAGTACAGAGAAAAGATAGCCAACGGGGATACATTTCTTTTAGAGGCAGACTTTTGACTCATATTTTACGCTTATGAGCAGTCCCATCCTGCATTAGATAAAAGCCATACTTACTTTGATTCACTGTGAATTTGGACTATTTCCCTGAGGTCGAATGGTCTCCCAGTCTCCAAAGTATGGTTGGACTCCACAGAGAGGCGTCTCTTAAAAGGCTCCCATATGCTTTGTGCTTCTAGGTATGAAGTAGCAATCACCAGCAGGAACATTAAACTAAAAGAGAAAAAAAAAAACACAGCATGTATAATAGAAATTAAACCTGGGTGGAAAAGTTATGAATAAATTCTTGAATACTGTTGGTGGATTAACACCAACCTCATGATGAGAGACACTATAACATAGAGCTCCAGCTCCCAGCTGGGTCGGGGTAAGGTCTCAGCACATGTAGCTAGCATGTGGTAAGGCAGGGAGGCATTGAGGACAAACACAAACTCTGAGCCTCCGGTGGTCACCAACTTCAGCTCCCGGATCACTCTAGATGACGTGAAGTCAGGTGTAAACCTGGAGGGAAATCAATATTTAATATTTCTTACTAATTTGCACCTGAATTGGAGACCAATGTATTAAAAAAAAAAAAGCTTCGGGTCATTTCACAGAAACGGACTTCAACAGGGAAACATTTAAAGCAGCAATAACTCAGGGAAGCAAGGAGAGCCTGGAGAGGCCCGGAGAGCCAACTCATCCTATTACTGTTGACTTACTCACCAAGACTGGCTCAGGGTAAGTATTAATAGAGCTTGCTGCTAGTGTGTATGTGCACGCGTTATATGCATACATACGAAGACAAACTCTTTACCTGGTGTGTAAACCTAGAGTTTAAAGTAAAAATGCAATGCTTAATGTCTTATGCCAAGCTAGTCTCACACTTAGACTCTGGGTGTACTGAAATTACTTTTCACTGCAACAATAGAGGAAGGAGAGGTCTCTCTCTCTCTCTCATTGAGCCCAAAAGCTTGTGCTACACCCCCACCTTTTGTCGGGGGGCATCTGGGTTTCTCAAATTAATGCTGACCTAGCCTTAAGACCGCAACATGTCTGCTATGTACTTGAACAGATACATGACCAAACAAGTTCCTCTGACTTACAGTATCACAAGGTCTTTTGACGCATTCGATTTAAGTGTAAATTCTTGGCAATTGAGAACTTTGAATCCATATCCTTCACAAACTTGTCCGTTGATCTCTGCGGACCTGATGGTGATGGGAAGCAAGCCCGTGTTCTCCACCCTGAAGGTTCTTTTGAGGGTGAAGTTTGGCTCCTTAACTTTAGTCTCTAAAACAGGAGGACAGTGGAGTGACATTATGCTATCTCACAATGCTTGAGAAGCTGTTCAAGGTAAAACTCTAGCTGTTTCCTTCCTGCAGAATGTATTATTAGCTCTGATTATTTATTTGTCAATAATTACCAATACAGTCAAACTACACAAAAAAAGGTGAGCGTGCAATACACCTGTAGTGTATGTTGATAGCTGATGATAGCTGGCTAAAGAGCTATAATTCTATTTCTATTTCCTAGTTCCTGGTAATTAACATCCAATGACATGAATACATAACACCATCTATTACCAGATTTCATTCAAGTTGTTTTCAAGAGAAAAAAAAACAACTTTCTTTTATTTATATGTATTTTCTTATGTAGAAGAGTCCCTCCCTGTTGAGCCATAAATACGTACTTTCTGTGCAGTCTTTGAGCAGGGCCTCTGTCATCTTAAACCTCAGTGAGTTCCCTTGTCCCGGATGCTTGCCTGCTACTTTTAGGCTTTCCGTCGTACCGCAGCCTTGTAGCACAATCGCATCGATCACAGTCAGGTTATTCCTAAACAGATTCCCAATGAAGCGAACCATTTTAAAATGAGAACTCATGTCAGTAATGATTTTGTTAGGATGAATTTGGATGAATGTGGTTTCATTAAATATCTATTTATGCATAATGTCCACATAAAGAGGTGCGAATACTGCGTAAAATTAATAGCTTTTGAGGTTTGGCATACATATAGACACATACCTGACTATGAGCAAGGAGGAGACACTGTGGTTGCTGATGGGAGTAAACCTCACATTGAAGGACTTGACCTCTCCAGGCAGGAGTAGAAGACTATAGACAAAGGGTCTAGCTGTTTCCTCCACGAACCCCGTACTGCTCTTCATTATGGTTGACTGCCAAACAAACACGCAACCATTTCCACATGTCCACAATTCTCACTCACATTCTCGAAATTTTTAGAAATGAATTCCGGAATTTTTATTTTCTTAACTCACTTGATTTCGGTGGACCTGGAATTCCATCGTTTTTGTGTCAATGTTGATGTTGGACAAATTCCCGAACGGTAGCCTGAAGGATTAAAACAGTAAGGATTAAATGCCAGCCTGTTTTTCCTCGAGGCACACAGAGTAATATGGTATTACACATAGCTGGAGTTGTAGAGCTTTCCAACCTGTCAGCTAGTTTCCCAGAAAACACAGATGGATTGGGAAAGAGAGCCAAGGGGAGAACCTGGACAAACACCGCGACGTTCGCAGGGTTTTCGAGAACTACCACCTTGTCCTAAAGAGAACGAAGAGAAGTCCCAGCTCCATTTTAACCACAGCAGCTCACAGCGGTATGTTTAGGCATGTGTCTCTAGCATAACATCTGAGAACTGAATAGCAGGCAATCGCTTGTACTCACAGAGGAACTGTTTGTGTTGGTCAGTGGGAACATAATTTGCTGCGAAGAGTTGACCAGCGACGGCCAAGTCAACCGCGCTGTCAATTTGGCCTGCACGTTTTTCTGAAGGTCTGTGTTCACTTCAAAGATGGCTTCAACCCTTTTGTGAAAAGAGAGAATCTCATCACACTGTAAATAGCCTGTGAGGTAAGTGTGAAAAGTGCAAAAATCAATACAGAAATCCCCCCCCAAAAAATTTTTACTCATGGCCGGAGCGTTCTTTCAGTTCTTTCCATCGTCTTAGGAGTTTCTGATGCAGATCCACATCAGAATCCCAGATGTCCTCCTGCATGGCCAGGCCATTTGGCTTGGCCTCCGCTGCAATGCAAAACACACATATTGGCTCTTTGAAACCGACTGCTGTCTTTGAGACTTTGAGAACTTGCGATGCATGTTTAACTCGACAAAACAGACTCTCGGGAAAACTCACATTTAAGGACAAACGGCAGTCCCACGTAACAGTGACCAGTACATTCCAAGCTGGCATCAAAATAAATATTTGCCACCTGCAAGAGAGATGGGGGGGGGGGTCAATAATACTAAGGGTGTAATGAAAACAAAAAATATATATCTCTGCTCTCAATTCTAGTCTTTCTATTTGACAAGCAAATCCTTTTGCATGCCTGAGCCAGTTAGTGAGGAAGAGAGGGCTGAGATACACACACACACACACACACACACACACACACACACACACACACAGACGCGCACACACCCTATATGAGTATGAAGCAGAAGTGAAGTGAATGCTTTTTTGTTCCGTCTAGCTATTTCTATGTTGTATGAATTATTATTGTAATTTTGTTTTTGGGTCCACGTTGCCTCACAGTTTGGCTTAGCATAATGGCCCACCTTTGTTTTGCGTCTGGGCTCCAGTTCATCCTTATTGTTACGAAGCCTTTTGTAATAGAAGCGCACATCATCTGTCAGAGAGCGGATCTGCTGTAGCTTCACCCTCTGTGTGAAATAGCTCTGTATGCTAAAGCTCTGGTGAACAATCTTCCCCTAAACATGGAGAAAACGGGTAAGCGAAAACGAAAAGATTTCAGGAAAATGTGCAGCTGCTCGGGATCGTTTCACCGTTAGGAAAATAAGCAGTTGTTTGTTATGACTCAAGTAATCTGTATTCTCACAATGTTTGATTAGTGTTTCATCAGCAGAGGTTACTTACGGGAAAAGAGGGCGGCAGAATGATGTGTTTGGGAGAACTGCTTAATGTTCCCACTGCAACGACTGCCTTCACTGGGATGGTTAATATCTGAGAGGAGGAATTGTTTTTCTTTACATACATGCCAGGCTGAAATGTTTACCAAAAAAATGACTCAATTGACCACATACCTCATAATCTGTGGTGATATGTACAGCGCCATCATATGCCCCCTCCAGAGCCCTGGCAACAAGTGTCACTTTGAATGCTGCATAGTAGCCAGAGGCTAATATCACCTTGACAGAGAGACAAGAGGCTAATATCACTTTCACTGGGTGATTTTCCCTCTCTGGTTTCTGGGTTGGCTTTTAGCCAGTACTGGCAACATTTTTTACACATGCCCAGCGCTTACTGTTTTGTGATGGGAGGGTATAGAGTTCTGCAGCTCTCGGAGGCGACTCAGAGCTACTGTTCTGTTTCCTTTCTCTGTTTTCAGCAGCTCCATGGCTAAGCTGTCGCCTGTAACCAGCCAGGACTTGATCTCCAGCTAAAAGCAGGAGAGTTCGAGAATTTCAGCCATAGCATAAACATTTATAGATGTATGTCAGGATGTGTCAGGACAGTTCGGCAAATTTTCGATTAGAAAAAATTATTTCAATCCAAAGGACTATTCTTATAGTGATAGTTAACTTTGGTAAAACGCTTGACTGTATAGTTTCCTGACATTCAGGATGCATTTCCTTTGGTTTCTGTACTTAAGAACTGAATCTATCTTTTGCAATGCATCCATGTATCCAACCAAAATCTGACGAATCGATTCACAGCAGAGAATTATTAGTTAAACAGCTGATATTCCAACTGAACTACCGCTAGAGTATGCCTCATCAAAAAAGAGAATGCCTCTTTTATGATGAGGCAATAAGGGCTCATGGGAAACACAATCTATACTCCAGGTAATGCCATTGCTTCTGCCTGTAAATACTGTGGTACGGAATGTATACAGGGTTTTACGAAGGTTTTTATGATGAAACACTAAAACCTAGAGGCAATCTATAGGCCTGTGAAACTAACCACCCATTTGTCAGTGTATGTCTCATTGCACCATAAAAATATAGATTCTCACCTCTATGGGATTACTGTTGACTACCACAAGTGTGATGCTGCTGGTATCGGTGGCACTTCGGACCCCAAAGTCCAGGAGGTTCTCTCTTAGACTGGGTGACAGGACCACAGGCTGTTCAGAACAACAAGAAAGAGAAGCCCCATTACACAAACACCTACTAATTAAAACTATACAGAGAAACAGATGATCAAGTTACAAATTAACTCATATATATGAATGCATTAAGGGTCACACCTCTAAGAAGCCTGTGTAAGCCCGCACAGGTAGATGGAACTTGGAGGCATTTGTGATGAGTAAAATATTGCTGTCGATGTGGATAGAGGCTCGGACCGGCCGGAAGAGAAGGGAGAAGATGTAACGGGATTCATGTGGGGGTACAACGATGGGTGCGCTGAAGTTCTGCACCTGAAAGGGAAATAATAATTTGTAAAATGAACAGTGCCAATTTGCTCTCATTAGAGTTTATATATAAAAAAAAAAAAAGTAACTAAATTGTCCACATTCACATTAAACATGGTTTTGGCGTCGTCAGAGAGCGACACGTTGTGTATCCGGACAGCAAAGTTGAAAGTGTTGGTGAGGAATATGGGTCTGTCCACTTGGTCCACAGGACTGTCTCTGATGTGGAACAAGGTCGCTGTGTGGTCAAACCCAAGATAACTGCAAGGCAAGAGAGACAAAGCCAGTTTAATCATTTTTGTTTCGAAACTGTATCAAATCAGCCCTCATGGTTCTATACAAATGTTTATCTAGAAATGACTTACCCTTCTAAGACCTCTGCTTGGTATGGGATTTCAAGTTTTGAGTAACTTTTTTCTTTTGCCTTTACCATTATTTTACCAGAAAACTGATATGGTCTTCTCGCTTTTGAAGCTGTAAGTAAACAAAAAACATACAAAATGACATGATGGCACAGGATTAAACCTGAATATGGATGAAGGATAAAGGTCATCTTCATTTTGATCTCATTTTCATTGCACCACTTGCACGTCTACTGAATTGTATGGCTATTTTAATTTGCTTTAAAAGCCACCAACAGTAATTCTTTGGTTGGGGTCCCAAGAATAAAATTATAGAAATTTTAAAGAATAGTTTGTCACAAGCTTAGCAGCAAATTAAAATTGCCTTTGGGAAAAGCCAGACTTAGCAGGTCAAGAACTTACCATCAAAACTAATACTTGCAACTTTGGTATATCTACTCTCTCCAGCTTTTAGCGTGATTGCTTTGAAATCTATTGTGACCGCTTCGTTAGATGGTGTGGTCCGTACGCTCTGTGAGCACAGAGAAATAATTAGTTCACAACCAGGATGTTACGTTCTCACCATGTAAAAAGGCACCAGGCTACCTACTGTAATTGGAACATCTTTTGTTCCCGAATTTAAAAGATGCAGATTCAATTGTTTTGGACGATCTGCAACACAATGGATAGATTGTTTAAAAAATAACTTTTTTTTTTTTTTTCCCAAAGCCCTGAAGGTCACCATACCTTGTGATCGTAGCGTCCCAAAATCAAGCATTTCTGTGGAGGAGTATATGCCAGGTGCTGCACAGATTGAGCAAATAGAATAGTTATGGTAAAAAGTGCAAACATCCAGCATAACCTAGTATATGCTTAAAGCACATGTATCACAACACAAACAAGCTGTACATTCAGAAGGACTGACCTGATGTAACCTCAACTTCTACAGGAAGGATGATAAACTGGTCTTCACTGGGGGCGTTGGTTTTGATTCTGATAAAAGCGGTGTGGTTGTCTACATCTCTTGATGAGAAACTGGCTCTCATCACCCCTTTTGTCTCAAAAGGAGGAATCTCCTACAGAAAGAAAACCAAGGTGATGTGGCTATTATAACATTCTGATTACCTTGCAGTTGATGTGCATTGCTAAAAAAAACATCAACTGATATAAAAGGCATGAAACAAACCCATAGTTTTCCAGAGCCTCCTTGTTGTCCTGTTGGAAGCTCCAGATGTAAATCCCCACCGCTGGAGTACATCTCCACAACCTGGGAAAAACACATCATCAGCTTCTTTTAACAAAACTCAAATCCACCAAGGATAAAACGGAAGGTCTGAGTGTTCCTGACCAGTGCTCCTCAAACTGAATTTCAGGAGATAATTTAAATTAACTGTCTGGGAATCATGGGTCAAAAGGTTTGTGCATGGTGGATTTAAAAATTCAGATTACCTGCAGTGGTTCACTGTGAGGGTTGTGGATGTTTATTAGAGGCGAGAAACTGCTGTTCACTGGGACTCTTGCCCCTATGAATGGCCGTAACCTATAGGGGTTTGGGATGCCAACCCCAAAAACCTATGATAGAAAGAAAGAAACAAGATCAAGCAGTTAGCCAGACTTTTCACGTAACATAAATCATTTTCACAAAATGCATGAGTTTGGATTTTTATTTTGGTATTTACCTGGTATGTAAACATGCCATGATGTGATGTATTAATAAATAAAGTATTTTCTACATTTCCCACTACGCGGGCAAGAAACACAACATCGAACGACGTATTTCCCCCTGGAGGAATTATCTGTTAAAGAAGAACATATGAAAAATATTTGTGCCTAAAAATAAAGATTACATAACAGATCCTAGATCTCACACCATCATTCTACAACACTGTTAATGACTTTTTTAATTTTATTTATTTATTTATTTTATTTTATTTTATTTATTTATTTATTTTTTTAAATGGTAGAATATTGAGTGCCCTGCAACAACCTAACTTGGCAATCTTGGAGCAATATATGCAGTGGGTCCAAAAGTCGCAGTCTGTTACCAAGAACATAAAATCTCCAATGATATACAGTATCTGAACAAAATTATTTTGTTAAATTAACAAATAGTTATCCAAGGAACAACTCAATTGTCAATGCAGGAAATAAAGGAAAATAATGTGCAAACAAAATATATTAATAGAGATTTTAATAGAGTTTTTTTATTTCAGATATTGCTGATGGACTCCACTGTATTATGGGTGTATTTTTTGTCTATTTGTCTCTTATTTAAATTAATTACAAATGTGAATGCATAAGGGCCCTTTAACGGACAAAATCTCTTCAAATATCAGTAACAGCTACAACCTCAAAGCTACTGTATGTCAACAAGGTTTTACACGTGGAGGCCATGATATAAGAGATAAACCTTATCATGAGCACAATACACTAGACAAACATTCAAACATTTTGAGTACCTTGTGAAAGTGGGAGGTCACAGTGTGTAAAGTCTCTTACAACATGTCAGCTGTACCGTTGTACCGATGGCTAAAGTAAGTCAATGTTTAAATGAAAGAAATATTTATTTGATGGCTACTTACCCTGTTCTGGAAAAACGATGCATGAAAATGTGCTGTTGTTGCTGATATTGATATCAAAGTAATTTCTTCTGAGCTAGGATTATGTAAATAAACTTTCTCCATTTTAGGCATTCCAACAGGTCTATGGGCAAAAGAAAGAAAGCATAAAGCAGACTTCAATTACCAAAGTTACAATATACAGGCGCATTTCCTTAGGTAGGCCTATAAAAAAATAAACTATTGTCAGTTTCAGGTGAATGAATGCAAGGATTAATCTGCATACAGCAGCACTAAGAGCTACATGTAACTGACAGAAGCAACAGTCGATAAAAAGAAAGTTGGTTATGGGTAAGAAGCGCACACCACTGGCACACAGGGTAGGGTAGGGTGCCAGTTGCCAACTTCCAGGAAACAGCAGAGTGCTGTAGGGGGTAAGGGTAGAGAGGAGTGTCCGCCACTCAGGTGTGGAATGGGCACGCACTGATCTGAAACAGATCATAGAGTATCCCTATAGAGCAAGACTTTATCAAGGTTGTTGCTTCAGCTATTACAGTATGTGTCTGTTATTGATAAAGCAGCACAACGGAGTCAACACAGGCTTGAGGAAGGCGGGTCCGTACAACCTACTGCATGTAGTCTCTTACTATGGCTCCACTTGTAGTCAGGTGACACAACGTGGCCATGGGTGCAGCAACCATTGTCATTGTGAAATGTGAGCTCATAAATCTGGAATTAAATCTGGGTGTTGTCTCTAAGCTATACCAATCCTTTTAGTCTATCTGTTTTTTTGCAGAACAGACTAACTCGAAGCGTGACAATTGCATACTACATTGCAAGTGTTTTGTGATGGGTTTTTTTGTGAAGTTTTTGAAGTTTGGTTCAGAAACCTGATTTGCTCCTTGGCCCAAGTTTAAATAGACATAGCAATTTAAAGAACTGAAATAAATAATGATACAGGCAATTGAGGTGTAATGTATTTGATGTGAGACTCATGCTATTTGAAAAGGGTGCTAAAATTAGCTTGATGATCTTTTTTATTTTGCTTACAACTTTAAAAGTGTGAGAGGATATGGTTGCTGAGACCAAATTCATGTAATGATACACTAATAAAAGAACCGAAACCTACAACCTGAATGTCAACTATGAAAAAATTCTTAGGTCATTGTTGTAGCTACAGAGAAAATGGCTATACATAGCTTTCATTCAAGGTAACCACTCTAACCATTGTGTCCCGTGATGAACTTTATAAGCAGGATAAAACGTGTCTATTAATCTTAACACAGATTTAGCCTCATAAACAAATTCAAAGGACTAATTTAAATGAATAGCTACTGTAACATGAAGAGCACTCACTGTTCATGGAAGTCCAGCATTGGAGGTTCAAAGCGTATCGGTCGGCAGTTCCCTCGGTGCAGGGATGTGCTGTGAGAGACAGAAAGCCGAGACAGGGTCGAGAAAAACAGGCTCAGAAAGACGGTCTCCATGCTCGTGTGCGTTTCAAAACAAATGAAAAGCTAAAACACAGAATCAAGACATAGGGTATTTGTGCTCAGCGAATATTAAAGATCTGTGTAATGGCTTTGTAAACACTGATCCCGTATGTGTAAAAGAGCTTCCATAAAAAAAAAGTTTGGTAAGAATCCATAAGGAAAAACAAACAAATCAAATTATGATAGATTCCTCTGCTCTCATCGGAAAAAAGAAAAGCCTTGAAACCAGTATTCACTTCTTTCACGTGTGAACCTAGTGAACATAGGAAGGGTTACAAACTCATCTCACTAAACAACAGGTGTATGGTAACAATAGGCCAGCCCCTCCACAGAGGGAGGAGAATTATCTTTTACACTGAATGATGTGGACCATACAACAAAAAGCTCCAATGTAAATCTCATGGAAATATAAGTTAAGAGTGATGAAGGTGTGTTTTAATATTCAAAAAAGATCACAAAGCACCTGCTACTGCAGATTTTAAACAGCAGGAATAGTTGAAACATTATTTAGAGCTTTTCCAAGCTAACTAGTAAAAGTCACTTACAGTGGAATTTCTCCAACATTACCCTTTACCAAAGATTAATTTCACCCATTTTACAGTCCAGTTAATGTGTATTGAAGGAGACAATGGTATTTGAATACCAGGCTCCTACAAAAGTTGAGCTAACTTCAGACGGAGTGGATTTTTATCCCCTGGGGTACATAAATAGTAATAAATGAACACAAGACCAAAGCACATTAGGTCATGTTCTTTCTGCTTTGTTGTCTTCTGGTAAAATTCAAATGAATTCATTTTTAGCCATTATTGACAAATGACATGTGTGATCGAGAAGTTAGGAGTATACTGGCGTCAAACTCTTTGTGACCTTTGCCGAGTTGTTCAGAACTAATGCTATGAGCGTTAATGGTAATAGCACCCGGGGAAACATGGGGATGGCTATCTAGTATCAGCCTGACCTTTGACTAGGTTCAAAAAAGAAATGATTTAATAAACCACAACAAACCAGCAAAGCAATAGAATCATACAGTGGGATTGGGATGCATTGGGCTAGGATTACAGTGGGGAAAAAGCAAAGAAAACTTCAAAAAGAAAAACCTCTCAAACACAAGAAAACAACTTTACTATTCTGCTTAATTAACCTCTAAAGGAATGCAGCCAAACAGACTGCCTCTACTTTTGGCTATGTTATGGGTGCGGTCATGTTATGAATGTGCAAGCCAACCCTGCAAATATAAATGGGTAAGGCGTAGCATGGACATTTTTGGAATAACAACAATAGATCATCTACAGGTAGATAAGCTATTTAATTGAAAGAATAACATTTTAAATGTATGAAAAGGACTTACCTTTGTTGATGATATAAACTAAAATCAATGTCAGACTCCGCCTGCATATGAAGATAAAGCAAATGAGGCACAGTAACTAAAATCATTGCAAAATAATTGTGCAGAAAAAAATAATCTGTTAATGGTCTATTAAGTGATGGAGTTATACAGTTGTTTCAAGTGTGTGTGTATGGGGGGGGATCTAGTGGTCTAGGTGTAGGACTCCTAGTCGGAAGGTCGTGGATTTTTATTCCCCACAGTTGGCCTATCTGTAAGCATCCTTGAGCAAGATGCCTAACCCCTATCTGCTCCATGTAATGACAGCATGTAATTGTAAGTTGCTTTGGATAAAAGCGTCTGCTAAATGACCTAATTGTATTGAGTTGAATTGAAATTGTGTGTGTGTGTGTGTATTCATGTTGCTCACCTTTAATAGGCTTCCCTCACCAAAATGTAGAACTTCTAGAATTGTGTCTGACTGAATAAATGCTGTGAACATAAGCAGAAAGAGTTGTTGTTATTGTAATTACTACTATTATTATAACAAAATATAAACAATTACAGACCAAATGTAGTTTAATGTAATGAGAACAGAAAACAGAAAATTGCATGACACTGAATGGGCTGACATAGGCTATGGAGGAGGATTTCCCTTGCAAAGAATCCTCCAAAACCCTGCTGAAGTCAGAAGCTAATTGAACCAATAAAAGGGGGTATCAAAATTAGATTGGGTGTTGTTGACAACAAAGGGGAAATCTGCTGCATTATGAACCCAAAAGTGACCACTATGTGGCAAAATCAATACAGTTCAATCATTCATGAATCATGAATACCCTAAAACCAATATTATATATTAGGCTTAATGTATTAAATCATATATAATAAACTATAATGTGCAGCTCATATGTGGACAGCAATATGTTTTTGGAACCTACAGTATATCATCATGTTAGTGTCCTGTGCAAATTATTATAATTTTCTTTTTTTTTCTTTTTTTTACAATCAAGATAGTTGCAAAGAGCCTCAGGCATGTACTGACCAATCACACCTATCACTGCGATAGAACTATGAAAAGAACCATGGCTACACAAGTTGCAGCAATTTGTACTAAAGCATTATGTTCTTTTGGAGCACCGGCTATGAGCCGTGCAGTGTGCAAGACAGCATAGCCAACTGTATGTTCTGGATGTATTGCATTCATCTGACATATAAATAGCCTAGTTACTGTGTAGCAACTTTTAAGTTAAGTTTTGTCAGCAAATAGATTAACCACAAGCAAGCCTGTAAGGCCTATGAGCCTAGCTCTGCCAGTATACCGGTATGGAACTAAAATATGAAATCATATTACTGCTTTAGTTAATGTAAGAACACATTCGTGTTTTTATTTTAAGCCTAGCCGAACAGTGTATTAGACACTATCGCTTCAATGTTATGTTATAAAACATGTACAGAAGGCTCTGGCCATTTTGCTTTCATATCAATCATTCTTATATATTTTCCAATTATATAGCCCTGCTTTGGCCAATATAATATATAATGATATAATATAATATACAATATAATATAATATAATGTATAATATTTTATGATTGCTTTTTCATATTGTCTGTCTAAATGGCATAATACTAATACACACAAAATTTCATGAACATTAATTTATATATACCTTAATTTATTCAAATTAATGTAGATCACAGTCCTCAACACATATCAGAGAATATATAACCTTTTATAGTTTTGGATTTTATTTTCTGAGAATCAATACAAAGATAGCATTGAGGGTGGTTGAATAGTGTCTTTGTGTTAGGTTGCAGAGGAGCCGCAGGACATGCAGAGAAACTGTACATGGATGTTAATCTGAGGTAAGAGCTAAATCACACAGGCATGTATGTGCAAATATGACTAGCCTCAAACCATATCTAGTAAAATAGTGCGAACAGTCTCAACAAATATGCAGTAAGTGACATTTCTAGGAAAACATACATCAACTTATTTTTTTTACTAAACCACAGGCTGTCTACTATTTTGGAGTGTGTAAAACAACTTTTCCAATACTGTATTTTGATGATAAAAGGCCAGGTATTGGCAGTTGAAGTTTGTGGTAGATTGTGAACTGACTTTTTTGCAAGCACATTACCAACCGTTTCTTGAAAACTACAGGGACCAACGCCTGTTTCTCGGGCATGTGTGACTGGCTTATTAATATTGGCCCGTCAGGAGAGCAAGGTGGACTTGTGATTCCCTGTCCTGGGTCCTGACTGGAACCATCTCTAGGATTATATCAGAAGCCACGTTTACAAATAAACCTAATCTCAACCTCTTTAAATGTTCACTTCATCTAATTTGTGCCGGGAAAACTGGGTTACCGTTCATGTTGTAAATCCTACGTTTGCTGTCCATTTAAAAACATCTAACGTTAGCCCGTGTCAGCGGTTATCAAAGTGTAATGCTCCCGTAACTAGCTGTGTTGACTGGCTCAGTAGCGGACTATGTTGTTAATGCTTAATGTTTATGCTAGCCTAACTGGGAAAACAAAAGCTTCCCTTCAGCCTTGTTTAAAAGACCAACACATTTACATCTTAGATTTTGTAGATTTAAGGAGCCTGTTACTTCCAGCACATGACTTGGCATTTAGCGACAAACAGAAAGAGGAAGGACAGGTACTAGCTAGCTATCATGCTAGGTGACAGAATTTGCATGTTTCGGATAACCTCCACTATCGGTTGGAAACTTAATGTTGTTACGGTCAGTTAGTTAGTGTGTATTTAGGTAGCCGAATACAAACCTTGTTTGTTCGCCCGCGACGTGTGAATGAAAGCAATAAATAACATCTTCAGGAATCCAATATATGGTGTTTTAGTTCTTGTTAAAGACTGATGGAACCGCTGCGCCCTTTCTCGCCTCTCCATGCTGTATATCTGTGTGTTAAAATAATAACAGAGCCAATCTACATACATGCCAATAAACACCTCTCCATGCCCTGACAAGCATAACCTACTAAAAAAAAACTCCAACTTGTTCAGAAGAACAGGAGGGTGGCCTGTCTGCTTCCTTTCTTCTTCTCTTTCATATTTGGCGTAGACTGGTGTATACTGCGACCTACTGTACCGGAGTGTTGAAACAAATGTTCCACGTTATCCATCAATAGGATTTATGGAATATTTGGTTTGAAACGCGCCCACATTCAAAAGACAAAATAAAAATGTTTAAATGTCCCAGTGGAATACATAGAATAAAAATCTAAATGCAAAATTCCACTGTAAATAATATTTGGTTTTGGTAGGTCACAGTCACAATAAAACCAATCGTGTATCATACAAAACCATTGTATGATACACGATTACACTATTACGATTTATACTATTCTCTATCCTTACTGTGCATGTAAAATAATTTACAACACAGTTCACAAAACACACATAAATCTTCAGGATAAAGTTTTATCCTGGATAAAGTTTTATCCTTTCACTCATTTATTTTGGCCCTTTCAAACAAACATTTCAGCATCATGCTCTAATGAAGGCCACTTGGCCCAAAGGTTAACATGTGTGTCCTGAAGATCTGTGTGTGCTACCTTCTTACCTTTAAGTATTCAATATTGGAACTTTTGGAACTTTTGGTTTAGCTCCACAAACAATTATTGGGAAGGTGCAACATTTTCATAGACCTAACTACAGTTTGTAAAGCGTTTCTCTAATTTGACAGATGTTACAGAAACAGCGGCATTATAGGAGTTTTTTGATAGTAAATATTTTTAATTCTTTAGTAAAAATAACATTTTGTGTTTGGCAGAATTTCTCGTGCCAGCATTTCTGACATGTTTATTGTCCTCAAATATTATATAACTATATAATAAAATAATAAGATTATATAGTTCACTTATATATTATATAATAATATAATAATTATATTATTGTTACTTAGACAAACCCACTAACACAATCGAGTTTTTTTTTAAATTCAAGACAAGAAATAAAGGAAGTCTTAAAATTTAAGAAATTGGCCAGATTGCCATGGAAGTCCATGGAAGTGGCATTGTCCTGCTGCTGTCTATGTGGACAGTACACAGAGGTAAGGAATACCTTTGGGATCTGTTAGGCCTCTATAAAGGTCTGTCCAGTAGTTGTAACAACCCTCTGTGCCACTACTGTAAAAACTGTCTTTCTTATATCACAAACTATTTACTAGTTGCTATTTTACAGCATGTTCCTCTTTCATACTTGTAATGGGGTTTTCTGCTTTGCCTGTGTGGATTGGAGAGAGGGAGCTAATCATTGTCATCACAGTCTCCTTGATGTTGTCATGGTAACCCCATTTGATTGTCTAAGAACACAACAAGGACAAGGTATAATAAATCATACGAAGCCTCTGACGATCAGGGCAGATCTCATCAGGACAAGTGGACCCAAAGCCGTGCCACGGCCACTTTAGATTAAACTGGGTGCCAAGTCACATCTGAGCGCTGGCTCTCTACTCAGCTCTCATAGCTTCTATTAAAACATTATTGCAATTATATACATTACGTATGTATAATTCTGTCCCCTATATGCACTGTCATATTTATATACATCATTTAGGTTATTGAGTTAATATATTTCTATCCAGTTTTATCTTACTGTGTGAAAATGATGAGAAACCCATACAATTATCATTTAATTGTCAATGTGCTGGGTTCCTCGGTGACTGCAATAATAAGCAAGCATAAATATATTCTTCAAGTTAATTTAAGTCCATCGAAACCTCCTATTATGCCAGTGCCTAAAACAGCATATGCAAATCAGGACAACAATAGCATGCTTGATGCACAGCTGTTGCTCAATAAACCTGCTTCAATGTGTAAGGTAAATTCTTTGTTTGTTGATGCGTCTAACATATAGTGTTTTTCACTTTTACAATTTATATTTGAAGTAATAATACATTTAACTGAAATTATCCAACAGACTCTTTGATGGGATTCTGTTTGACTTATAGATACACAGTAACCAAGATACAAGAAGCACTTCTCTGTGTGTCATGGTGTACTCTGAGAAAGCTAGGGTTTAGAATGCACTAATTACCATGGGCCTACTGCCTGATGTAAAGAGGCTTTCCATAGCTCTCAATGATAGCTCCCCCCACATACACACATACACAATCCTAAATCTGTTGGAAAAGAAGAGTGGTTAGTCACAGCATTTTACTGTTTATTGTATATACAGTATATATGGAACATTAAGTTCCATACAAACTGATATACCAAATAGACATTTGGTATATCAACAGCTATAGGTGTATCTGCATTTACATAATAGATAAAGCGCAGCACATTTTTGAATATATAGTATTTCAGTATTTTGTGTTATGATAAGGATATGTTCCCACCATCTGCTTGGAGCGTAGTCCTAAAGTAATTGTCCTCTAAAATGACGTATAATATACATACAGTGAATGTGCTGCTGTATGGTCTTAAAGACCGCACATTTCTGTTAATGGACATGGTTTGGAAAAAATGTGTGCCTGTGCTTTTGCATTGCCTTTGTTTCATTTGGTATTGCCTTTGTGTTATTCTGTTCAGTTACAAATAATATAGTATTATTTGACAACAATATAATATTACGGTATTTACACAGACTTCGCCTTACAAAAACTCTCTACAAATGAATGACCTAAACTTACTCCTAAGACAATTCCAGCCTATTTCAGTCATATTCCTGTTCTTTCCTGGTGTGTAACACTGCAAAAAACAAACAATTTAGGTACATAATAAGTAGTGTTAACACAAGGGCTGAGATGTGTCACAGTCATATTACCATAATAATGTCTATGTATCAGATATTAGAAGGCTCACTGTAGACCAAGTTCTCAAAATATGCCCATATGAACGGCAGAAAAGCCTCTTAATAGTGATGAACGTGACATACAGTATTGCTTTGAACGACTACATCCATGAGCATTACGTCTTAAAAAGGTTCTCAAATCTAAGCCAGGATTAGTGGGGCGACTCCACAGATTGCCAAGGGATTTCTTCTCCAACCTTAAGCCTTAATATGGTGTGTGTGGGGTGGTGGTGGTGTATGTGTGTGTGTGTGTGTGTGTGTGTGTGTGTGTGGTGGGGGGGGGGGGGGCAACATTGAGTCGACAAACAATAGAGACAGGTGAATTATTATTATTTACATTGCAACTCCCAATCTGCCCTAATCACCTAATGAATCCCTAGCACATCAATCAGAAAACTGCCAATTCAGTATGCACTACAATAAAAAAGGCCTAATCTGTGCTAAATTGCCACTCAAGAATCAGGCGGCCAATCCAGTGAACTACAATACAGTCATGTCAAAAGCTGTTTTTTTGACAATACTGCACATCCCATGATGGGTTTTGCTACATAAATCATACATATTTATCATTTTACTAAATCCTGCAAGTTGTAATTATTTTGTTTGTAAATTTATTTAGTTTAAATGGTGGTCAACTTTATTTGGGTGGCCTTGGTAATTGGCCTGAACGCACATTTCTCGCTTCTTTATTTCTTATATGTACAGACTGAGAGAAAGTGGGAGCTCATTAAATGTACTAATGCTTATAACCATAGAAATCACGGTGCTTGTAAAATGGATTGATTGGGCTCCGCCCCCTCAAAGAGCGCGGATCTGTCAACAGGCTGTAATGCTGTTTTAACGTGACGTGAATTAGGATAGCCGCGCTCACAAATTATGGACTGTTGGCACTAATTTGGTAACCTTTTTTCAGAAACGGATATTTCACAAGATTGAAAAAACAACAACACTCCTTTCTGAAAATGGGAATACAAAGCGTCAATCGGATCACTTGTTCGACTGGACTAACACAATCTGTGTAAGAAGACTAAACCCAGGTGGGCTAGATTTACTTTGTATCGAGAAACTTTGAATTTAAAATGTATGTAGTTTAAATTAAAAAAGTTTAAATTAATTCTAGTAGCTACCTTTTAAGGCCACAGTGTTTTTATGGGCTGCTAGCATATTGTAGGAGCTATATGTAGATCTGCAGGATATCTGGAGTAATACAATTGAATCTCAAAATTTGAAATGGTGTTGACAGACAGGGTCGGATACAGAAATACCTCTCTTATGAGTCTACAGGTGACTGAGTCTACTATGACGATGATGGATTTTAAGTAGGACCTATTTGTAGTTCTTAGTCACAACTGATCACAATGTTTTTTATAAAAGGAAAACAAAAAGTCATAGCCAGGTATCACCTGGATGCAGCATCACAATTTTGTACCAAAAGTGCAAGAGATGGCTACAATTTTCAACCAGAATAAATCCTTAACAGTAAAATTAAGTTAGCTGTATTGCAGCGTAGCTATGATTTTCTATTGCCACCACGGTTAGTCCCTAACAGGTTATATTACATGGACCATGCCCAATTTACATAAGTAGGCCTACCTTAAAGCTGTCATCAGATATGTATGTAAAGTGGAGATGTAGTATAGGCCGGCTTGTTTTATGAATGTTATACACGCTGATTTTGTAAATCGCATTTACTTTATTGACAAATCACCTTGTTAACACACAGAGTCATTGTCCTTCAAACCTCTGAATTAATTTAGGGGGGTTGGTTAACTCCTTTGTATTAGCGCTAATCTACACGTGTAGGCCACTACATATGTTACAAACATAGAACTAGAACATCAGATCCAGTAGTAGTTTATGAATAAACAAAGTTGGCAAAAGATAGCATGTCACAATTTATTGGTTATGATCAAATTCAATCAAGCTTTTAATGTACATTTCTAAATTTGTACAATAAGATTATGTGCACCATCATACAGCCATTGATGCATGCAAACCTCATATCAATGCATTTTAAATGAGATTTTACTCTTGTAGACTCCACTATAAATCATGTTATACCAAATGTAAGCCCAATTGAACCTTTCAATTGAACCTTTCTTCTTCTTTAATTTAATCTCTTGTCATTTTAATTGACCAAATGTTTTTGCTGTTCCAATTTGTATGTCTAAGACAAACACCTGTCAGTTTTACCTGTCTTTCTAATGGATCTAACATGCACATTAGAGTACATGACTGCAGATCAGAAGTGACTTGGGCTACCTATAAGCCATAGCTTAGTTATTTAAAAACCCAGTTGATCTCTCACAGTGGCAGGGCACTGATCTTGTTTAGTGTTAAGGACAGAATTAGCACGTATTTTTAAACCTCACTTTTAGGCAATCAGTGAAAATAGCTTTTTAGTAAACATATAAATATGCCTTAATTAGTGTGCCCAGGTCAATGTACTGTACATCTTAATACACATGGTTAATACACATGTACACTTGGCATTAATCACCGCCCCCCCCAAAAAAATATGGGTTAATAATGTTGACCTTTTAACCATATGTAACATTTTTACCAACAATGTCTCTATGGTGCAATATGTTTATGCCAGAAAGAGCCGAACAAGAGAAAATGGCGAAAATCTGCACAGGCCAGTCCTATTCAGCGAGGCAACGGCCATCCATCTGCACACCTGAAGAGGATCTCGATGTCATTGAAAATGGAGACAGCAGGTCTGGGAGATCCATAAATTACAAGTAGTAGCCAAATTGAATTATGGTATACATACTGAATGTGTAATATGGATTGAAAGAGACATCCCTCGATTTGTGTCTGGAATTACCTTTGCATTACAAAAATATTGCTTTGGTTTGAAAGTCAGAGTGCCCTGTCATGCGGCTATCGAGGACTGGACCCAAATGCACGACACTTAGTCAAATATGTAGTGCAATGAGGAATCCTTACTTATAACAAAACAGGAGAATCTGGGGACAGGATTACAGGGAATAGCCAAATAAAGTGTGCCCAAACACAACCAACGACATAGACTGAACTGAAGGAACATGAGGGTTTAAATACACATGGGGAGACACAGATGAAAACAACGACATCAACACAGACAATGAACTAAGTAAAGAGGTGAAACGAAACAGGGGGGACCAATGACACAATTACCCAAGAACCAGGATGTGGCACAAGAGACAGGGACAGTGACACAGGAAACAGAGGCGGAGACAGGAAAACAAGGTACATTAATACAAAGTAAAACCAAAACCAGGAACAAACAAACACCAAATCCTGACATTCTCCTGCACCAGTTGCGTTTCGGACATCAACAATGCATCTGGGGGCGCTATAACACAGTTGAGGAATGTTATGCACAGGGTGGGAGATATTATTTCTCTCCTGCTATATCAAAACAAATAGGTCAAATGAAGGTGAACAAATAAAATCTTTATTTAGCCGTATCAGGGAAATGCCCTACTATTTACTGGCTTGCAGGCTGGTAAAATGTATATAATACAACATATTAGGTCAATTGTTCCTTGGGGGATCATGTTATTTATATAAAACCGTTGATCAGGTCCAAAAGAGAGGACTTGTAATGTAACTGTCATGTCATTGTTTTTTGTGACGTCCAGGGCTCATTCTTTGTGTGAAGAGATGGATACACAGAGAGAGGAGGGTATGTCTTTGTCCACCAGCAGACTTCCAGAGCCCCACAGAGATTCATTTGCAGGTTCCGGAGCGTTGGCAAGGTACAGAAACTCTAATAACAATGAAAATGTAATAAAGATCAATATTATTAACAATGTTTTATTAAGGTGTTGTCCAAAACTCAGTGGTGTGTGGGTAATTCTTGAAGATGAACACATGTGCGTGCACACACACACACAGGAAGGAGCACATGTGCTCATGAATTTTGATGTCAATCAAAAAGGTGTAGGTTTGTTGTTGTTGTTGTTGCGCTAAAAAAGAGACTCCAAAATGCTTGTGTTGAGAAACAATTTGAATAGGTTTGTAGATGTTTTTCATGGCTGTTACTACATCATATTCCAAGAAACAGTTAGAAATAGTTAAAGACTCCCCAGACATTCACATTCACTTGTATATTTGACATTGCATACAGACATTGGATCAATTTTTCACAATGCTTTGTGGAAATCCATATGCACATAATACAGCCCACAGGAAATCTCTTGATACATTATCAAAAGCTTTTTTCTGATCTAGAGAGACAATATAACAATTCTGATAATTTGAATTACTCACAATTTCTCTAAGAGAGCATAAATTATCCCACACCATTCTTCTTTGATTGTACAACTATGTTTTTTTTCAATTAACTCTTGTAAGGCATAATTACTTCTATTCATAATCAATTTTGCATATGTAGTCTAAGTTCATTAATGTTATACACTCACCTAAAGGATTATTAGGAACACCATACTAATACTGTGTTTGACCCCCTTTCGCCTTCAGAACTGCCT
>JAOEHI010000019.1:4435888-4490066 GCA_025447815.1 Percopsis transmontana
CTGAGCAGATTGTGAAATACTCAGACCGGCCCGTCTGGCACCAACAACCATGCCACGCTCAAAATTGCTTAAATCACTTTTCTTTCCCATTCTGACATTCAGTTTGAAGTTCAGGAGATTGTCTTGAGCAGGTGTTCCTAATAATCCTTTAGGTGAGTGTATGTCTCCAATTGTCAAGTTTACAAGGATAATTTTCCTTGTACATCAATGAGATTTGCTTTTTAAATTTTTTTATTTGCTAAGACATCACATACCGTAGTTCCAAGCCACATAACTGGTAAAAATCTGCTGGTAATTATTACTTGACAATTATTCTTGACAATTATTCTTTAAGAATGTTTTAAGTCTTTTCCAAATGTTCCCAAAACGGACTGCTTTTTATAAAAGTTTTCATATTCTTAATTTCTGCCTTCAACTTGGCTATCATCATCATGTTTACCAAGCATTTACAGTAGTGTTAAGTTTTGATCTTAAAGATCTTTTGAAAAAGAGATCTTCCCCAGAACCATTTTAGGATCAGACAACTTTAGTTCTATATTCCAGTACTCAGATTTTATTATTAACGTATATTCTAGTCTATTCTAGTTTTCGTCATTTTATCTTGCAAGTAAAATTTATTTTATTTGGAAATAAGGGCCTAAGAACGTCAGTTAAACCAGTTTCTGACACAAACGTATTACTTATTATTTTCTTTCTCTCGTTAGGCTAAAAAGTACTTTAGAGTCAATATCATTTTCGTGACAACATTAGAATTGCAGCATTTGATTGAGAGGTATTTTCTCAATGACTTAAGTTGCATTTTTCTTGCTCTATCAGGAGCATTGTATATATTTATTATTCTTACTTGTGTATTACATATGTAGCAATACAAAATGAATAACCTCCCTGGTATAATTTCTCTTTTCTTAATAACAGACACTTTTTGATTAATAAAAATCCCAACTCCCTCAGCTATATCCTTTTCTATTGAGATTGCACTGAATCCCCTTAGACATCTTTTTTGAACATCTTCAGCATCATCATGTGTTTTAAGCCTCATTTCTTGAAGATAAAGTATGTCAATGTTAGTTCTTAACAGTTTTCTCTGTACGGTATAGTATTGATTGCATGCCTCTTACATTGTATGACGCAACTGTAATAGTTTTTGTTGCCTTATTGATATCCAGAAATTAGGGCCAAAAAAGGCGGAGCTAATACAACACGTTTAAAGGGCTAGGCTTCCCATGTTGTTTTTTTGCGGTTGAACTTATTTTTGGAACTATTTTCTCACACTTTATTTGGGTGTAGAGTTGGGTAGCTGTGGATAATTAGTTACTTTTTACCTCCTGCCGACCCTACAGGCTCTCTCACTTCTTGTTGATACTGCGGAACTGGGCGTCCCATAGGATGCATGGTGAGGTGGAGAGGCCTGATTCTTTCCTGGAGCGCTTTCGAGGCCCCGAACTCGAGGACATCTCCAGTCGGGAGAGTAATGCCCAATCCTTGGGTTACCATGGCGCGGTCCGTAAGAAAAAGTAAGTGTAGTACGATCACAAGTTCTCAGAATATCTCTATCAGCGACAGGTTGAGACCATCAAGACCAGGTTAGCTGCAAGGGGATTTACCTAAGTTAATTTAAGGTCAACTGTAGGCTACTTGAGGACTAGAATGAAGGCAACAAGGAGTCGTGTTGGCCGATATTGAAGACAACTGCTATGGAAAGTTTATATCGCTGCCCTTTAGAACATTATAAAATTGTAGTATCCTAGCAAACAATCAACTAATTAGTAGTGCTAAAATATTTGTTTTTCTTTCAAAGCGCTGTCAGTAATTGGCCACTAGCTACTTACAATATGAACAACTGCAACAACACAGATGAGTATGTGATGTGAAAAAAAAAATAGTATTTTAAAAAATAGTTTAATTAATAGTTTATTTAATAGTATTAAAGTAGAAAATACTAGATTCTACTGTGATTGCTTAGATTTTATACACATATTTTCTGTAGTGGCCTAAATAGAAGATTTGTAATAGCTTTAGAATTTTTTTGTTTAGTATGCCCCTTGATCCGCAAATTCCCAGTTTTTGCGGATTAGTTTGTTTGTTAGTTTGTTGCAAGTCAGGATGCTGGGTGTACTTAAACTATAAGCATTAACTATCATAAATTATAAACATTGGATTATTTGGACCAATTCCTGTGTTATCAACGAGAACCTATTGGCCTATACTATTATTTAACACATTTTTGCAAAGGAGCATTTACCCTAAAACCATGTTTCTCCACTGGTGGATCCCGACCCAAAAGTGGGTCGCTAGCTGGTGTGGAGAGGGTCACGGATTTGTGCTTCTGCTCTTTGAAAAGTTTACCGAACTTCCGATGCGCTTTTATTTTGAAAGGTATGTAGTGTTTAGAACAGTGCATATATACATTGTGGATTAGTGCACAAACTTTTTTGTAAAATAAATTGGTTCTGAATTTTTTTTTCTATTTTTGGGTCGTGACTTCATGATCAAGGACATATGTGGGTCCTGAGGTCAGACCAGTTGAGAACCACTGCCCTAAGTAGCGAGTTGATAGATGAATAGAAACACAGCTGTAAAACACTGCCAGCTGCTGGACAAATATAAACCTGCACCGTGACCTTCCAACAGAGTCCCAAAGAACCCTGAAACCTACATCCCTTTCCTGTTAGTGGCTCTAATCTTGTTCTGTAGATACTGTAGTCACGTAGACCATAGCCCCCTAAAGACCGTGTAAAGTTACAGCAAGCAAGATTAGAAAAATAAATAACACCTGTGATTTGTAGCAAAAAAGAGGACAAGGAGGACGAAATAAAGAACGATGACAAAAGAGATTGTAAGAAAGATGGGGAAAAGAAGGAAGAGGAGACGAAAGAAGAGAAGAAAGAGGAGAAGAAAGAGGAGAAGAAAGAGGAGAAGAATGAGGAGAAGAAAGAGGAGAATGACAAGAAGAAGGAGGAGAAGAAGGAGAATAAAGATGATAAGAAGAAGGAAGAGCCCCCGTAAGTATCCTGTTGCGGAGGCCCCCCAGTTCCCCTAAAGACTAGTTGAGACATTAGACATGGAGGTCATAGTTGGTTTCACTGACGAAAATAAATGCACATGGTCTGCTTATATTATGTAATTATGTAATAACAGTTTGTGAAAACATGAATTAACAATACTTTTCTTTTAGGAAAGAGGTGTGGGTTATGGATCCTGCAACAGACTTGTACTACCGATGGCTTACCATTATTGCTGGTCCAGTATTTTACAACCTGATAATGATTGTGACGAGGTATTCTCTAATTCACAGTGATACATATTTTTCTTTCTTTGTGAAAGGTATGATCACAAAAATGAATGTGTGTTCCTGCTTTCTTTTAGGTCTTCTTTTAATGAACTCCAGGACACATACACATACCTTTGGATTGTCCTAGACTACACATCAGATTTGATCTATTACATTGACACTTTTGTCAGATCGAGAACAGGTTAGAGTCTTCAAATCAAATTGTATTCAATTTTGCAATAGTTTAAGTCATGTATGTGTTATCGTCAATGCATTGATCAAATGTCTTTTCCAACATATGTTTAGACTGCTAAACAACTAACCTGTGATTGTTCAACAGGGTACCTGGAACAAGGCCTGATTGTGAAAGATGCCAAGAAACTAAGAAATAAATACAGAACATTATCTCAGTTTAGATATGACATAATATCAATGATTCCTACAGATTTGTTGTTTCTGAAATTTGGCTTTAATAACCCTGAGTTCAGGTTCAACCGTCTTTGTAAACTTTCACGGCTGTTCGAGTTCTTTGAGCGCACGGAAACCAGAACAAGCTTTCCGAACATGTTACGTATTGGAAACCTTGTGCTTTATATTCTCATCATCATCCACTGGAACGCTTGCGTTTACTTTGCCATCTCGAAAACCATTGGTTTCGGCAGTGACACCTGGGTATATCCCAACATCAGTCACCCAGAGTATGGCCGTTTGGTTAGGAAGTACATCTACTGCCTGTACTGGTCCACTCTGACCCTAACCACCATTGGAGAAACACCACCCCCAGTCAAAGATGTGGAGTACTTCTTTGTCATTGCCGACTTCCTCACTGGTGTGCTGATCTTTGCCAGTATTGTCGGTAACGTTGGTGCCATGATCTCTAACATGAACGCCTCTCGCGCGGATTTCCAGGCCAAGATTGACTCCATAAAGCAATACATGCAGTTTCGTAAGGTCTCAAAAGACCTGGAGGCCAGGGTCATCAAGTGGTTTGACTACCTGTGGACGGAGAAGAAAACATGCGACGAGAAGGAGGTGTTGAAGAACCTGCCCGACAAACTCAGGGCCGAGATCGCCGTCAATGTCCATTTGGACACACTGAAGAAAGTGCGCATTTTTCAGGACTGCGAAGCCGGTCTGCTGATTGAATTGGTGCTCAAATTGCAGCCACAAGTGTTCAGTCCGGGAGACTACATCTGTAAGAAGGGCGATATTGGCAGGGAGATGTACATTATCAAGGAAGGGAAGCTCGCTGTGGTGGCTGACGACGGAGTGACGCAGTTTGTAGTACTTAGTGATGGAGCGTACTTCGGAGAGATCAGTATCTTAGGTATCAAGGGTAGTAAGGCGGGGAACAGGAGAACAGCCAACATCAGAAGCGTGGGATATTCTGATCTCTTTGCCCTGTCAAAAGACGATTTGATGGAATCGCTCACCGAGTACCCAGACGCCAAGAAGGCCCTGGAGGAGAAGGGAAAGGCCATCTTGATGAAAGACAACCTGATTGACGAAGAGGTTGCGAACGCTGGGGAAGACCCTAAACACTTGGACGAGAAGATCCAGAGACTTCAGAGCAATCTGGACCTCATGCAGACCATGTTTGCTAAACTGATGGCCGAGTTTACCTCATCCCAGGCCAAAATGAAACAGAGGGTCACTAAAATGGAGACCAAAGTGAAGTCTATAAAACCAGAGGATCTCTCTGAAGTAATGGCCGACAAAGACAAAAAGGTCAAATGATTTTTAGGTGAGATGCTATGAAAATTCTGTGACTTTCCATTTACAATGGCACTATAGACTGACACTTTTTAATGGTTCATGTTTATATTCATTTCTAAACCACAATGTTGTCATATTTATATCACCTAAGTCTTCGAAATGGGTCAAAAATGTGTGCAGTGTATGCAGTGCATATATTTTGTGGAAGCTATGGATTTCAGTATTCTTGAATTTCCTGTTTGTTCAGAGACACTTGTAAGCAATAGAAATATGCTAAAGGCATTCTGTTACCCAGATTTACAGCCTTTTTATGCCTAATCAGTATTGATTTACGAGGGCTTTTTTACCCTCAGAGAAATACAGTAGGATGTATGGTCATAACTGCTACACAAGTAAGTTTTCACAAGGCACAATGAAATGTCTTTGTTAATGAACAGATTTGATTCGAATTACACACTGTATATACATAAAAGGAAAACTGTCCTTATCATTTTAAAACCTATACTTTGACCTAGAAATGTCTTAAAATAAAATGTATGTAAAAACACAACTGTGCCTTTGCTTTACTCATTTTGTAGATGCAGTTCAAACGTAAATAGAATCTTTCTTTTGATGATAAAAAATTATTTAGTTAATTAAAGTATTGTCAGCTAAATCTGCTGCTTTCTTATGTCATGTGTTTAGATTTTTGTTTAAACATATTTGAATTTAAAAACTGAACAATGATGTGGTGGGTGATTAAAAAAATTGTTTAATTGTAGTAAAATGTCACTATAGAGGCTATATTAGGCTCTAAATTAAATCAGTATTACTGAAGGACTGTTGCAGTTAAATGGTCTACATCATGTGGGTTTTAGCATTTGTAAATATACATATTACCATTCAAAAGGTTAAGTAAGTCTTTTTTTATTTCATTCAGGAGTTTACCAATTGTGTGAATATTATTCTTTACCTGAGATATAATTTTTCCTAATAGAAAACAGTTTGATAGTGCTGCCATTGCACATTTTGGGAGCACATCACTTTATGGTAGATACCATCAGCATTAAGGCTTGAACTAAAAATAAACATCACAAAAAATGCTAATCAAAGACTTGATTCTCAAAGCTGGATGTTTACGTTAAAATACATTCCATAGTTCTCTCAAATTACAAAACAAACACTGCAAGCAGAATTCCTTTCAAATAATAAATTAAAGATCATAAATGTGCAGAACTCTATATTGAATTAGCGGCACCATCTTGCCCAGTCTAATAACTAGCAGTCACTAGCTGACTATGCTAGCACCTGTGTGCTGTACCATGGGGGCAATAGACCATTGTGAAAAATAAAAACTATTGAAATAGTATTCACTTAAATTGTCTTTAAGTGCACTTTAACAGTTTCACCAAATAAAAGTAATAAGCACCCTCAAATAGTAGCCTATATAAACTAAAACTAAACAATGTAAAAGAGGCAAACTTTTTGGTAAAACCTTATAAAATTAGTTCCATTCACAGCCACTGACGTGTCAAGGCAAAGTACAGTATTACTGGTAATTCAACCATAGGATAATTTAAATATATTCCGCTCTATATTGGTGTACAATATTGTTTCGGAACTTGCAGTTATAAAACAGCTACAGTCATTATTTTTTTGTTTGGAGCCTGATTTCTTTCACAGCATACCAAATCCTTTGGCATAGGTAATTGCTTTGAGGAGTCTCTCTCTCAGTTTCTCCTTAGTGGAGTATTCTGGGAGCAGAAGTGCATTAAAACAGGTGTGTGAAGTTGGCAGCCTGGGGGAAAAACAAGATATTATTCACACATCCTGACATGCAGTGCCAATTAACAGCTTAAATCACTCGTTTTGGATGATGAGGTATAGAACTACAACCCTCTTTGCTTAACACCCAAAAAGAATGTTTGGATATTTTTTTAAGTAATGAAAAACGTAAAGGCACCTGTCTGTGTCTGAGCCATTCTTGGCGATGATCATTTTTAACTTCCCCAGGCCACCGACTGGTGCTCTGTCTGTTCCTGTGGTAAACTGAAGAAACAACCTCTTCTGCTCCTCTCCGAAGGAGTGAATCGTCTCCCAGAAATCTCTACAAAGTCAATACAAGAAAAGAGAAAAACAACAATAGAATGACCATTTGATCACTAGTGTCAATTTGGTACTATGTGACTTATTTAATTTATACGTACAGTTCAAATTTCAAAGGTGCTCCAAGCCTTTCTCCCAGAAACAACGTTGTAGTTTTTTTTTACTACATACTACCATCTAATGGCGTAAATGCACAAAGCCAATGTTAATAATATGAAGGGGAACTATTTCCCTCTACGTAGCTAAAAGTAGCTCATTCTGAACCTATAGTACAAAGCAAGACTTAACGTAAATGGCCAGATAGGCCACAACAAGCCTCGTCTACCTGTAAAATGCCTAACCCATACATTCTCCTTAATACTTTTTGTACTCACTGTAAGTCGCTTTGTATCAAGTGACAATCTAATTGTGATTGATTCAATGAAAGCAAATAAGCTCTAATCTACCTAAATGTGATATGATTCATACAAATAATAAATATTAATTATGTATACCATGTCCATTTTTGGTCTAAAAACATTGCATTAAGCAAACAATTTCCAGGGGAAAATATTAAAGTACAGCAGAGTCACTACTGATCTTCCGCAAGAGACTTAAAACCCACCTTTTCAAGATCCATCTCAGTACCTCGGCCACCAATCTTTCTACCTCATAGCACTAATCCCACCACAACAATCCTTATTCTATCCTCATTTCCTCCCTTTATAAAAAAATTAAATTCCTTCTTTCTACTCTTTGCCGTTTGCAATTATAGACTGTTTGAAGAGTGAATGATAACTTTCAATTATTGCAATTATTGACTGTTTGAGGAGTGAATAATAACTTTCGAGCAATGTTCTGCAAATGCATAGGTAAAGTAGCCTTGTTACATGATGCTGCGCTTCTTCTGGAAGAATGTTAGGTGCTTGCAAAAACTGGTGGTTAACCAGTTCAACTGTTGACAAATGTACTAATAGTAAGTCGCTTTGGATAAAAGCGTCTGCTAAATGCTGTAAATGTAAATGTAAATGTAAATGCAGGTACAATAAAACAGGCTTACTTGATAACTTGAGAGTCTTTGCTATAACCGCCATCATATTCTGTTGTCTTCTCAAGTGCTTCAAAGTCTAAATTCTTTTAGAATCAAGAAAATATATTTAATGTTTGACTAAATATTACTGTATATAAGAAAAAAATCTAAATGGAAAACGTAACATTTTCTTACCCTGCTCCCACAGATAAGGAGCTCAACTTCCTCAGGCCTAAACAAATATTTAAGTGGTGACTCGTTTGTCACCATAAGGAAACCTTTTTTGAAGGCCTTGAACTGTCTCTCCACACTCTTATTTAAAATGTATTCTGCATACAGGTCCACAAATTCCTGATACACAAACACAAATACAGAAACAAATTGCTGTTAAAAGCAGAATTCATTACCAGCTGCTTCAAATCAATTTTATGATTGTATATTTTCTTTGTAAAAGCAAAGCAAATATACACACTGTATATATTTAATGAATTTACATATTCTTATAAATTGCATCGCTAATCAAAGAAAGGCTGAGGCAAAACAACAGTCTGCTGGCTCAGAATTCAGGCAACTAGTACTGTAGTAATGTGTAGATATATTCACTTTAAGATAATCACAATTATTTTTGCATTAAATCATTACGAGCTTTGATTGTACAGTGCAATATGTAATAAAAACATTTGCTGTTTAGATATTATCCCTAGAAGACTTTTACCAAGTTATTTTTTAATAATTGTGATCAGTTATATGACATGTTATAATAATTTTACGTTGGACAAACCGTACATATACGCTCACCATTTTATTTGTATCATTAACAGGAATCTGGTCTCCTTCTTCTTTTAAGTCATATGAGATTGGATTTCCAAAAAGGTCTCTTTGTGATATTTGGAAGGTAAGCATCAGGTCTTTCTCCACACTGCCTGTATACTCTAGCAGCACCTTCAGACTCTGGTAAAGAACCTGCCAGTACCAGACACATCAGAACAATGATTGTGTTTCCTGCTGCTTCTGAAAGGCACGCACAAAATTAAGCTTAAGACACTGTAATTTATAACAGGGAAACATTATGACTAATTATAAAGTCTCAATATGGTGAATGCTGAAAGAATTATTTTTTTGGGACATTGTAAAGTTAAACTATTCTCGAAAAACTGACATGCTCACTACAGAAAAAAAAATGTTTTGGCTAGGTTATGAATGTATGTTCTGTTCTCTGTTGCACAGTATATGCTAAATCTTGACTAGTAAAATGAAATAATACCACACACATAATAGACAGTAGAATATTCTTATTATTCTTATTCTTATTCTTCTTATTATTAACTAATGTATGTTTCATTCAGTCTTTCACTTCATATTAACGTTAAGAATAAATGTTACTGTACTGGATGAGAATCTGCTAGATCCAAGTAGGTGCCTTTCTTGCCCATGAGTTTCCTATAGACAACCATTGGGAAATGCACATCCAGGATGCAGTTATTGTAGATCGCAAGCCCCAGAACAATCCCAATAAGGGTATACTGGGCTTCATTCTCTAGTGAGGAGGAATTAAACCAGAAAAGCCTTGTTTCGTCATCATACGTAAACATTCCTACGGAGAAAATTAAACACAGGAAAAGATAACATTAGGCATTTGAATCAATGTAATTTAAGAATACACAGGCAGCACTGGGAATAGTTAAAGTGGTATCAGAATTTACCAATATCAGGATTGAATATTTCCTCCAAGACAAGCTGGAAGAACTCCTTTGAAACACCTCCTTCATCAACCCCTTGCTCGCCTTCAAACTCAACAAACAGCTGTTTCTTCAGGTCAGAGGGGTTCTCCATAGAAATCATCTCCAACTGAAAAAAAGGGAATGGGATTTCAGACACTGACATGCATTTATCCTGAAATAAATCATTAAATGCATGTGGATGGATTGCGCTTTGTCTCACTCTGACGAGGGCATCGTCGATGATGTGATCCCTGCGCACTTTGAGTTTGAGATAAGGGTTGGGCTGCTGGCCTTGAACCATGCTGTAAAGTGCCGTAATGCGCCGCTCGCTGTACATTCTAATGCGGTTGTCGTAGTACAAGCCCTGGCTCTTGGTGACAGCGCTGAGGATAAAGGGGCAGCTCTGGAAAGAGAACTTACTCTCGGCGTCCACTTTGAAGAAGGTGAAGTCCTTGTCCATTTCTACCACCTCATTGATAGACTCGTTAATGAAGTCCTCAAAGGGGATGAGGGGGGTCCTGCAGTCTAGGGTTCGCACTCCCAGTTCTTTCTCCAGGAGGTTTATTCGAGGCCCTTTCCTGTAAAGCCGCTCCTCGCCGAGCAGCTCCTGCAAGGTCAACTCGTCCGAGTCGACGTCTTCCTCCTCCTCCTCCTCGTTGTGGTCCGTGTCAAGGTCTCCCCCCAGGACGCTGGCGTAGAGCACCACTTTCAAACACTTGGTGGCGGCCACCACCGTGGCATCGTCGTTGACCAGGTTGTCGCTGTCGTATTCGTTGCTGAGTATGGTGAAGGTGATGAGCTGCTGGAAGGTCTCCATCATGCGACGCATCTGCGCGGCGTCGTACCGCGACCACAGGCGGGCCAGCTTGGCGAGTGCGGCCACGGGCAGCTTGCTCATGGCCTTGCAGAAGAGCGGCAGCGCCACCTCTAGGTACTCCGGGCTGTGCAGGTTGGTGTTTTCCATCACTACCACAAAGATGTTTAAATAGTCGGGGTTGCTTTCGTACACGTTGAGGTATTCCAAGTCCAGGTCCAGATTGGGAGTTAGGTAAATGAGCGCGTTGACGAGCGCCGCCTCTATTTGGTCGTCGGTCAGAAGTCGGTCGTAGACCCTCCTCACGGCGTCTATGTCCACGGTCACCTCGTCCGGCCCGCACCTCTGACCGGGACTCTCGGGCTGTGGCGAAGCGGCAGCACCCGCCCCCTCCCACTCCCCCGGAGGAGCAGTCGATTCCTCCGCATGCGTGGAAGGGCAGGGAACCTTCCTGAAGCTTTTCATTAACCCCTCGGTGCTCGAGAAGACCCTGCCTATTAGGGGTACGAAAGCAGAGAAGTCCCCTTCCTCCTCGCAGACACTCCAGATTGTACATACCAGTTCCTCCGTAAGGTAATGAATTTCTGCCCAAAAATGAAACATGAGTGAAAGGAGGAAATACTGCAGCTGTCTATAATAATACAAATAAACAGTTTTAAATTTTTTATTTACCTGTAAAGTTTTTGGATCGAATAAGATCCTCATAGCTCATCTCCCTGATTAAGTTGGGGTGGATTCCATTGGCACTGCTGTCAGGATGGACCGCATCCGATTCTTTTTTGGTAGGGACATCACAGAGTTTGGCATTGTTCTTATACAGCTCCAGCGCTTTGACCGCCGCCACATTGTTATCCACCGGTCGGAAATCTGCGCATGACGCACAAAACTCATTTGTGCAGTCGCTATTTCCACAGCCCTCTGTTAACTGCCGAAAGTAGCGCTCAATTAGATGCTTTGCAGTCGCTTTCTTCCTGTACAGAAGAATATTTAAAACAAAGCCCATAATCATTTATTGGGATTTAAAATACTTGCTGCTGTCAATAAATATAACTGCTTAAAATCAACCCCAACAAAAAATATAGCATAATATTAAACATCTATGAAGGGCTCATAAGATATGGAAATTTACTGTATGTTAGAAAGAGTGAATGCCAAACGTGATAAAATCAAACAAAGTGCCACAGGAAACACAGAATAGTAAAATTTAACTAGATGCATAGAAATGTCAAGGTATAAACCATTTTACTTACATTCGGCAGGATTCTGATACTTATAGTCAGTGTACTTGACAGTCCTGTGAAATAAAATGCAATACATATTAAATAAATCATATCCCAGCTTGTTACAATCTTTATTTCTTGTCTCTCTATAAAATTAAGCACTGTTCCCAGTCTTTGATATTTGAAGCTACCATGTGGAATAACATTTTGAATTCTAATGATGTCTAGATGTCTAGATTTAGTCTAGATGACTAAAAGCAGCTCTTAACATTTTAGTAACAATGTACTACTAGATATAAGCAACTTTACCTTGAAACATTTAACAATAACATGCCACAGTGTTGACTGACCCAGGTGTTATGCTAAAATTGTTCCCCTACCCTGCCTACAATGTGGACAGTTGCTATCCCCTTCAGCATGAGCGTAGCCATTGTTATTACTGTTATAAGCTTATTTGATTTTTTTCCCTTTCTGAATCTAACCTATTAAGATCAAGCATGCTGGTTGCAGAATATTAAAAGTTTGGATTTTCCTACAGTAGGCTACATTGGCAGTTGGCAGAAGCAGTGTTTCGACGAGGGGAGCTATTTCGGCACGACACCGATCTAAGCACACTGTCAACAGTATTTGTTATAAAAGTCATGTAGTTTTCTCACATTATGGTATTTTTAAACATATCATCGATGCGATTATGGCAGGACATATTATTATGGTCATATTATTAAGTGTCGCAATTCATGTCTCTAGGTGCTTCATACCAACCCTATGATTTCAACAGTAGTCCTGGCTGGCTGTCCTGATGTGTGACTGTGCAAAATCACTTCCTCTCAGTCCAGATCAACGAGGAGATTCAACCAGTTTCCTAGTGATGGATGTCTAAATATACATTTATTTAAATAAGCAACTAATGCAATTTAATGTTGCTTTAGAAGACTAAACAATATTTGATGATAAGTTAAATAATGTCCACTGCCGTTCCTGTCAACAACACAGCGATGTATCCCAGCATGCAGCGCGGGGTTGTCAAAAAACGACCCCCGCTGCCCACTTGCATGCATGCGATCATGACATTGGGCAGATTATTATTGTCCCCGCGGGATGAAATCAGAGGAGGGCTATTAAAAATATGAAAGTAAAACACCACCAGACGCCACAGGGGCGGATATGCTTCTTGCTATTACAGTCAGGCATTTCCAAGTTTACAGTTACTGGCAGCAGTTCAGTGTTGTACAGTACTTTGGTTTTACATTGGACTGGAGGTATTCCCGATCTGAAGTGTAGGTCTTTAACAGACTTGAACACTAGGGGTGCTATACTCTCAAAATTGCATTACTGGAAATTAAACTACTGTACCATGCTATTTCTCCCTTGACATACATCAGCTTCTCATTGTCAGTAATTAAGCAAGCAATACGCTATGTGTTATGGGGAATATGTACACTTGGTAAATGCAAAGATAAACACATCAATGACATGAATGATAAACAGATTATCTAATCTTGTGAATTAGATAGTGAAAGATTAATTTCTCCACCACATCCTTAGCAGTCCATTTAATTTGACGAATCCTTCTCCTTTATAGGACCATGTGGAGTTTAGACACCTTCATTCTTTGGTTTGAGCTGTTGGAGCTTGGAGTCATTCCTCTTTCTACTTCATCCGTTTCTCAGGTGGCATTTACTGATGTCACAAATCCCATAAACCAATGAAAAACAAAGTGTTAATTGTCCTGCCTAACTGGGTCAAGATTTGGGGCACTGGGCGTGTACACACCCAGCCAGCCGTCCAAGGGGTCTAATCATCTTTAATCATCACAACCAACTATCTTCTAGTTCTCTAAAATCATCAAAATAAATGTATAAAAAAAAACTTAGGACTTATGACTGTTCTTGTCACAGGTGTAAAACAAATTGGCTACTATTTAACACTATTGCTAATGATGCTGGAGGCCAGGAGACCTTGCAGTCAGAATCATAACCCCTAAGTCATATTTATAACCCATAAATCAATAGTGCCATATTCAGCAGGTAGTCAAGTCTTGGCATCTCATTCTGAAAAGGGGA
This sequence comes from Percopsis transmontana, assembly GCA_025447815.1. NCBI lineage: Eukaryota > Metazoa > Chordata > Actinopteri > Percopsiformes > Percopsidae > Percopsis > Percopsis transmontana. Next base: position 4,449,788 of record JAOEHI010000019.1, read on the forward strand.
CCTTGTAAATTATGCATTGTCTAATGCCTGTGTGCTGCTTTTGGTGCTGGGGAACGTTTGTTATTTTGTCAGCATACAAGCCTGGGATCGAGGTTTGTATTTATGGTGACATTTGTGTTTCTGCCCTGTGTCACACTACAGCTTACATCGTCAAACACCAGAGGTCATAATGAGCTAAGGCACATATGTGTTTTCGAAGAAAACACATAATCATACATAATTTAAATGAATATGATTATTTTTCCAATAATTTTCCATATTCTAATAGTCACCCAATGGTAGAGAAAAGTCCTTTTATTTTCTGTTTAGAAAATAAAAGGACCATGGGTTTGACCATGGGTTTGTGTAAATTGAAAAACTAGATGCAATTATCCACATGGACACTAGGAGTCTCTGCATTCACACAACATAAAGCTAGTTGGGCTAAAGAGATAGAACATGGATATTAAAATAGCCTACAGTATAAACGTGCAGAAAACTTTTTATAGATTTTTAATAGTTTATTTGTACTTTGTATTTCATGACTTTTTACACTCATGTCAGCTAAACTAATCGTTTATAAGCGAGCTTGCAGTCTTGTTAAAGTCCACTTTGACACAACATATTGTTTGTGGCTGGGACTGTGAAAAGACTAGTTCCTTTTCACCTAACCCCATTTTCCATGATTAACAATAACCAGTCATGTTGTTTGTAAAACCCTTACAGTATTATCCATAATAGGTGGTAAATTACATCTCACCAGATATTTCCATAGGCCTAATCGACCATTGTTTTTTAGAATTGTCAGGCCAAAGGGTGAACACCTGCTGGCTATACATTTAAGTATAGAGTTGCCTTTACTTCTGATACTGCAACTGCCGTGTGGCCGCTTCAGCTATAGACAAATGGATTATTGTAATTCGTTTTGGATAAAAGCGTCTGCTAAATGACAAAATGTAAACGTAAACCGAAGAAATGCAAACCAGTCTTACTGTCTTACTGTAGCTTATCAGTTGTTTTGATTACTCTATGCAACGACCTTTAGACTTTGTTAAAGATTTAAACTTTTATCAAGGCTGCCACGTAGCCTTAAGCTTTCATAAACAATATTGATATGTGCAGGAGCCTCGAGACAATCCACGTTTGACTATGATGCCATTTTTGACGATGTTTTCAATACCCTACATGCACCTGCAGTGGCATAACAAGGCAACACCGGGCCCCAATGCAGGATAGGTCAAATTATTTATTTATTTAATAGTCATAATTTGGGTAAATGCTTAAATGTAAATGTAAATGGGAGCGCTACCGCAGATAGAAAACTTTCTTACTGTGAGTTAGTGTCTCTATGCCGGACAGTCTAGAATCAGGTGTAGGCCTACAACCCCCACTTGATTGACAGCGCCCTGACTCTCATGTCAGTTTTGTTGACTTGCTAAGGCAGGACTGCAACAGGATCTCATTTTTAACACTGCTTTTCCCAAGTAACCTTTGTGCCCAGGTTGTCATGTTTAAATGATAAAAATTATGACAAATTAGAAATTAAACAAGGTTACATTTAGATAAAAAGTGTACAATTATAATCCCTATAACCGGTAGCCCCATTAACCCAGTGTGTTGGTTTTATAATCATAGTAATGTCGTATTTCAATTCTGGAAGATCTTTACTGCTGGGTATAGGGATAATGAATGCAAGTAGCAGGATTGCTACTGAAGGTCGCTTGTAGGACAGGGGCGTAGTGTAAGATGGACTGTTTCCTCAGCATTGTCACGTGATTCCTGTAAATGCATTGCAACTCACAGAAAGAGAGAGAGAGAGAAAAAGAGAGAGAGAGGGGTATACGTAGGAGGACTCACGACAGGGCCATTGAGGCAGTTAAACGAGAAGTGAATCTTCTGTGAAAAGGACGAACACACTTTAGCACACAAAGTACCACAAAGAATGAAGCTCTTATGGCAAAACAATCCTAGCTGATGGATGTACAAAAACACATAATAATTAGATATTACTTATTTTTCCATTCAGTGATGGGTCACTAAATACATAAAATGTTTCGAATTGACCAGCGTTGCCAAAGACTGCTGTTTTGGAACTATTTTGGAACACATTTGTGAGGTTTGTTTATTTCATAAACGTAAAAATGTTATGGAAAAGGTTTATTTCTTATCACCTAGAAATAACAGCCTACTGTCTTTTTCTAAATTCAAATGTACCAATGTTTTAATAGCATATTTGTAAGACTAAACACAAACCAGCTTTTTAATTAGAAGTATTTCTCACTGCTATACTACTAGAGATCGCAAAGGGTTAAAAAACACATAAACACTTACTATACTCCAGCCCTCTGACAGCTGCATCAAACCAGACAATTTATGAGGCAGCTTAGGAAATTGGAAAATGTCGTAGTCGCAGGCTGATAAAACTATAGGCTATGAAGAGGGTCAGGGAAACTTTAATGATCGGTTAACGAGGGCCTTATGACAAATGCAAATGACCTTCCTCAACCATAAAGGAGATTCCCACATCTTCAATTGCAAATTGCAGGGGGGCAAAAAGAAAATCTCACACACAAAGAAAATCACAAACTGGGTGAATTAAAAAAGAAACCCACTCAATTCATCTTCACGGAGGAGGATTTACGGTCACATTATTTATGTATTTCACATCCTCACAAAATAGAAGATTCACGTGTATGAAAAATAATTAACTACCCTTAGTGCCCATGTAATGTCATCGAACGCAGACTTACCACGTACATTGGTTGCAGGGGGAATAATAGTTCTACACGCGGTATGCAGGAAAAACAGCTGATCAATCTCGCTGGTGCACACAAGGGCTTTGAAAGAGATGAAGAGAGCAGACCCACAATGGAGGAGTCATCATTATCTCTGTGTTCATATGAGAAACCTGCGCCTGAAAAAGTGCAGCAACGGTCAGTAATTTGGCTGTCCCACTACAGCAGCATCAGCAGAGCCGTCTCTGTCCCTTTTCCCCTCATCATGCTTTAAAATAAATATTTATAACTGTATCCTCCTAGCAGGGGCCGCCAGATGCCACACACGGGCCAGGTGAAGACAAACAGCTGCAACAACAGGTCAAAGATCATCTATTTTCTATAGCTGGGGCTTTCAAACATTTTGAGGCATGACCACAAACGCAAGTGGTTCATAGCTTGATTGAAAACTACAGTATATGGATATTTTGTACAAATAGAATAACATTTTAAAATCCTTGTGGGCTCCCGATCCACACTTCAAAAGCCACTGTATAGGCATCTTATCTGGCGGTATGTAGCGTAATCTAGTAAGATTGAACAGATTTTCACTTCTATATGTTAATGTATTTTTCCCAACACATTTCTCCATAAGGTTTCATATTATCGAGTTAATCCGAGATGTATTTATCAAGACATGTGTACAAGGACAACTGGATTTTACAGCAAAATGAGCTCGAATTGATGGTCTAATACACATTATTAAATGCCATACAACACTGATCTTACAAAATTATCTAAATAAGATATGGGACAAGATTTTAGTGTTCCTGTATGGAATTTCCCCCATGTGCACGTGGGTGATGTAAAATAAGCTTTGGACAGGTTTTAACACAGACACAGACAGTTGTGTCAGGTAAAAGCACATAAGATAGAAATGAAGAACATGGTACACAGTACAATGTAATTAACAGTCCTAAGCAAAAGCACATTAAAAAATAATGAGGGCATAGTGATATATATATCATACTGTACATACCATCTACAAACACAATATGCTGCTCACTGAAAAAGGGCAAATGCCACTTAAATGGAAAATAAATCAATTAAAAAGTATCCTAGGGGAAAACGGTTTGTGAAGCTTTGTAATTACTTCTCCAGTGTTAAGGCACATGGTATTGTTCATAAAAAATATATAGTAATATACATTTTCTTTGGTAAATGTCACACTTTATGAAAAGAATATAGAATATGGAAGAAAAGAAAAATAACATTGGTGCAAATGACAAAACCAAATATTAAAAAAGGTGCAGCTCCAAATCTTTGGAAAAAAGGGCAACATTTTTTTTAAATTCACAAATAGTATTTGTTCCCTCAGAAGTCAGAACGTGCCAATAGCTAATTCATATTCAATCATAGTTCAGAAACAAATGTTTAATTGTGCAAACTTTAAAGCTTATAGCCCATTATTTTGTATATTACTTATATTTACCAGATATTTATTAAATCTCAATAGGGGTAGTATTTAAAAAGACAAAACCACTAAAAAAAATGGTTGCCTGAAGATAAGTTCTGTAACTAGCTAAAGAGGGAAAAACTACCATGAAAAACACTAATTTCAAGTAAAACTTGGTGGACAAAGCTATTTAAGAACGTGCATTGAAATGGTTACATACTGAATCAATGTTTCAGCAGGAAAATGCACAATTAAGCTACAGTATCAACTGATACAGGTCATATGGATTCACACGTGTCAAAATACAATAGACATAAACTCAGAAATGGAATGTTTTAAATAAAACTCCTGCTCATGTACAGACATGCATTTTGCAAAATAATTTCTTCCAGAGTTCAGAAAACGGAGACCTTCCAGTTTATTAACCTCCCAATTCTCAAAAATTCCTTTCCTTTATCAAAAAAAAAATAATTGCAAGTACCTTGTATCTTTTATAAAATCTTCTTGAAAAATACAATACAATTTAATAAAAACTATCGTGCAAGTTTGAGTTTGAGGAATACAATTACAAATACATTAGGTGTTTTGGAACAGCTGTTCTTCTGTCCTCTGTGAGGAATGAATGGTTTGGTCAGGCCCATGTTTCACCTCCGAGTTCCTGGAGTAGGTGACACGCTGGGAGCCCCCAGCAGGGGGCATAGTCATCTGAACAGCGTCTTTCTGCGTTTGCACAGGTGTAGATGTGATCCAGGTAGACAGACACAGGTCTGATGGTTCCAAGGTCTTATCAAGGTCTTCAAGACAGGCAGAGGTCTCGCTGCTGGGGGACTGGGACCCCCCCGCCAGTCGAGGACCTTCTTTGGTGCAAGGAAGAGTGTCTACATCTAAAGAAACTAGTGTGTATTTTTCTGAGAGGCACTTTGTAGTGTTGGTGGGCCCTGCCGGGCTGCGCTGGGGACCCTTTTCGTGAGACTTCTCAGTAATCTCCGGGTGTAAGGCGGGTCGTTGTGGTGCCTTGGTCCCGGGGAAGCTCTGCTGGCCTTTGGGACTGCAATATTTAGAGAGAGGCTTGACGAAGGACAGGAAGGGCTTGACACCGAGCTGAGAGCCAACCTTGACCCTGCTCAGACTGAGGATGTTCCTCCGAATTTCGCTGGGTAGTTTATCCAACTGCCTTCCAACTTGAACAGGGCTGGGGAACAGCGTGCCCTGACACGCCCTGTAGAAGAATCTGAAAAAAAAAAACAAAGCAAAACCAGACATCAAGACACAGTTACAGTCAACGCTGTGCTAATTCTACATTCTCAAAAGGCGTTTGGGAGTTCTGGCACACAGAAAAGACATAACTTATGACCAAGCGCTGGCGTGGCGTGCGTTCCGGTCGGTGGCGTACCTCGGCAGCAGCGCGGTTACAGGGGCGATGACACAGAGCAGGTAAAAGAGGGGTTCTTGAAGCAGCCTTTGCATGGTCCAGTAGGGGTTGGAGGGGGAGTAGCAGGTGGGACAGGAGCCATTGTACCACAGAGCCACGGTGAAGAACAGGGTGATGCTGAAGGCAATAGACACCCAGTTCATCCACGTCTGGAATGAAGATGGAAATGAGATTGACTAATAACAGTGTGTTGTTGTTGTGGTTTTTGCCGAACAAATGTGTGTCGCTCACAAGAATAACATTGAATAACATTACACTGCTAAAATTTAAATCACATTTATCTTTACATTTGTTAAGGCATAAAAATGTAATATTTTTTTACTTTCAAGACAAGCATATAACTTAATGGTTAAACCTGTTTTAAGGACATTTTCTTTCTCTACTGGCAGTCGGATGCACTTGTTTTATGCGCAAGATTGCCTAGATCCAGAATTATTGTTTTTGAAAGGGTGTTAATGTACAATACCAAACAATAACTTATCCAATTGACCCTCATAAAACACAGATCATAAATTGTTTAGTCTAAAATTATGGGATGCTATTTGGTCTGTTCTCACCTCAAATACCCATACAGGGTTTCTGCACGTTTCAACAAATTAAATTTAAGACTTTTTAAGACCTTTTTAAAAGACCATTATGAATGCAATTTAGGACCTATTTTACGTCTATACTGGCAAAAAAGTACGAAGGATATGAAGGAAAATCGGAGTCCCAGAATTACTTTGATACAGAACAATATTGGGTGACGGCAGGCATTTGCTGGTGGCTTTTTACGGTGACGTTTTCTTGCACAAGCGGGTGTAGCAGGCTTTCAACAGGCTTCAACCAAGCACTAAATGTGCTGTTCTTAAGCCAGATCTCGATCAAATTGCACTTACCTGTATTAGATGAAAGTTAACGGAAACTATTTTAACATGTTACTTCTAGAAGCAAATATTTTTTGATGGAGGAGCTGCCACGTTATTTTTAAGATCTGTCAAAAATCGTAGTGGATTGGATTATAGACTTTTTAAGAACCCGTGGAAACCCTGCCATAACTGACTTTCACAGCCTTGTACAAAACCCTGCCTGATTGTCCTGTGCAGATGCGGAATGAAGTACCTGCCAGCTGAGCAACTGGAAAATGTTTACTTTCACTCAAAGCTGTTCACCATAAACACAGCCGTTTCTCCAGGACGGCATTTAGTGAGGAGGACATTCTTTACATCCAAAGCTCGTCAGGATAGAATTTACAGCCACAGCATAATGGAAACTGCTCTGATCCATTGCAGGGCAATGAATCTAAAAATGGCTCGTGACGGTCATGCCATTTACCAGAAGCACGCACAGATAACCTGAGAATTAAACTACGCTCCGATATGTGAAAACAAAAACACAGAAGACAAGACTTTTTGGCGGCTGGGGCTGTGTGCTGCTCGAGTGGTTTGTAGAACGCCTGGACGGAGGTAGAACAACTGTCTAGCAGATATATGATCGTGGCTGATGCAGCAGTGGCTTCTGGTTCAATCCAATCAGCAAAAGTTAATACATAAGTATCTATGAGCCTGTCAGCCTTCATTCAGGCAGGCACAGCCCAACGCTCATTTGAGTGGGGGGGGGGGAAAGCAGCACCAGTTCTGTGTAAGGTTGAATTGAAGAGAACCAGTCAAATTAATTCAATTCTTACTGCTAGAATGCATATTAAATTGCTTTTATGAGAATTACCTCATCTCAGTATCAGTATCAATCGGTACTTTTGAGTTTCTGATCGTTCCATGTTCAAAACAAAATAAAGCTAAAATTCCATCCTAACACACTGGGCAAGAATCAATTGAGTTGGATTTATTAAATCCTAACAATTCAAGCTTTATTCAACAGATTTTCAGAAAGAATTATCTGCTACTGTGAATACATTACAGATAATATATTGTGAGCTGTACTCCAAGACTTGTCCTATGGGGTGGTTTAGGATTTAGGATTCTCTGGCTTATTGTGACGACCAATGGGAGGCGAGGGGAGGGAATAGGAGTGACGTCTGAGGAAGAGGACAGGCTAGAAGAGATATGACATTTACAACATCACAACCCCCACCGGTCATTCAAGGAGAGAGAGAGTCACCGTTCTCCACTATTGTTGCTGATACAACGAGTTCACATGGCCTCCTGCAAGATTAATTAGCCTGGTAAGACCAGCCAGATTTTGCAAAGTTGATTCCTTCCACTGTGCATATCAGTCTCTACAATTTGCTTCACGCATCAGTCTCAAAACTCTCAATTGAAAACCTCCTTTCAGCCAAGCGGTGCCAAGCAAGTCATTCAACTAATCAAACATTTGACGGTGATTTTCAAGGTGTTTTGAGGTAACGTGGCAGATCAGACTTGTTCTTAGGTGTGGGAGTGTGCACACGCTGCTTGTTCAGTCTTTTATAGTATATGCAACTTTTGCATTATTATTAACTTCAAGTAACTTCAAACAGAGTCTACAGTCAGTCTAATTAGCCAAATAAACTCAGAGGTTGTGTGAATTAAGATTTTCTCCATTAACAGGCTAGACAGGAAGAAAGTATACCCCTCTTCAGTAGCCCTTCTGGGTGACTGAGAAAAAGCAAAGCAAAATGTAGAGCCAGAGATCGCAAAATCAGGATGGTTTTAATTATTGTCGCTGTAGTGTAACAGTGTTTTAAGAAGAAAGTAATCAAATCCGTCAAAGTGTGCGCTACTGTACAACCCAATTTCTGTTAGATTTTTAAAATTGGTCCAGTGTGTCTCTTACCCAGGTTTTGGTCTCGATTCCCAGGTGCAATAGGATAGTGAACAAAGCTAGGGTGGTAATTGGGGTGCCCCATGTAAACAGATCCACATCAGAGTCCGCATATGCCTGGGGGGTGGGGGGTGGGGAAGACACACCAAGATAGGGTAGACCATAATGCATTACAATCCCAGAAGCGTTTACAACAAAGTAATACAATGTAGAAATGACAAGAGCAAAGATGGAAGGAGATTAATACCAAACTCACAAAGTAAGGAATGAAGAAACAGACCAGGCTTTGGTAGATGGCATCAATCATGTTCATCCAGAACATATAGGGCTTGTATTCCTGCAAGACAGGGACAATATGAGATTAATAAAGATATACAGACATGGAAAAAATTAAGAGACCACTGCCCATTTTTAATAACATAACATAACATACATATACATTTTTGATATTTATATTATTATATTTACAAGAATATGTAGAGGTCTCTTAATTTTTTCCATGGCTGTATATTGTAATAACTATCCTATATCATTTTAAGGCACACTGGGAGTTTCTGTGCTATTTTAACATTTACATTTACCTATTAGGGAGCTGCATTTGTACAGTGTACTACACACACACACACACACACACACACAGAACAATTAAACATTTTAATTTTGAGTAGAGCGGACCTTGGAGTTCTGCCCATTGGTGTAGAGCTGAGGTAGTTGTTGGAGAGTTTCTGCTGACGCGTCCTTGTCCAGCGTGCCTGTGATGAGTTGTGGGAAGGCGGAGAACATCAGGTTGAAGGAGATAAGATACCACTGGTCAATCATGGCCGAGCCTGAGAAGCCACAGTAGAACTGATACCAGAAGATGAGCGCCACAAACATCTGTGGGAACAGAAGCACAACATCACTGCGAGGACATACACAAGATGGGAACGCAAGAACACAGCAGCCAATCAGCAGGAATAACGGAGTGTGGTAAAACTCCGGTCGAAGCATATTTGTAGAGTGCTGGCAAAACTATTCTAAACATCTGCTTCGTTTCCGCGCCACTTTCAACAGACTGTAGCTTTCAAAAAACTATTAGACCAGCAGTTCCCAAGGTGAAGAGTTTGTGGACCCCTCAACACAAAAAGCTTTTGGGGGCAAGTTAGTTTTAGTGGGTAGGGTGGTTGACGCCCAGACGAAAGGTCGACGGTTTGATCCCCAACAGGCCCTACCTGCTCTCCTGAACACATGTACGCTATAAATGCTGAAAAATATAAAGCTTTTCTTTTATTTGTATCATTTATTTCTTAAATATTTATAGTACTATAGTAGTATTTTTATTTTATTTTAGTTTCCTTATCTTATGTTATCGACTTGGCTTGTCTAGTATATATTTGTCTAGGTGGGTCATAAGTCAAACAGCACTGTACTAGACACTGTGATAGATCATCCTTATAATGTTGACCATAACTTCAGGGAAGGCACCGTACAAACTGACTTACGACACCCTGGTCTTGCATTGAAGTATACAGCAAAACCCAGCAGATGTCTGCTGTCTTTAAGATGGAAATGTGGGTGATTAATATAGTCTGTGCAACACAAGGAATCTGAGTACTTGGGAAGTATTTTCATGTGTAGCTATATCATCTGTGTTACAGTTTTAACCAAGGGACAAAATGTGAGTGCATTTGATTTATTGGTGGATAGGCAGGCAAATGAAAACAGAAATAAAGCTTACAGCATTCTTGTAGAAGAAGTACAGGATCATATTAGCCAATCGGGAGTAGCACCAGTGGCCGTGTACGAGCAGAAGCTTCTGGAGGTACTGGAAGCGGGGGAGGGCAAAGTCACTTGCCATCACCGCCTGCAGAGGAACGCAAGGACACGATTATAATCAATCTTTCACACATAAACATGGACAGAAAGAAAGATGCGTGCACACACACAAACCAATGTCCCATCAATGTCAAAGAGGACCAATTCGCATTTTCGAATTACTGGTTGGAGGTGTGCTATTTAGTGAAATAAACTGATGTAATGTTTGGTGGTCACATGGTCGTCTTGATGTCACATGGTTGGGAACCACTAATTGTGAGTCTGTTTTTAATGAATCTTCAGTGAGCAAAATCTGTCCAAAGCAATACACTTTATTGATTTGCTAACCTTTTGGGACCTAGTTATTACAGCACATTCTTCATTGTCTGTGGGGCCACTGACAAAATCCTCCATCAACTTAATAATTCACAATGCTAATGATACTTTAACCCTTCACAAAACATTCTCAACTGTCAACCCTAACTGTCAATAAGAAAAATAACAGCAGATGCTTCATTGTGGAGCAATTTAGTTTCTGCTGCGCTCCAATAATGGCGCTTAAATGACTACATGGGGAGTTGGCCCCAAATAGAAGAAGGGCCTGTTAATCATAATACAGGCTGGGCAAGGGGCCGCGGCACAGAAATGTGAATCTCAGCACACTGTGGGTTCCTGAGGAGTGACTGCCGTCTCATTAAGACCAAGTTTTATTAACAATGATTAATCTGGCGGCCCTGTTAAGGGCAGGATATTGAGTCCTTAACGGATGTTCTATTGGGGCTCCCTGGCTGGAAAGCCTTGCCTCCCAGTTAATTGGAAGGCTCCATCATTGCTATGCATGATCAACTTTCTGGAACATGGTGCTTGAGAAAAATATGAATGGGGGAAAGCTCCCCCTTCCAACGCAGGGAGGTGACCTTAGAACAGGGATGACGAAGAAAAAGTACTTTCATAGACTCATGCATTGTCCTTGCTCAATCCAATGCGGCGATCTTAATTTTCAGTAGAATGAATAATAACGAAGCAAAATCATTTTTTTCTCGCCATGAAATCTCTCTGTTGAGAGGAACTACTTTCAGCAGAAATTGCAGCACTGTTCTGCAAAATGTGAATCGCGTAAACATGCACTGGTATTAGGCATCTGCACTGAGTTCACAGCTCACCTTTAAAGAAGACTCTGTGCTGCTCCTTGTGGCCAAACGTTAAATTAAAAATACTATGCAATAGTCCCTTATCTTTTTCCATAGCCTGTCTCCCACCTTCTCTGTTTAGAGTAACCTCCCAGAGTGTAGCTACTCACCCAGTTTTGTTGAATACCCTATGTAGTCCCCTTCAGAATCACCCCACACCTTATTCATTCCACTCTGTCACCGCCCATATTTCTCCTTACCTGCATGCCCTCCTGTCCAGATATGCCAACGCCCACATCGGCCACCTGGATCATGCTGACATCATTAGCTCCATCACCTGAGCAGAGAGAGAGAGAGAGAGAGAGAGAGAGAGAGAGAGAGAGAGAGAGAGAGAGAGAGAGAGAGAGAGAGAGAGAGACTTTACAATCCACTGTCAGCAGCAGGACATCCAGAGAGAAGAAGCACAGCAACAGTTATAATCAAGCTAAAATTGGTGTGCTGACAGAGGAGATAAAGCCTTTGTTGTGCCTCTGTGTGTCATATGGCATCTATAATGGGAGCAATGTCAAGAATACGCAGTGTGGTCGCGCTGTGGCGTGAGCTGTTATATTGTTCGCAGCCAGCTTGGGGTTGTGACGCTTAGTCACATTTGTTTTATGTTGGACACACAATGTGACTAGTTCCAATGCCTCAGTGATAAAGCTTTGGATTCAATAACAGAGCCTCTGCTGATAGCGGTAATGTCCTCAGCACTGTGTTGGTTGCAGCCGAGCATTATCCATGGCTGACCTCGCACCCGTTCAACTGTCTTTTCTCCTGCTGTTGGAAGCTGGGCAGAGAAAGCTGCCCCAGCTTAACGCTTTGTTTTTAACCACGCTTGAGAGTTTGGACAGTTTTTGTCAGGTGGTGAAGTGGGAGCTGAAGTGCTTGTGGGCAGTTTGCTAAAGCGACAGCTCAATGTTTACTTGAAGTAGGCGGTGAAGGGGGCCCAGTGGGGGAGCTCCCAGACACACTGTGTAGCCTGTTATTGTATTGTTTAGGCATATGGCCAAATGCTATCTTTTATTATAGCAAAAGGGTGCTGAGAAGTGATGTTGAAAAGATTGTGTCTGTCTCTCCATAGGGCTACACTATAATCTTCAACTGTCACGTAAGACTGGGGTTCTCCGATAGCCAGTTTAAAATTGTTCCCAGGTGCATGGATGCAGGCGATTATGCCTGTAAGCGTCAGATAAGACTTCCGTTGTGATGATACAGTTGGTAAGGACATCCACATCCTCTGCATCCTGTCTGAACCCATGATGAAGGTTTATATAGTAGCACATCTAATAAACCCATAGAGAGTTAAAAGGCAAGTCTGTCTGTGCTATGTGGAGTGTTGGCGCCCCAACTCTCTCTCTCTCTCTCTTTGCTAAGCCACTCTACCTTCCTGCTAACACAGCAATGACAGAAAAGCGCTTGGCAGGCAAAAATGATCCTCCTGAGTGCACCAGCAACAAATAAACTAAACAGGGAAAAGACACATTGCCTTCCTCATGTCACCTCTATTATGTCACAGCTTTACTAAACCCAACTGTGCAATAATAACGAACCTTACAATTAAATTTAAAGTGATATTTAGTAAAACCCTTGATTGTATAGTTTCCTTCTCTCAATACAAGTCCACACAATGATGTTTAGGATGAAATAGTTCATTTGGTCACCATTTTTTTCTCCAAAAAAATTATTTAACTAATGGACTACTGCCCTTAACCTTTTTAATCAAAAAACTAAATATATGCATGTATATCACGGTGGTTTATTAGCGATGCCATATTTGCGCACTTGGCGACTGTGAACCTCCCGAAGAAGGACATCAGTTTTGACAGTTTCCTCCCAGGAGAAGCTTTTCTACCGGTCTGGATTTTCACCGTCTATTACGAAATTGGCAGTTCGCCGAGACAGAGAGCGCGCTGCTGTTAAAGGGAATGAGAGGAGCTGATTTAATTGGCCGTAATTGCCCAGACAGCCCCCCCATCACTCCTACGATGATTTATTAATTCTAATCCAACAATTGCGTCGCCTTTGCGCCTGCTTAGCGCCACCGCCACCGAAATTAGCCCCATTTTAGAGCAATTTGCGCCTTGACTGGGAAACTAGGGCCCATAGAGTGAAGGTTTGTTTGTAAACAAGGTTAATCACATAATTTAGTAACTAAAGACCTTGAGGATACACTAGTTGAGACAACAATGTTTTTAGATTGTAAATATGCACAAACTTTGCAAAACCATAGTTGCTTGTTAAAGGTAAAAAGCAATCATTGGGGTGATTTAAGCTCAGGAGACCCCCCCCCCCCCCAAAGCACACACAGACAAAGCATTTCTAGATAAATACCCACAGCGCTGTTAGGGGTGCTTCAGGACTGCCATGGTTGTAAAGTATTTTTCAAGGCCTTTCTATTGTTGAATACACATATTTAAGAAAAGTCAAATAATGAAAAGTTCTTTATGCCATTAGCTCAATTAAATTGCATAAAATACAATTAGCGATAGCTGACAGGACGAGTGCTTTTGCTTTTATAGCGACGAGGTGGTACACATACCTATGGCCAGTGTCATGACCTGGAGCTTGTTTCGGACCAGTTTGACCACCATGCTCTTCTGCAGCGGGGTGGAGCGGCAGCAGAGCACAGAGCGGCAGCTCCGAGCAACAGCAAGAAACTTGTCCTCCAGGCTCTTATCCAGGGCATAGGCCAGAGTCCTCCCATCTATCACCAGGCCCAACCGGTGCACCAGGAAGGGAGAGGTGTGGGAGGCGGAGGAGGCGGAGGAGCAGGCGGAGGAGGAGGAGGAAGGAGGTGAGGATGGATAAATCTCAAAGGCCCCGAAGTCCCCCTGGAAGGCCTTGGCTGGCTGGCCGGCAGGGTTGCAGAGGAATTTGGCCTGGATGTAATGTAAACTCTCCTCCAGCAACAGCGCGCACGCCTCCTGGTTTAGAGACGAGCACGGAGTGGCTCAGAGTTTAGCAAGAGGACACACACGATTGCGCAATAGGAAGCGGCCTGACCCTCTCAGAATTAGAAACGCAGATTAACCTAGCAACAGCACCTTAAAAGGGACACGCCTCAATTTGTGTCCGTTGCTACTCTTGACCTAAATCAGCAACCATAAAAACCAGTGTCATGGTTGTTTTTGTTTGAAACCAACAGAGTCCCTCTCCTAAGTGACTTGGAGTCCTCTCTACTTCTCCCCCTACAGTGCTCATAGAATCACAAAATTCTACCCCTCCCCACCTACAGATGCCACAGTTGTGTTGCATCAACAGTGAGCTGAGTGCAGAAGTTTGAGGATCTAGGAGCGCTATAACACAACTGTTAACTTTAAATGACATTTTAACACTGTTTACCGCTGCTATTTTCGTGTGAGGTTGTTGATGGATAAATACCGGTAATTTATGTTAATCCATCTTTTGCCTGATAATATGTAGAGAATGTGTTACTTTAGAGACATTGCCAGTCAAAATGGGAGTTGGTGTAACATGGCATTTGCTGAACATGGCAGTGATAGCAAACGATTTAGCCTGGATGTAATTTCCAACACAGACCAAATTTTGTGACACATTTGGCGTTTTACAATGTAGACTTGCTTCTGGTAACATTCAAGATTTTCTTTTATATTTATTCTTAAAAAAGGAAAACAACTGCTGCCCAGGTGCCGATGAGTGCATTGCATTAGATGAATAGCTGGCAGGTAAATGTTACCTGGGAGTCAGCATTGAGTGTAATGATCTCCTCTTCAGGATCCAAAAGTTTGCAGGAATAAGCAATGTTGACCGCTGTCTCCTGTTTGTCGCCTGTTAACACCCATATCTGTAAGCCCGCCTTCCGCAGCGAGGCGATGGTTTCAGGTACGCCATCCTGCAACCGGTCCTCAATACCAGTGGCTCCTATATGGACCAACACAAGCTTTCGTTACCATGCACCATGAACTACTCTAACGTCAGCTATTAGTAGTGTGAATGCTGTGTATTATGGCATGACTGTGGTGAGGATGAAGCATTTACCCAGAAGTTGGAGATTTGTTTCTAGGCGCAGAGCTGACTCAAACAGTAAGGCCTCTCTTCCTTGGATGGCCGTCTCCGCCTCCAGATGGCGCTGCAGCCAGCATGCATATTCCTCCTTACTCAGAACCTAGGACGCATACAAGTAAGTGCACAAAAATGCACACATGGACAGACAAACAAGTGTATTGGTAATATCCGCGGAGGTTATCTTAAACGAACACGGTTGTTTGCCTACGTGGCAGTAGAATTGGCGATGCTAATCCACGGGAGTAAGAAACCTGAGACCCTGAGTAGGTGTTTTATCAGATTAGCATGGCTAATTTTCCACACGTGAAAACAAATGGGATATAATGAGCCTCGCTTGTGGGAGCATAAATTAACAGCATGGGAAAGTGGCAGATTGCAGCTGAGTCACGAAGAATGTCACTTTGGAAGATGGGTTCATGTGATCATCTGTGCTGGACTAATAATAATAATCTTCCTGCCAAATAGCCACTGAGATATATCATTTTTACAGTCACTTCTCTGCTTTGGCATTACACAGAAAATCAGAACGGGACTTTGCTGGGCTCTTACTGAAAGCGTACTGGATGTTCTTACCTTTTTGGCAATGCATAGTGTCCGGAGGCCATCGGCAGCATACAGGTTCAGGTAGTTTTGGGTCTTGTAGAGAATTTTTCTTTGCCGTTTTCCTTTAGTGTTATCTTTACATTAAAAAGTAGAGAGAGAGAGAGAGAGGGGGGGGGGGGTGAGGCTTAAATAATTTACCAAATTTCTCTAGACTTCTTCCAAGAGACACATTGCAGCCATCTGTCTTTCACACCTTAATCAGCCAACATGCTGTGCTTCAATGTAGCCTTTCTGTTACTCACCTAGCTTTTCTCATGTTTTGTTTTTTTTAGCACAATTGAACCGTTAGATGTTATCTTTAATATTTTTAGTGTCATGCATCCGCATCGCTGCTCACTGATCTAGCATCTTGGTCTCATCTTTCTGGCAGGCAAAAATTAAAGGAGCAGATTGGCTTTATCACTCTCCTGACAGCCATGCACCAGCCAACACACCGGGTGCAAAGCTTGTATTCTCACTTAATAACATAGCGGCTTGGCCGGGTTGACTACAACCATACAGAGTCCACACAGTTGTGACACAAAAACTTCAACAAAATAACAAAACTGTTCAATATTTTTCTAAAGAAAAACATTTTGTTTTGGGAGTTTGTGTTTTTTCATAACATTTTGAACTGTTTCACTGATACGCCCGCTTTTAATAGCATAACAAAGCCTAAAAATATAAATATATTTAAAAAAAAAAAAAAAGATATATTTACAAACGTTCCCCTCAAATGTTTGATTTTAATTTAATGATGAACATTATTTAATGTTCAAAATGCAGATGCACCCTGCGACCCTGTGTCTCAACTCACAGGTTGAAAACCCTAGACTAAACAAACTAAGTTATGAGCTTTTGGTTTTCACAAACAGCTGTTAAAGTTAGGAGGTCTTACTGCCGGTAAAAGCCAGCTCAATATTTATTTTTCCTGGCCTCAGACGATCTACCTTTAAAAAGCTGTACTCCTGTATATGTAGGCTACTTATTATGATTCATGTGAGCATGAACAAATTTCTTGTGAATGTGTGTGCGTGTGCTCGCGAATATAAAATTAAAACAAAACTGTATTTATAGAGTAAACTGTTGTTATTATAAGATACTTTTTTTTTTTTTTTTTTTTTAAAACACACATAAATATGAATTACAACAGTGGTTCTCAAAAAGTGTGTCTGCATGCCCAATCTAGTTTTATTGTCTTTAATAAAATGTGCATACATTTGGTTCAAAGCGTAGTTTGAGAAAAACACTGTCTATGACAAGCAATATACAGCCATGAAAAAAAACCAAGAGTGCGCTGCCCATTTAAAAAAATAAACCATCTATATACAATTACATTTAGATTTAATACATCTATATTTTTTATCATTTTTATGTAATATATACATTTATACTATTATTTTATTTTTGATATTTATATTATTATATATGAATATATATAATATATGAAAGAATATGCAGTGGTTTTTTCCATGGCTGTATGTTACATGTAGCAGACATGAACCGTTTCCATCATAATGTTAGTAAGCTACAACAAAACTTCAGTCCCAACCTTCAAAGCTCTAGAGGTCTAGCATTTGCCTTCAGCGTCTTTGTGTGCTCTGTTATTAGAGTGACATGAGGCGACTTCCTCACTGCCTGAATGGAGCCATTGTAGAGGTCCAATGAGGAGGCTAGGCTCGTACGGCACTCTAATTGGCTGCCTTTATCCAATGGCAAAGTGTAGGGTTGTGAGTGTAAGACACACCCAGACCAGACTCCACAGCCATTAAACACACAGAATTCAGACACCAAAGGTGTGAAAACTGTCCCAGGTGAACCATTCACCCGATTCGAATCATTTTAAAAAGGTTAAAATAAAACAAAAAAAAAAAAAAAAATACTTTAAATGGCATACAGTGCCAGTGCAAGCATTACTCTGTAGAGGACATTTAAAAGTGATAAACAGTCTCAGCAAACCCACCACCTAAATGCAACGGGATCTGCCAGTTTTTCATAATATAAAATAAAAACAATAACTCACATTCTAATTTGGAATTCCGCCATATAGCGCTGTACTTATGGCATGTTTTTACTTATATAAAACATGCCAAAATAAAAATAGGCGAGCTTCTCTTCTGTGATCTATGGCAGTTAACAGGCCTTCATTCAGTGCAAGAAGAGAATTCAGCTGGAAGCCATATTTCTGCTGTGCCAAGGAAGACCTCCCCTGCCAGGAATGAACAGGAGGGGTCTAATCAATCAAAATCACCAGACAAAAATAAACAGACTTCTGAAAGTATATTTCCTACATACCAAAATATCATGCTCAAACACCAATGCAGTTCACACACATTTTTTGCAGGCTTTGATTTACACAATACGAAATATTTGGATCCTTCAAATGGGCTTCTATATGCCCTTAAAGATTTTACATTCTCAATATTAGCAGATTATAAATTTTAGAAACTGGCAACCAACATTTGGACATAAGACCACAGAGCATTCAGACAAGAGATCAATGTTCAGATAAAACAACAAAAACAACCCCCCCCAAAACAAACTAAAAAACACAAAATTAATTTTCATCATTACACTTTCTTGCTATTGTGGCAGTCCTACCATCTCTGGGCAAGGACTGTACTTGCTAAGCACTCCTGGACAGACATCTGGTGCCTGTGTACAAAGCATTAGTGAAAAGTGCCTCTGTAGCTCTTTGTGTGCCTGGAATGCTAACAACCTGCTACACCTTTGCCATGACACTTAAAAGACATACGCCTTGAAACCCCCAAAGTGACGTGATTCACAGGATTTGGGTCGCAAGCAATTCGCCTTTTTTCTTTATTTTTTAATGAAAATATATAATATTTACAGCATTATTGTAATCAAAAAAGATAATTTCAAAGTCTAGAAATCATTTCACAACACCTCTAAATGGAGTTTGTGACACCTCGGTGTCCTGACACACATTTTGAGAACCCCTGTTCTCAAAAAACAGCAAGTCGGGTAAAGGCGCCAATCAATGCCGAAGTAGAGTGTCTAAAAATATACAACCTTATGTAACAGCAATTTCCATGTGGGTTTGTACTTGTAAACCAGTGAAAAAAGGAGAGGGGGAAAAGAGCACTGAGTAGCCTTAAAAAATGCCCAGGAAAGATCCAGAACCTTTCCTCAATGGGCCTGAAGATTACATCATAGAAGTTAAACAGTGGTTTCCGCCATAGTTAATCAATCCTGAAATGTATGACTGGCAACAAGTGATCTATTAAACTTGGGTCAGAACTAACACGGCCCGGACATGTGTATTCAACTCACTCTCCCTATGAAATGAACACACCACAAAACATTGCAATGCACCAAAATGTCTTCAAACCATTAGAGAAGCGAGCTAAGAAACACTTTGAATAGCATAAAACAAACATAAAACAACCTTAAATGCTACTAGAAATGTATGCACATTTTACTAAAGACAATCAAGCTAGATTCAAAACAAATAAATAAATAAATAAATAAATAGGGCTTCTGTCAAAGCATGTTGTGACCGCTCAAGAGGGTCCCGGCCCTCACTTTGAAAACCACTGGCCTACAGTGGGTCTGGTCTTGTGTGTTAACTGACCTGTAGAGGGTGGTTTAATGAGGTCCATGATGACAGAGTCAGCCCCCTTGGTGTACACGGTGATCTGGTCCGTCAGCGGGTGCCTCACCACCACCGACATGCGCTTCCTGGTGGAGTCAAAGCCCAGTGTGTGCAGCAGCTCAAAGCTCAGCTTCCCCAGGTGGGGCAGCTCCACGGTGACCTGGTCGGGCAGCCGTCCCACCAGGGAGCACTTGTAGGCCCTGGCCGCGTAGACCAGCGCCGCCTCGTCGGGGGACTCGGCCTCGTAGCGCAGCTCCCCCTCCTCCTCCCCCGGCGGCGAGGTCTTGCCGCGGTAACACGGGGGCGCGGGGCTGAAGGCGTGTTCCGGCGCCCCCGCGAGCCGCTCCTCGACCAGCTTGGAGAGGGTGCTCTCGGCGGAGGGCGGGGACAGAGTGCCGGCGAGGCCCCTGCTGGTGGAGGAGGAGCGGGGGCTGACGAGGCTGGAGGCACTGCTGCTGTTGCTGGAACCCGAGGTCAGGCGGCTGGGGGTGAAGCGCTTGATGAAGTCCTCGATGGTCTTCACCGGGGACTTCAGCTCAAAGCGCATCCGAACCTGAAGGACGCAAATGGTTTAATTACGCCCTTCAGCAGCGACTAATAGCACCTTTACCACATACACACAGTCACTATCTGCACCACTATGGTTTGACGCTGTTTCCATATAAATGTATCAGTTCCAGTGGTACATCAAATCTACCAAACCACACAAACACACACTTATCATTCCTTATCCCTTGCTTTATTCCACGGTGGCACAACACAACAACACAGCATTGGCCAGTGTGATTCACTTTCGTGGGCTGGTGGCAGTAGAAGCCAGGGTTCTCACAGATGCATCATTCAGGTGCTGGGTGAGCCGCAAGGGCATCGTAATAGAAACGTGAGCAATTACAGCGGCGGAAAGGACGAAAAACACAAACCATAAAAAAAGAATGTGCAAACTGTCAACGGAGAAAGAATACTGTATCAGCTTCTGCAGAGATTTACGTCCCCAACGGCATTATCAGATAACCTCCAAAAACAAAAAACAGTCCCAACATAAATAATGTGTCGCTTTATCACGTGTGCAGGGATTGGTGGTACCGACAGGACAGCGAGCTGCAAAGCGCAGCAAGGGACAAAATATCTCCTCTGCACAGGGCAACCACACCCACACTGACACAAAAACCAAACAAGGATACCCAAATGTGACTGGCATGATGTGGTAAATGAAGTGCTTAAAGCTACACCCTGTGATACCAAGAGATTATTTGAGCATGTATTTATTGCGCAATTTAAAAAAAATTTAAACAAAGGCAATGCAAATTATTTTTAAGACAGAACAAAGCACTTGTGCCAGCTAGCAATGACTCAGTGGCATACAATGGCATCGGAAAGTATTCAGACCCCTTCACTTTTTCCACATTTTTCCTACATTACAGCCTTATTCTCAAATGGTTTAAATGCATTTTCCCTCGTCAATCTTCACACAAAATTTGACATTTCTTAAAAACAAGAAACCTTGTTGTCTTGGTTTGGAGAGAGAGCACATGTACTAGGCTTACACCATTCTCTACCTCTCCGCCTACAGCCACATTGCTGTGTTTTAAACATAAACAATGAGCCAGAGGGAGACATATGGGGTTCAGGGAGGCTCTATAACACAACAGAGAAGTGTACCTTTAAAGCCACAACAGACAAGATTTTACATTAAATAATCATTATGAGTGAAGTTTGGGATGTACCACTTAAAACATAAAATTCTGATGTTTTGGATAATTAGCTATACAAAACCTGATTATATGCTTATATGTACTTGCACTGATCAGCAATGCAAAGAACTACCTACACTTTAATTTTGTTTTCCTAATTTCCCAAAAATGGCCAAAGTTGTACATAGGGGCTTTAAATACATTTATTTCAACATGGTGAAACCACTGAACTAACCAACCAAACTAAATAAGCCTTTACATTTCAACTGACATGACAGAGCAAAGTGAGATTTTACCTTCTGCCTGGGTTGGTTTGGGGAGGACACCACCACAGTGTTACAAATCGTTAGAGCTATGAAGAAATCAATGATGTCAGAGAGTTCAGAGGGCAGCTGGGACATAGGCTGGCTGTGGAAACGCATGAAGTCCATCTGGCTACTGCATTCGTTGACTTTGTCTAAAAGTTGAGGGTCAGGGGTGATGTCCTTCTCCTGCCAAGCAGACATGGGATTCATCAGTTGATTTGCCTTTTGTGTTGAGGGTACAATGAATTGTGTGTTACAGGGTTCCCACATGGGATTTCTGGAGAATCATGGAATTTAGAAAAGTCCAATATCTGGAATGCTTAGAAATGTATTCAAGGCAGAAAGTTTACCAAATTGTTCAGGCAAGTCAAAATCTGCCAATTATGTGGGTAGGGGTCAATGTTTTCTGGCATGGTAAGAACTCTGTGTTGTTTTAGCTTTTGCATTTATTTATGGGTCATGGAAATTCATAACTTTAGTCACGGAAGGGGCAGGGAACTTTACATTTGACTTAGACCCTAATGTTAAGCCCAAAACACACCAAACTAAGAGCACCTGCCCCTGACCAATAAAAAAACAGTCGAAGTCGAAGTGACCCCGCCCTTAAACAAGGTTAGTCGCCCACAACGCTGTGCTGTCAGCTGCTTGTCAACACTTTACTTTCTACCGTCTTGTCAAACTGCTCATTCACCTTCACTACACACTGACCATCGGCAGATACTGCTGCTGCGTTTTGACCAACTTTACTGTATTTTGGGCTTAAGGAGTGGACTTAAACCCACACTGACCATTGGGCTGCTGAAGGCAGTGTGCTTGGACAGGATGCTGGCACGCTTGGCCTCTGCCCTACTGCCCGTCCTGCGATGGGACTTTGTGCTCTGGGAGCGCAGCACCACCCGGGCGCTCTGATGGCTGGTCACGCTGTCCCGCCTGGGCAGCGTGCCACCGTGGGATGTGCGCTCATCTTCCTCCGAGTCCACCTCTTGGTACATAGCCAGTCGTTTAGCTGGGAAACACACAGACACGCGTTGGGAAAAAAACAATTCCACGGCTAAAGACTTAACTGACTCTCTCTCTCTCTCTCTCTCTCTCACACACACACACGAGGAAATCCGAACATTGTTTGTAGTATGAGCTTCCCCACCATTTGCGTCGTGCGAGTACTCCACCCCGGCTACAGTGCAGCGGCGGAATACCATCTTGTTCTCCGTCAGGGTGCCAGTCTTGTCAGAGAAGATATATTGCATCTGGCCGAGATCCTCTGTGATGTTAAGAGCCCTGCACTGCAGGTGAGAGTCTGTCTCCTCATCGTACAGATCCATGTCCTGATGGATGAAGTATACTTGGCAGATCTTGACAATCTCGATGGACACAAAAAGAGAGATGGGTATCAGGACCTACGAAAGAAGACAGAGCGTTTGTTATAAAAAGATAAAGAAGGTCATTTACAAGTCAGCGGAAAGGCGCCAGTGATTAGAGCCTATTGCAGAATCTTAAAGACGTTCGGCTTTGAGATTGGAGCGCATCAAATTGACCATGGCACATGTTTACATACGTAGTTGTTGACATTTTAGAAAAGAATGTGAACCAACAACTAATCTGGTGGTTCTAAAACTTTTTTGACCCTAAAACAATCACATAATGAACCTGCATAACACCATACATTTGACAGTTTTAACAACTAGAAACTGCACTGAATAATGCATGCACATTATTCTTAAGATAAGAACAAAAGTAATTATTAAAAAATAAGAGAAATATTTAAAAGTCTATAGAAATACAATTGTGCTTATTAATATGTCTGTATATAACGTGAGAGGGCATATCTCACTTAAAATACATTGCCAACTATCTATATTGTCACTGTGGTAATATTTCAACACTCATCTGTCTCTGGTTCTTACCTGAAAGACGATGATCATAGTGAGAAAGAGATAAACAGCTGACAAAGCAGGTGATAAGAGGGTCCCTTCAGGACTGAGAACGTCAAACACGGGCCTCCTATCCCCATACTGAAACATCCACAGCCAGTGAGCTGGGGGGGAAAAGCACAACCACAAGGTGATACAAACACTAGGAATGACAAGAAACGAAAAAAGGCATATTATCATCTAAATCAGGACTTTCTCCTAAAAAAGGTAACAGGGCCTAACAATACAAATTTTAGATCAAAATACTGTTAATGAATGAATAAATAAATAAATGAATTAATTAACAAAATTCCAGTTCTTAGGACTCTTTAGGTGGTACTCACCGACCGCAGCAAAGAGGCACATGACCAACAGGATGATGACACACCAGAACACGTCGACGTTCATCTGCCTCTCTAGCTTGCTACGCTTGTAGCGCGGGCCATTGTTGTTCAGCATGGCTTTGGTCTCGTGACCTGGACAACACAGCGTGTTACGAGTGGTTGGCAGTTGGGAGGAAAACATGCAATGTGAAAGAGGCTGACCTGCATAGATGACTATTCCCACGGCCTCCTCTGTGTTGCGAATCGTGCAGCCTCTTAGTAATAGATTTCCCTTGTACAGACCATCTCGCCTGCCGGTGCGATGGATTCTGTATGTCGGGTTACAATATTGGCCCAAGTTAGTGGCTGACCTGGCACAAAACGCTAAGCTAACAAAAGGAAAGAAGGTGGGTTTTAACAGTGCTAACAGTGAATACAGCTTCTGGTTGTATGTTTTATAGGAAGAAAAAACAAAACAAACAAAACACACAGTCAAGGGAAACCCAGTCAAGTCCGTTCTGCTGAGCACCATCAATCAATAGTCCTCTAAAGCCCCATGGTCTTCCCTCAGTGGGACCTCTTATCTCAGCACAAATTCTCTCTCCGATATAGAGCCACTGACCTTCCTGCTGCTCCGTGGCCTCTCCAGAGACGAACCCCCTTAAGGCACACAGTCAATCAGGCTAGGCACTACTTTATCACTTAACCTCACTTCAAAATCTCAACTTTAAATCTTATCAAGTGCCTCCCATAAGTGCATTTTCACATATTGCTTGAATACAACCAAGGCTCTTATCCAGCTCATCAAGGAAGTTCGGGCAAAGTGTTGGTGGGAAAAAACCTTTTGTCTCAGTTAATCTCACTGCGAAATCAAAGATTACAAGTGTGTTAGCTAACTAGCTGCACGCCGTCGCTGGAAGCAAAACACAAACATTTAAACCTCTGCTGTAGGTAATGTCATCCCGCTGTCACACTGTTCCCTGAGGGAAAAGCTCGGCCTCTGACCTGTGACAGTACGCAGACTGACACATCACCTCCAGTTCAGATAAATACCCACGTCCCCGGGCTTTTGGGAGCATTAGCCCGGGGTCACAATTCATCCTAGTTCCCACACGCTGGTCACTGAATTGATCACACACACCGTTTCTTTCCCCAGCTGGATAGTGAGATTAGACTTGGTCATAACACCATAATGTAACAAAATACGCCTGATAAAAGGTCTCCTCGTTCCCCTCTTAGCCCCCACCCACCCCACCTCGCCATAATTCCAGTGTAGCCTGGCGACGGAATGCTTGCCACATCTGCTCTCCGTCACAGTGGGGAATACATGTCATAATCATGAGGCAAGACCAGGCTGACTGCCAGGGTCTCAATTGTTAGCTGAGAAGACAAATCTTATTTATTTAGCAAAAGAATACATAAAATAAAAACACACAGCAACAAAAAACTAACATGTAGGCTGCTGCAGGACCTTATTGAGGAGCCTACACAGGAGTGCTCAGTGGCACAGCCTCTCCAAGCTATCTGTGTGGTGCTTAAAATTCCCAAGTGTTTTATCTGCAATATGGAATGGACCCTTGGCACCACATTTGGATGGATAAAGGTCACATGCCAATGTCAAAGTGACAATGTCAAAATGGCAAAGTGGTGTTATAAATGAACTGCAATAGGCACTGCTTTGGCTATGCAGCAAGACAAACGCACGATCACGGGTAAATATGGTTCCCCTGGCACAAGTTTTAGGTTAAATTCAGACTTTCTTGATTCAGAAGTGAGCAAAAGTAAGCAATTACAGCAAAATAACTGTTTGGTCAGGGCAGAAAGTCAGTCCATCCCTAAAATGCCATTCTCTCACTGGGATAAAGAATGACCTCTGCCCTGATGGTAGCAGCAGCTGCTGTCAGTAGACTGGGCAGTTCAGACCCAGTTTACTACCACTTTAAGCATATAGACCTACCAATCAACTGTGTATGTGGAGAGAGCAAAGGTTCTTGCAACAACTTTTGCCTTAACTTCTACAGAAATAAAGAAAGATGAAGAGAAAACTACTAAAACCACTACTCAACTAAATATACAGCAAAGCTTTATTATTATACAATTAATGTGTGAATCAGAACTACTAAGTAGCACAATAAAGTTCTAAACTTAGAGAACAAAAACAAGCCAAAAATGGAGTCAACAAATCCTTCTTATAACTAAATTTACAGCTCAGTAGCTCTCAACATTAAATGATTATGATACTATTTAACTGCAAAATGTAAGTCAATAGGATTAACTTTATAATTTATATGGGTGCGTAGGATTTGGTGGCTCAACATTACCACCAAAATATCAGCTAAGGTTGCAACAACAAGTACACCAAATAAAAGGAATACTCACATGTAGCCTCTGAATCTGTTCAGGTCATTATTGGGCTTTTCACATTCAATGATGCTGTTGTACTTTAACGGGTCAAAATCACAATCCTGCAAAAATAATTATTGTCAGACTCTGAATAATGCTACTGTGTGAATGACAGAACTTCACTAAAAGGTAACTTTATCCACATTTTGACTGAATAGAAACTGTTCAATAGATGAGTGTAAACCACAAGAATGTGGCTTCTTCACATCTAGGTGTTTGTTAGTAATTCAGCAGGCCACTTTAGGTGAGAAATGAGCAGGCCAGCTGAATACACTATCAGTTTAATCTGCAGAAAATAAGACAAATTACATTTCCGTAGAAACAGATCAAAGTAAAACATCTACCATCTTAAATGTTTTCATTTTGGGGCATTTCAGGCTAATTATATTATCCTGGCAAGACCATCCTGCTTTTACAAGATGCACAATTCTTTTCACTCTGCAAATCAGTCTGGAAATTCTCCCATAAATCAAATTATTAGCAGGGAATGGGACCACCTTTAACCAATCATAACAAGACCCACGTGGGGACAATTTTCTGAACACAGGCACCTAATATTTGTCTGCACCAACTAAACTACCCATCTAGACGCTGATTGGCTGGTGTTTCTGTAACCGGCAGAAAAACGGTTTTCAATTGAGAGATCCCAGACCAATATGCGAAGCGAAGCAAATGGCAGAGGATGAGTTTGCAAAATCAAGATAGTTTAACCAGGCTATAATTATATAGGCACAAGAGAATCCCTACTGAGCAATATTGAACTTCTGTTAGGTTAAACTCTCCCCTCTGTAGCTTCCTTAGGTACGGTATTTGAATTGATTTTTCAACTTGACTTAAATTGTTTCTGTTAAAGTACATCCTCATTTCAGATGAGTGACAGCATCTCATAGTTTTGGTTGCATTGCGTATATATATATCGTATGTATTTTTCCTATGTGTGCGTTGAAAAAGTGTCACCTAAAGCTGCTGTATGATTTGAGAGTTGCCACGAGAGCTAGCTAAAAATAAAAAGGGAGTACGATGAAAATTGAAAATCAACAACCCAAATGTCCAGGATTTCTATGGCATTTTTAAGAAATTGCACTAAATGTATAGCTCCTAAATCCTACCTACAGCGCCTTTAAACAGGATGTTATGATCTGACAAATGAACTTACAAAAGTTCAATATCACTTTACATTTGACTTCATTATACTGTCAGAGTCAGCCATGTCACATTTTACATAAGAGCAATATAGATTTAACCACTATAGCGTCTGTACCAATCATTAAATACCTTTAATGATCGTCTATTAACTACACAAGCGAAGAAGGAATCAAGTGCAATCCAGAGAAGACAGAATCAGCAGTATAAAATAACAACGGGCTCACCAGGTCAACGAAGGAACGGACGACCTGTCTCTGTTTGAGGTTGGTCTCTCCATCCAGCGTGGCCGTCTCAATGTGGCACAGGCGGTCCGGGTCACTGGAGCTGAGCAGCAGAACATCAGCTGGAAGGATCTCATTACAGCGCAGCCTGATGAAGTCTCCCACACGCACCTCCTTCCAGTACTTCTCCACATAGCGTCTTTCCAGTCTAGCACAGGAACCAGAGGACAGACAGACCGACATGATAACTAGTATTTGTTTGCATACGTCTTATGGACAATGGGGTGCTCTATTTTGGACTGTAAATACTGCCTTGCCTCTCAAGTCTCAAAAAAGAAATGTTTCAGCAAACAACACTTACATTTAAAAAAAAATAAAAAAATCTAACTGATGAGTATGACTGAATGTGGAACAATCTGGCTAATTAATATTTGAGGCAAAAATCAACACAGATAATAACAGTATGAAAACTATAATTGTTAGTATCCTTGTGAATTGTGGTTGTTCTTATCTGATAATTCACAAGATACAGATTAATTTAGACCAGAAGAAAACATTAACACTGGGATCCAAATGTGTACGATTTCAGTACCAACGCCCCTATAGGCCCTCCTGAACAGAACTACGCTATAACATAAACTATAACTTATAAAGATGCTAATGCTAAACTTTTTCTAAATATTTCAATGTTACTGCACCTCAGTTAAAACAAATGTTGTGTGTTCCTTAACCTTCTTGTTTCTTTAATGGAAAACATACTGTGTGTGTGAGCATTGGAAAGAAACTGAGAAATAAAAACAAGCTTACATTTCCAAGAATGCAAATTTTAAATGTTAATGTGACATGATTTGCAAGAACGGTTTATAAAATTGTAGGAAATATCCCAGAAAAAGAGAAAAACAACAAATTCAGTTTTGGAATCAAATCATATGAGATTTACATATCCATATCACAAAAAAGGACTGGTTGCAACATATCCCATATCAATCAATGATATCAATCCTGGCACTGTCTGTAAAATTAAAAATGTCAGGAAGTGCCAGTTTACAGTCTTTGTATAAATTCCCTACATTATTGTTCCTCTGGTATTAGGAATCTACAGTATTAACTCTTGTCAAGCTTAATATTAAGCAGAGCCAGGAATGTTTTACATTTTAAAGGTTTTATAATGTGTTGTTTACTTAAATTGACGCAGAAGCAATATAAACCTCCACAATAAAATGGATCATATTAAAACCTGATTGAATTATCATTGGAAAATAAAAATTTAATAGTTGGACAAGATTCTGTTGTTTCTGTACTGGCAGTTGTATTTGATTTAACAAATCAAGTTTGAATAGACACCACAACTGAGCTACAAGTGGCTAGGACTCATGGTGTTACAGATGTTTATAGCTAACCTAATATGCATCTCACATCACACACTTATAAATAAAATTGAATTTTTGTTCCGTCCTTTGTATATATGATGCATGTATCTGGAGGATTACTTGTACAATACATCCATAGAATGTATTTTGTGACTTTATTGGACAATTTATTTATGAAATAAATTCTGATGCTGTATGTTTGTTCCGAAAGGAGCTGTTTTATAAAGTATTGACCACAGCATAAGAAAATTCAATTATGTCCAACCTTGAGAACAGCTTTGGCTGACACTTACCTAAAATTGTGGAGTTCTGAAACACTGAGCCTTTTGATTATCATGAATTATGCTCTGTACATGGGCAACAGTGCTGCTTTTCATTAGCAAAATACACTCTCCACACAGACACCATTTTAGTTAACTGAGTGAGTAGTAGGGACATGTCAGGAAAATAGTCTTAAAAATGTGGCATATTGAATTAAAATAAAAAAGGTATACAGCAAACAATACCCACATTCAGGGGACAACTATCAGGAAGAAAGCTTTGCACTAGTCTGGCATAGCCCACAATTTGG
The DNA here is from genome assembly GCA_025447815.1 of Percopsis transmontana. Lineage (NCBI taxonomy): Eukaryota > Metazoa > Chordata > Actinopteri > Percopsiformes > Percopsidae > Percopsis > Percopsis transmontana. Next base: position 4,479,238 of record JAOEHI010000019.1, read on the forward strand.
TGGTTGTGGGGATCTGCATGCTTGCAATTAAATTTTAGTATAACAATATTGTATCTTCCTGCATAGTTTAGGTCTAGGGTGTACGTTGCCAATGCTGTAGTAAATTAATAATATTATTGGTGAAGGTATTGAACTTATACATAAGGCCTGTCCATACCATTTAGATCAAAACAGTAAACGTGTTGCAATAACAGATATGAAGGCGTTGGAATGCAAGCAAATGGCCAGGGTCAAACTCAAAAGAGTAAAAAGGTACATGAGATATTAGTTATCGACTAACGTTACAGCGTTACATCGCTAGACGAGACCACTCAGGCCTTACCTGCAATAGACTAGACAGTCCATGTGATTAATTTCTTTATCCGATCTGTGTCTTCTGTAATCCTCCCATAGATCTTTAATGGCAGTGACAGATAAAATGAAGACCACTGGAGCCAATGCAAGTTCTGGTTGAAATGCATTGACAACTGGAACAAAGTTCAGTAATGCAATGAAAACAAAATAAACATTGGCGAACCTATGGAACTGTTCAAAAAGATTCTTTGGTAGAAAAGAAAGAAGGGTGTATTTCGTCGTTTTAATCTTATTGTTAGCATAGTGCCGATTTGGATTTTCCTCTCCTTTCGCCTGCTCACACAATATGTTTGCGTGGACCGTCCGGGTTTTACTTTCCTTGTGCTTTCTTTGTTTTTTCACTTTAGAACCTTTGGCAGTCCCGGCTTCTTCGCTCTTGCGCGCCATAGCCTATCTCGCATCAAACTTCCTCAAACTTTTGTTTTTGTGTCCGTTTTCCGAAATGAAGTCATATGTTATCATTCTTTCGTCGCGTGTAGAATGAGGCTGTCATTCTTTGAAAAAATATATTTTTCTTCTCCTTAACCCCTCCATATAGACCCACTTTGGCTATCTTAGGAAAACTTCTACTTGTTTAGCTTTTTTTTCCCCAGTGCTGGAAAGGATGCTGAAATAGTTAAGAGACATAACTTTGACATTCAACAGCTAGAGCGACGACTTCTAAATCAGGCGGATCGACTTCGCAGCTTGGATCTCACGGTCTTGGTGTATATGCAGCTGCGAATGTGCGAAGATTCAGCACAAAGAGGACGTTCGTCAAAGGGGGAAGGGTCGCACTTTTTGCGAAATCTGACCCACAGGCCCCTCCTCGACACAGCCTGCTTTTTTTCTGAGTCGAAGTGCCACGCGGTATTATTTGAGTTCAGAGTGTATTATGTGTGCTACGGGAGTAACGCGTTCTGCTCAGTTGATGTCAGAAGTTATCAATCAACGCACATGGAATTACGAGGTTTATATCACGTGTAAGAGAATATGGTCATGTATGTGATAGACTTTGCATATCTCTATGCAACAAAAACAAAGATATATTTAACTGGTACCAAAATATGAAAGCTTTTAAACAATATAAATACAATTCTTTTTTTTATTTAGTCAGTATTATATTAAATTAAAAGAGTATACTTTGGCCTATTTCTAGCATTGACTCAGCATTTAGTAACTTTTGAACTCTGTGGCTTTTGGGGCAGATGGAACTTCTTGTCTGTATCTGCCTCAGCCTGGCCATTCATCATGTGAAAATTGAATTGTTTGAACATGCCAAGATGCCACAGACTACAATGAGCCATTAGTTTTTAGACCAACAGTTGGATTGTCCAGTAGCAAATTGCTGTGCATGGCTCAGGGTCAAGCCTTTGATTAATCACTTCTGGGGCTACTGCTGGCTAAGTGGCCAGTCTGTCTCTGTAAGTGCTGATATTTCGGAATATTGTTCATGCCTGGCAATACAGTAGGCCTTCAGTAGTAGATATATTGCAAGTTTTTGTGATTTCTTTTAATTTCTTAGTAGCAAGTAATGTATGCAATAAAAGTTTATTAGCAGGGAGCTTTCAACCTTATATTCTAAGGTTTTAAGACTTCTGTGTGATTGTGGGCATGATTCAGATTGAAGAAAATTCAGTCCGTGCAAGAAATATCATGGAGCATGTTGTAAGAGCATATTCCCCCAGAAATCTTCCAGAAGAGGGCATGCTACTCCAATAAGTATGTACTTATCTCACCATTACCCTTGCAGTATGTGTGACCAACTGTAAGTGCATTAATGCGTATATGTGTATTTGTCAGTGGGTGGGAAGAAGAGTTATAAATGTGTTAAGGTTGGTGAATACATGTTCTTTCGTAGGGCTCTGGTTCTCTCTCTCTCTCTCTCTCTCTCTCTCTCTCTCTCTCTCTCTCATATATATAATGGTTCACCACACAATATATCGGAACATGCACATTTCACAGTTTGTGTTCGTGGAACATTTGGCATTGGCGAATTTTAGTGACCAAAATCTAGAAAAGCCAGGATAACACATATGTGTAGAAAACTGAGAATAGCATGTTCCTGTTGCCTGGAGACTGCAAGATGTTTTGCACCACCTTCAGTGTGTCTGAAATGAATCTGCGGAGTGCTAAAAAAAATCTGAGAAAGCCACATATGTGGAAGCAGAACATGCCTCTGCTCACGAGATATTTTGTGTCTGTTTAGATGGAAGGCGACTAGGGAGATGGGTGAGTCCTTTCAATATAGTCAAAACAAAGCTCGGTAGTTTGGGTCAATAATGGTTTTCTATATGTTTCTTTGTTTCTTTGTTTGCTCGGGACTAACAGTTTTACTGGCCAAACAAACTGCAGCAAGTTGGATTGATACAGACGGGCATACAGATGAAAGGGTCTGAATTAGCATCCCTCTCCCTGGCTGCAGCTCACCTTATTCCCCCACTGCTCATAATGAATCCACGGGATGCATATTACCTTTGTCACAGGGATAAGCAATGACTGCCTGGCCCACAGATCTCCGGGCTCGCCCGGAGTAAACCTGCTGATTCTGTTGAAGCTGCAGATCAATCTGCTAGAATGATGTACAGCGGCCTGAGACCATCGTAACAAAGGCTCAGACATCTAATCAGTTACTGCAGATGGCATCCATGACCCCTGCAAAATACTCCTCCAGTGCAGAAACAGCACATGATACTTTATGACAAACCCCCAGGTTGTTAACTAGCTTGTGCAGTGTTAGTTGTAATGATTCAGTTCCAATCAAGCGTAAGTCTCTTAACAGGATATGGTGTGTGCAAAGCCTTTTTTTTAACCACTGGATAATCAGTATTGTGTCCTCAGAGGCATTGTACTGTATGTGTCAGTGAAATTATCCATGCATGTCATTTACAGTGCCTGCAGCATTTTGAGTCTTTGTGTTGCATCAGACTCTGACATAATCTAATTTTGTTGTAATCTGTATTTAGTGTATCAATGTTGTATTACTTAAAAGTAATTCAAAGATTACTTAAAAATGTACATACTTTTATACTTGCGTATAAAAAGGAATAATCAAGTACTGAATATGTGTGTGCCAGCCATTGTATCACTTGAACCTGACTCCGCATTGTATTTTTTCCTAATTTGAGGCCTACTTTAATGCAATGCAATTTAATGCACTGCGTAGTTCCAGGCAAATTAGCCACAGCATTGTTTTAACACGGAGAGATTAATCAGAATGCTGTGATGAAGCCAAGAGTGTGCTTTATATGAGCTGCACAACCAGGTCAGAGACGATGTGTGGAACTCACGTCAGTAGGGAAGAAACCATGGCACAATTACATTGTTGCTGTTATTTTTTTGTTATTACAGGTCATTGCTTGATGATTGCAGTGTTGGTCTGAAGAGAATTATTGGACAAATCTACAGTTTTGTTGACGGCATATCACATTATTACTTTGGGGACATTTTTGATAAATGTAATTTACTGTAATGTCAAGTCAAGGGGGATTTTGTGCATGTGTGCACGTGTGTACACGAGTGCACATTATTATTAACATTTTTCAATAGTTAAATTAAATAAACATAATCTTTTATTCTTGTATTTCTTCATCATTGTGAGATGTATATGCTATGGAAATGCTTAGTCACGAGCTGGTCAAAATGACAAATGTAATTTCAGGCACATCCCGTTAAAGTTAGATTAAATCATATCTGTCTAGTGGTCAAATGCGAAAAATTGATACAGTTTAATTATTTTTAAAGCAAGAACTGACATATTTACCACTTTCTTTTTGCTCTCTCATTATCTGACAGTTACTATTACAGACCAAATTACTTCTCTCTATGACCACCAAGCTCTTACAGAGAGAACTGCATATCCACAATAGTGACCTTAATATGGAAATAAGCATGAAAGATTATCCTTGTTATCGCTGGTATTGAGTGCATCCCAGTAGATGTCATAGTAATCTCGATTGATTTGTTTCTGAATTATGGACGGTGTTCATCCTAAAGGAAATCGATGGCACTTTTTCAGTGCAGGCACCCTTTCGATTAAGATCCTATTTTTTATTTATTTATTTGGAAGATGTGGAAGAGAGGACTGTTAGCACCATCCCTATATGTTAACACTATGCTAAAGGTAGAAGTGCTAAGAGAGGCACACATAACCTGGACCAAACTACATAATTTGATAAACCTCATCACAAAGCAACTCTTCCAAAATTCCTTCAATAACAATTCATAAATTTAACAAGACTTGTGATTTATAGAGCAAAAGTGTGTAAACGTGTGTGTGGGATGTTCTGAAATGTGATAAGCCATTATTACGGAGGTATATTGTTGACTAATATCAGGACATCAAATTAAATAAAGCCACAATGCATTGTGAATAGTATCATAATAGCGAATGTAAAGGACAGCTGCATAAATTTAAAACCCAAATTACTGTGAATGTGATGATCTCCATTGGAGACATCCTGCAGCTAATGCGAAAGCAAATAGAATCAATATTACTTCTGAGAATATATGAGGAGGTAACTATCTTCTTAATTCGATAGACAAATGTGTAATGTGAAGAAGAAAAGTGAAACTTTTCAGCATTTTTTTTGTCATACTATATAGGCTATACAATTATATTCAGTAGAAATCATAACGTATTGTACCACAATACAGAACATTGTTTACAACCAACTATTGCCGTATTATCAATGTTTTTTTGAGTTTAAGAAAATAATAAAAGACAATTTTCTGTATACTTTATTTTTCAGACTAATCATCGGGGGGCTGATTAGTTATTTATAATGTTTCTAATAATTTTTTTATTACTGTTGATCCATAACCAAACACATCATTCATTGTGCTGTGCATGACCTGGTTATCAAAGGATTTTGCTGACTGCCTTCTGAATGTATAATGTATTTGGAAGTTATCTGTGCAAAAGCCCAAATAAATCAAAGTAATTAACTCAATAATTGATTTGATAATTTCCACACAAAATGGAGACATTTTCTGCAAAATCGGCAGAAGTGCTCAGCTGGAGGGACCCGGGGAAATCACGCAGAGAAAGATCTTGCATAAACAATTGGCACATTCTGCCAGAGGCTAAGACACTTTTAATTACACCACGCAGAAATCCGGCTTCGCCATATGACCCTTTAATCAATGGCAGATACATGCCAGTCAGACGCATCCGCTTTCGAGCAGAAAATGATTCTCCTGTGATTTGCCCGAAAATCCCTCTGGAATCCCCGCCAATCTGCATTTATATAAAGAATTAGAATTGTGAATTCTGAAACAGTTTTAGGGAGAGAGAGAGAGAGAGGACAGAGAGATAGATCTCAGCTACTCATACTTGTCTTGTTGATTTGTAGGCTACTTGTCTCAGGAGACCTTCCTGTTGACCTTCACCTGTTGGCTGTCTGTGAATTTTGTCCTCGGTTTCTGTCAGCTCACCGGACTCATATGTAGATGTGACCTGACCCCTCCCTGGCTCTCTTATACTGTATGTACAAAAAAAACAACACTTTGTGTGTTGTGATAAATACACAGTCTATTCTTCGCCGGATGTGACGAATAAACGACCCAACTAGCAGGCAGGAGGCAATGAATAGTCGCTGTTCGTTCCCGTGTTAAAGCAAAGAATTGTCCGCAGGGGCATTCATTTCTATGACATTGTCGAATGCTTGAAATTAATATTTAATTTTAAATGAACCACGGCTGCGACCGGGCAGGCATCGATCCCGCGTTTGCGTGGGAACGAGGTATTGCACGTAAATGGTGGCCAATGATTGATCAACACTGATATGCTTTTCTGTTGGGAGGGCGGTTGAACAACTCGCACAAGCGCCCCTGACCCTTGGAGCGCATGGAGTTGAGAACACTGATAAGTCTTAATCATTCGCACAAAGGTGACCAATGGTGATCTTGGACGTATTGATCTGTTAATGAGCTTTTAAATTACACCACCGGTGCAGGTGTGTATATTTATACATATTTTATGTACTCTGCATGAATTAATTTGCATCCTTGTGCTCCTTTGGCTGATCCCTAACTGATTCAAAGCAGCATAACCTAAAAAATTCTACAAAATATAAATATTATTTTGACTGCTTCAGTAATGTGTTATGTATTCCATTCCCCACAATATATTTCATTTATAAAAATGACAAAGTAAGGTCAATTAAGGTATGGTAAAAATAAGGTATTTTACAAATACCTATATATTATCAGATGATCAGCAAACCAGAAAGAAAATGCATATTTATGCATGGCATGGCAAGGTATGCTTATTGTTCTTAGGCATTTACAATACTGTATATGTTCTCGGTTTTTCTGTGTCACCACTATAACCTACCGGCCTAGACCCACAATCAATAACAACTTCACATACAGGTATAACATAAGGGGGTGAACAGAGGATATGCCCACAGTACAGTATGCTATCTATAAGACGGAAGCTTTCCATGTACTGAGTGGCTGCAGTGTGCGTGTGTGTGTGTGCGCGTGCGTGCCTTCATAATAATTCATTAATTGACGTTCATGGACAGGCTCAGTAAATGAATGCTAAGGAATAACCAGTGTTATCAATCAAAGCGTGTTATGTAATTACAAGATTAATGGTGCATCCCTACCAGCTTGGGTGTATTGGTTTGATCAAGGCACTTTTCCCCATCGTTCAATAAGTGGATGAAGAAGGTGTCACTCCCTAAACTTTCACATCCCCTAAAAATAATTAACTTTGCACAAGATGTGATGCATTATTTCATGTGTTGTGATTGTGGTTCAGTGGGAGCCTATGGGTGCTTTAGGGGGAGGAGTAGGGAGTGGTGCCAGGCAGCACTGGAGTGGCGCGCACTCTCGGTCTCTCAAGGAGCGTACCTTTAATGTGTTATGTTCTCTGTGTTTTCTGTTTGTCCTGCAGTGTAGAGAGGCTGTACACCAAAGCATGGATGGAGGAATAAGCATAGTAAAGCCTCACTGAGGAGTCGTATCCTTCTAACAACTTGACATCACAGGAGAAAATAACAGATATCTAATTGTAGTGGCAGAAAGAAAGCTGTACTTTGCAGATCCTTACGTACAGTATAATTCTGATATTTTCTCGTTTAGCCATGCCTGGGTCGGGATTTCAGGGGTTGATTGGTTCAGGCACCAGTTAATGTTATATCTTTGTTGACATTCTCTCCCGCTGGGGTGACACTGAGGTTGGGTCATTGCCTCAGGAAAATACAGCTTTGTTCTACGAGTCCTTCATGTGAAGAGTGTGAGTCATACAGTAGAGTGAGTGAACCAGCACAGGAAACAATGGAAAACAACAGCAGGCCTCAAATGTCTACTGTTCCCCATAAGGTATGCTGAGTGTGAGGAACAAAAACCTCTCTAGAGTGGCTTTGGTTTGGATTGATCCCAGAAGAAGAGAGGTTCTGCATATATTATCAGTGCAGTGGCCATGGTGAGAGGTCTGGCCACTTAACATGCAGGCCAGACCTCTATTAAAACCTATTCTGTGTGTGTGGTTTACCTCCATATTATCCATGTCATTAGGCTCTTAGTATTAATTAGTCACCCCACCTGGACAGATTATTTGTCTGGGAATTCTATGCAGAACACAGTATAAACTATAAACCCTTAAAATACTATACACAGTTGTTTGTGTTTTTTTGGGATGATAGAAACACAATGGGACACAATCTGTGACCCTTTAAAGGTACACCCTTGTGTGCATTTTCTTTGCATTTCTACAATATCGTTGAAAAGCTTTAAGTTGTTAGGCCAAGGAGGGTCACGCTGTATCATACTGGGCATAGAGAAATCAGACAAATACTGTATGTGTACAGATACCTCATTATTTTAAAGGGTTTCTGGGCTTTCTGCCAATTACAATTGGGTGTGCCAAGGTATATGAGCATTAAGCTATAACATTATTTATAGAGATTGCAATGATCTATGCATCATTACATGCAGGGTTAAGGTCGAGTGTTGGACAGGGACGACTATCATTAGCCGGGTCACCTTTTGAATATAAACAATGTAAGGCCGGAGACTTGTGCTTTGCATTTATTTATCCAGACTGTTGTGTTGTTGAACAAAATGTACACCTCCAGCAAGGCTGAACAATAAATAAACAACTCTAATAAACTTGAGTGTCAACACTCTTGTGCCTTGACGAGCAGATCTCTGATCTGGTTCCTACGTGGAAAGGAATTCCGTTTTTTGTTTGGGAGGCGTGGGCATGGGGTGGAAAATTTCAACGTGGAAAATAAGTCCCCACATTTACAGTGCATGCCTTTAAGACATAAACTGCCTTTAAAGGGACTATAGCCACACCTGTGGACAGTGTTTCAAACATCAACAGGGGGCTGCGTGGGGCAGGAGTTTCTGGGAACGCTAATGCAGTCGAGGAGTGTACCTTTAAGCTATATTTACAGTACTTACAGTTTGCATTGTTTATACTGTAGTGTTATGCATGTCTAAATGTGACTCTTGCTGTACTGTACATAGCCTACATGAGTTGCACTAGCATTGTGGACTTAGTATCAAACACACACACACACACACACACACACACACACACACACACACACACATACACATACACACATACCATAGAGCTCTCTGTACAGGAGAGCACTATTGCTGCTTGTAATGATTGTGTCATTAAAAGTGGCTGAGAAACGTAATAGATAAGACATTGTGCCGTGCGAAGACAGCTCAGAATGCACAATAAAGCCCCTAAAGCTCCTCTGTGGGAAATCCAATCAATTACAAAGAAAAGGCAAAAGAGCAACATGGAGGTGGAGGACTGTCTTTGATGCCATGCAACTCTAAAGAGAAATAGCTAAAAGAACTGATAAGATTTACCCCTCTTCCGTACTGTACCTAACGGACATGAATGGCGTTCAACTTATGACAACAATGGGATCACATTACAATTAAACTCTACTGTAACTTAACAGTAGCTATCTCTCCTGCAACTGACTAAACAATATAAGCCGATTGTCATGTTACATCATCGACTCAACTTGTTTGTGTATGAAATACATACAAATATCTTTTATCTATGTATCTAGAACATATCTTTTCTGCGTATCTATCTATCTATCTATCTACCTATCTATCTATCTATCTGTTATAATCCTTTCTATTTCCAGAGCGCATGGCCCGTTCAAACACTATCAAAAGGTAAAAGAAAAAACACTATTTATCTATCTATTCATTAAATTGATCTGTTCAGGGTGAAAGGGGGGTAAATCTTTTCTGGTTTTGGATGTGAAACAGGGAGACACCAGTCCATTGCTGGAACAGCTCATATCCGTCGACAACATTCACACCTACAATATAGGACTATTTACACTCTATAGGCAACAATGTTGACTACTGTATCCCCATGGTGCCTACAGTGCTGTATATAGTAAATAGAAGGGGGAAAAAAACAAGCAATAGTTATTAGTTAGTTAGTTATTGACCTGGCTCGAACAAATAACCACCAAGCTTTATGGAGCATGCTCCCAGCCTGCCTAGCCTTACTCAATATAGTGGAAGCTGTTACAGACCTAAAAGAGAAAACACCACTGATATATATTTTTGTCTGTGCTCACAAACGCTAACAGTTTGCTGCACAGCACATCAGCTTTGTATTTCACACTACACACTTAATTATTTGTTCACATTTTAGTTCACATCATGCTGATGAAAAAGTAAAAACACGCGTTTCAGCTTAACCTCTGGAAGTTGATGTCAGTCTACATCAAGTCAGTCACTGGGTTACAAGTAGTCTACCATGATGCAGGCACCACACATTTGTTTAGTTAATAGTGTTAGTTAGTGACTAAGGATTGATCACTGGTGCTGTCACCTGGATGCATCAAACAAGATTTGAACATCAGCACAGAGCACATGAGATGCAATGTGATGTAATGTAAAGTTATGTAATGCAGTTGTCAGTCCTGATTTGAGAGTTACAAACTGATTTCTTTACTTAACAAATACATTGTTGTAAAGTGTTGCTTTACTGCATTCACATACACACTTGCAGGATACCTTCTAAATCCATCTTCACAATGGCCTACTTGGGCATTTTACCATACACAAAAAAACGTGCCGTACTTTTACAGTGAATGTCACAGTTGTTGTGTCTGCTTCAGAATCAAAGTAGGACAAGTGGGCGCAAAGTAGTATTACTTCATTGCTTGCTTAATAAAAGTAGTCTAGGCACAGTTGGTGGATAAAATATTTGTATCACCAAAATGTCAACCTTTTCGGGAAATAAAGGAAAGCAGATTTATTTTTAGACTCAGGACCATACGCGTCCATTGTTTCAAGTATCTATGCAAGCAATAGAAAACACGTGCATGTTAGATCCAACACTGCTGTCTAATTCAGAATTACACAGTCAATAAAAAAATACTTAGACTGTATCATCAGTGGCTCCAGAACATTTTGATTGGGGGGGCAATGAGGGGTCCTGGTCATTTCAAGGGGGGTCTCATGAAAACCATCAAAAAATACAGGGG
>JAOEHI010000019.1:4490166-4500286 GCA_025447815.1 Percopsis transmontana
ACACACACACACACACACACACACACACACACACACACACACACACACACACACACACACACACACACACACCTGTAGTTTATTGCTAGGCGAACATATTCTGTGCGGTTCTCCAGGGTGATGTGGGAGTATTTGGAGCTGAGCTGGATGTCCTGGCCGCTGGCGTTGGGCACCGTGAACGGCAGGGTCATTGCCTCAAACTCCTCAGCTGTGGCCTCGTTATCCCGAATGTACATCAGACCAGGGATGAAGTCCTTATCAACCTGCGAGGAACATTCATGCAGACACCGTTTGTACTGCTGTAACATGTAGATCAGCGGCTGCAAGCACACATGGCTTTAGTGCGAGTGCAGAAGGGAACGTACAGTACATACTACATGCCTGCTTACTGGAGTCTTGTGCTAAATTCACTTATCACCCAACCTTTATTATATCTCAAGGCCAAACTACAAAACAAGAGACGCTTTGTAGAAGAACAGCCCTTTCCTACTCCAGTGTCTTCCCAACATATTTTAGAGGCTCATGATAGCAACGTGCAGGCAGGAGTGAATTCACATGGCCAACGTTCTAAGCATATTCACTAAAACAAAGCCCCCCCCTTCATTCAACTTGAATTAACTTGTGCTTAACACCACTTGACGTGACTATCTGTGTGCAAATCTGGGGCATACCTGGGGGACGGGTAGGGGGCAGGGTTGTGAGGGTTGGAGGGCATTTCAAATTAGCATATTCATAGATCCTGGCATTCTTTGAGCCCAACTATGTACGAGATGAGATGTCTGCAGTCTATTTTCGGTAAACATTTAACAATATATGAATGAACAATTATTTTTTTTAAATTATTAATTATATTTATTATTGGATTTTATTCTTTTTTCTCTGGTGGGGATCTTTAACACTAGAATGCCGGCGGTAGTCACCATCCAAAAATCAGGTTTTGGACAGAGACACTTTTGACAGGCTGTAACTGCAATGCAAAGTCGTAAGAGTAGCATTTTTTAGTCATCTATTAAACATATTTGTTTATCAAAGGGTTTAAATACACTCAGGATAGTCTAGTGGTAAAAGTGTTGGACTCCCAGCCGAAAGGTCATGGTCGCCCGGGAGTTGGCCTACCTGTAAGCATCCTTGAGATGCTCCATGTAACAATTCCATGTAATAGCAGCATGTAATTATAAGTCGCTTTGGATAAAAGCGACTTATAATTACCTTAAAATTACCTAATTGTAATTCTTTTAACAATGTTTTGATTTAATTTTTTTGTCTATCATTTATCTTCTGTGGATGACGCACAAACGCAAGTCCAACGTCGGTGTTTTGCTGCTTTTATATTTTCTGCCGCCTAACATTATACAAAATATAATTAAGAACCCTGATTAAATAGTAAACATCTTAAAACTAAGCCTAGAGACATGAAACCAATGTTGATCTGTTCTTCTTAGGCCCCTTCACAATGCACACCTTTTACATTTCTCAATTTACGGTTTTATAATATTCAGTCTTTTTTTTGTATATTTTTTAGTTACAATTTCAACTAACTTCAAACCTTCAAAGTCTAATCAGCCGAGTCTAAATAAGATTTTCTCTGTATACAGTCTAGACAGGAAGAAAGTGCACTCCTCTTTAGGAGCACCTCCGGGTCACTAGCGTAAGCATACCCCACTTCTAAAGCATATTCACTTTAGAAAAGAGGGTCATAGAACCCCTATACTTTACATAGTATAGGTTGTTTGTTTCTGTGTAAAATGTGGGTTTGAGTCTCTAATGCGTTTTGAGGGCTATATAAATAAATTCAGCCATGGAAAAAATGTATACATCTATATTTTTTTTCATATACATTATACATCTCCATGGCTGTATATATTAGGTAAAAATAAACATTCCAATTTATCTTTCAGGAGACTACAGGACACATTTTGTGTGAATAACGAATGACAATGTACCATAAAAATGTCAATTTGTGTTATACTCTACTCTACTGAATGCAACAGTATTGTGGAAAGCAGACAGGGACTGTGCACATACCTCACTGAGGTCAGCAATAGTCAGATTCATGCCAGCCAGCTGTTTCCACACGGGTTCAGCAAGATTCAGACTCAGAGGGCTGCCAGTACGGATTGCAATTCCCAGCAGCACTCCTGCATACACAAGGTCAAAACATTACAACATATTACTCATATCTCACACAGACATGGGGAAAAAAACTCTATGTTATTCCTTGTATCTAACAAAAAGGTACATTCCTTGATTGCGTTTGGGCACCCCCAGAACCCCCCAGTTTGTTGTTTTAAAAACATAAACTGAGTGAGAACAGAGTCTAGGAGAGCAATGGGGGGGGAGGAGTAGAGAGGAGAGCCAGCCACTCAGCACTCGAGAGTTTCAAACGGAAAATAACGCCTGGTTCCAAACAAAGGGAAATTTACATGTAGAGATCAAAGAGGAGTGTACCTCTAAACACATAATTTCAATAGACCTATGTCTCATCTGAAATCTAATTCGTTCAAGCATTTCAGAAAGATGATACCTTTTAAATTCATAAACAATGTAACACTATTAAACTCGTATCACTATTATTTACTGTCAGACTGGACCAAAACCTCAGTGGTATCAATTTAGAAAACATGAACAACATCCTCTACAGGCTCTCGAGGGCTGAGGTATACCTAAGAAACGGAACATATTCATGTGGAGAGGAGATTTGGCGGCGGGGTTGAGCAGGAAACAGTCCCGGTTGGCGCCAGACTCGTCTCGCCCATTGGGGGTGACGATGAGCAGCGGAGTCAGCCCGTTCTGCAGCTCCTCGCACATTTCAGCAATGGACTCGCTGTAGCCGCCGCCGCAGTCGTCCACAGACTCCCCTGTGATGCCAAGCAAATGAGAACCCAGGTCAGCGGCACGCCCACAAGACGCCTCCCAAATATGGTATATCAACGGTGCCGACAAACGCGATGCTGGAGCTAACTTGACATTCGGTAGGGAAAGAGTGGCATGGAGTCATTGCACAATGCGGCACCTACCGACAAATTTGACTTTCCAGACCCGATGCGGGAGCAGGAGGCTGTCTGGGCTGAATGAACTCATCTTGGCACACATCTGACCAAACACAGACTTGGTCCCGTCGGGACCTGCCAGGCCCCCTTTGCTGCGGGAACGCTTCACCTGCGAGGCGAGGGTGGGATAAAAGGGTACAGTTGGCTCATAGCTGGAGCTGTGCGTTTCTCTAATCTCCACTTACTAACATTCTGGAAGACTAAGAGGCGGCACTGATGGGGAGGATGAACTCCTGGATGTGACAGCTTACTGCACCGCGCAGGCTGCCAGAGCCGCAGGGGGCACGGGGCACGCAGAGGTGCAGTGGCCCGAACCAGGCCGCCTCTATGTGGAATCAAAAGTCTACACAGCTGGACTACGGACAGACCAGGCTGGACTATGGTTCACACACGATTGCACACGCAAAAATCCCCTTACGAAAGAGGTCAGATGTAATACCAGGTACAAAACCTGGAATTACATCTGACGGCATCCCCACAGATTGAGGATGAGGAGGAAGAGGAGGAGGAGCAAAGGCAAGGGGAAGTGCTTGTAAGACAGTAAAGGCAGGAGAATGCAGGGATTTATAAAGATTTGGTGAAATGTTTCACAAGGGGGAGATTATTACAGCGGGCGGATGCTTTCAAGCGCTTCCGACAATACCTGAATCCTGTTGAGCTCCACAACGGGGCCGTGCTGCCGGTCTCTCACCATTGTGGCTTGGACCACTTTGCGGAAGGCAGCTTCCTGTGAAAACATAAAAAAGGCCTGCTGGATGAGAAATCTGTGCAAATGACAGTAATATTCACCGCTGTGCGTGGAAAGACATTCATTACGCCACAGTGCCGAGATAGCCCTTTGAAAGACGACAAGTTTATGATGCTCTACTACGTCTCTTTGGGGTGAGCATGGAGATACAATTAACTTGATAAACTACAGCCCTGTTGTCGGCCTGTCTCACCTACCAACAAGAAACATTTCCAACATTTGGCAACCATGAAAGGACAGCCGGCAACAAATCAAGAGGCGGGGACACTTAATAGTTACTTCTACACGTTTTCAAACCTTTGATTAATAGTGCTGTACAGCTTAGAGTAACAGCTGAGGTTAAAAACGGTCCAAACTTTCTTGATGGTTGATTCTGACATTAAAGAAAGTTATAACTTGTGTCTCCTCAGTATTGTGGGAAAATGCGAGGCTGTGTTTATAGAGATTGAATCAGGACCGCCAAAGCTTTGCCCGTGTTGGACGTTTCCTTTCCAGCGTATTGTGTACACCTACCTTGCCCTGGGAGATGAGGATGCCTCGGAGCGTGTCGAAGCCCACAGAGGGGCCGTGTCCCGTCTGGCCCAGGCGCCCCTCCAGGTCAAACATGGGGATGCAGGGGCAGAAGAGCTCTGAGATGTGGTGGAGCAGCAGCAGCCGGTTCCTCAGGCCCATGATGGGGATCTCCTGCAGGTGGTTGTACTCCATAGGCACCTTCAACACAGCAGAGAGCGCACAGTGATTTGACAGACAGGTGGCCTTGTGAGAATCTCTACTGCCATCTAGTGGACGTCAATCATGATGGATAGTTCATTTTTAGTGGAATTTGGCCAAGTACAAGAAAACTAGCAAGTGCAATACCTGTGCCGGTAGTTTACCAGCGTTGGTAGGCTTGCTGGTGGACCAGGCGAGGGTGTGCGCAGAGCCGCAGGCCACCCGGTTGATCTTCTTGCCCTGCAGCGCAGCGACAAGACGTGGCCTCTGGATGGCGTTAGTAGTCCCATCGCCGAGTTGGCCTTCATCGTTGTCACCCCAAGTGTACACTTCTCCTGAGTCAAACAACGCAGCACAGCTTTCTATGCAGCCACAAGGTGCAGCTGAGCTTGTCTTGCTAGATTCAACGCTAGTCATTTTTGAAACAAACCTTCCAGCTTGTGAAATGCGAGTAAAAGTAACATTATGATTGACAACTGAGATCTAAGTGTACAGTGGCGTTCGGGGCGGTGTTCCCTACCATCCTCCGTGCAGCACACACAGTGGAGAGAGCCTGTTGCGATGGCGATGACCTTTTTCCCCTGTAGCCCCTGGACTTGTCTGGGCCTGCGAACATGGTCGTCTGAACCATGGCCGAGGCGATGGTAGTCTCCTTTCCCCCTAGGGACACACAAGGACACAGTCACATCCTTGCGTCTGGCAATGTAAACAGCAGCTACAGTGGAGGTTCCGCTTTGTGCCATTACTGTTGCTTACCATGTATAGACTGCTCCAGACTTCGTCAGAGCCACAGAGAACTGGGAGCCACACTCCACCTTGACCACCCCAAGGCCAGTGAGAGAGTCAATCTGCAGACGCCAACGAACACACAAGGGTTGTGAAACCGTCAATTACACAGTTGAATGAACCACGAGGATCATTCTCCTAAAGGTTGGCATGGCATTATTCCATGCAGGGTATCATATCTCAAGAATAATGTCTTGTTACATTCAAACGTGAACATAAGTGCAGAGGAAAAAAGGGGTTTGAGTCATACAGAGCTTTTCTCAATAATAAAAGCTTTTACTCCCGTTGTGTCAAGCTGCAGCTAGTCCATTAGCAAATCGTATGACTACCTTAAGTACGGCAGCTCTGAGTGGCAGGTCTATGAGTAAGTGTAGTCAGGTTTTATAAATCTATAAAAAAAAAAAATAATTTTGACAATTTACGGAAAACGGTGGTTAATATACTCATGAATCATTTGTGCAAAGTTCACGCTTCTAGAGGTCAGGAAATGGGAAAAAAGGCATTCCTTTTTTACATTATTCCCCTTAACAAAATTCATTGAAAGGTTTCTCTTTTGGAGATACTGTTCTCAACCAGTGAACCATTGACAATGTTCTAAAAGTTAACTTTTGCTTCAATTATTTATTCATTTCGACTACTATTTTTTACAATTATTTTTCTAGCAAGCAGTGCTGAACAGATGCAGGACCGATTTCCAAGAGCAATCTCTTCAGAAACACAGTCAAAGCATGACACTATTCTAGGTAATGTGTATTTATTGGCCATAGGAGGCAGAAAAAAAGGCTGCCGTGCGACCTACCTTCATGGGCACTTTGCAGCCGTCGCTCCCTCCTCGGCCCAATTTGCCGTAGTCGCCGTCTCCCCAGGACCAGACCATGTCGTCGTCCGTTAGACACAGCGTCTGGGCGTCGCCGCTGCCGCAAGCCACGTCGATGACCCTGTGGCCCTGCAGCGCATCCACCTGGAGGGAAATCATACATCAAACATCAGCTTCACCGCCACATCCCATCCCCTCGTGGTGCACGATCTCAGGTTCAGGCAGCAGGGGGGCCTGAAGCCTGTCCAGATGCCTGGCTGATGGGCCGTGGAAGGCAGGCACCTCAGCGCACGCGGCTAGATGTTGCTAGAGGTTGTACCAGATGTTAATAGTTATGATTTCACCAAAACGGGTTCAGCCTGTGGCTGTATTAACAGCAAATGCAGTTCAAAATAGAATGTTATAATTATTGCTCTTCAGATCAGTATATTAACACTATCCTACGGAAGAAGCATTCGTGTTTAGGAAGGGTGTAACCGTAGCACCGGAGGTTTGCAAACTTGGATTAGTCACAGTAGTTCTGCTACATGGAGACTGAGGTTCTAGTGTCCACCCACCAGTTTGGGTTTGAGCTGGTCCTCACTGTCCCCGTGGCCCAGCCGGCCGTAGCGACCTTTCCCCCAGGTGTACAGCTCCCCGCTGGCTGTGATGCAGGCGCTGTGTGCTCCGCCGGCCGCGATATCCACCACCTCCACCCCCCTCAGGGATTCTATCACCCGTGGGCGGTCACACGGGCTGGAGACGGAGCAGTCATAGTCACTACGGTGTTCTACTGGAAAACCTCAACTCTGTATTACATTCTCTGTATAACACTGTATTATTACAGATTACAGTTGTGTGGCTGTGATTTGCGGATTAATACTGCAGGCTTGTTTCTGTACATGTACCATACACATACACACACACACACACACACACACAGCTTGCACATCATGTTAAACACGGGCCCTGACCTCCTGTTTCCATGGCCAAGCTTGCCGTCCTCTGCCTCCCCCCAGGAGTACAGCTCTCCCTCAGAGGACAGAGCCAGGCAGTGCTTCCCTCCGGAGTTCACCGCCACCTTCCGGATGAAGACGTGCTGGATGGACTCCAGCAGAGTGGGCGTGGACACCGACTCGGTGCCACCGATACCCAGCCTGCCCCCCGCGCCATAGCCTGTCGCGTACAGCTGAAAGAAGAGGGGGATGTGACTTGTTTTGCCTTCAAGTCTTCGAAATTCCCTCAATTATCTATGGTCAATATGGGAGCAGGATAGTCTAATGGTCTCACCTTGCCGTCAGCTGTGACGGCGAAGAGGGTCTGCTCTCCTCCGATGAGCTGGATGGGCCGCAGCGTGGCCAGGGCCTCGGTGGGGGTGGGCACTTTGACCTTGGCCCCCTCAATACCCCCCAGCTGCCCTCTGTGGTTGTGGCCCCAGCCGTAGATGGTGCCGCTGCCCCCGGCGGACAGCGTCCAGTCGTCCGGCCGCCGGTTCATCCACTGCACCAGCTGCTCGTCGTGCTCGCGCTTGAACAGCTCGTGGCTCTCGTGGAGGCCGCTCATGCTCTCGTGATCGGCCATGAGCTCGCAAATCTTCTTGGTGACCTTCAAGGGGGGGGGGGGGGTTAGGACGAAGCAGGAGAGGATTAGCGACATTCCCGAGCCAAACGTGCCATGAAGAAAAACAAAAGGGCGTGGTACAGTGAGGCCCCACCTCGTCCAGGAAAGGTCTCGGCAGGGGGGTTCTCTTATCCAGGGCCACCGCCACTCTGGAGGCCGTGCAGTACCTGCGGAACCACGCCCACTTGTGGGTCTCCGCACAGCAGGGTAACGTGTCCAGCTCCAGGTCGCAGGCAAGAGCCACCAAAACCTACAGTAAATAACAGTGTTAGCTAATAACCGGTGGGTATTTATATATTTATATTTTATAAATGACTGCATTAACGTACTTTGAAAAAAGGGCTGTGTAACAGCTGCTTCCCTCCCCTCACAATGGGGTCCTCATATTCATACTGCCTCTGGAGAGCCTCCGGCAGGCCCTTCACCAAGGCGGCCAGAGCACTGCCGGTGAAACTCTGAAATTGAACACATAATTAAATAACCCATTTCAATAGCATAAATGTGTACGGTTCAACCTAGGGAACTGGCTTCACTTTAAAAATTCTCCGTTCAGCCATTCAGAGGAATTCCCCATTGGTGTAAACAGTGCCCACCATAGAGCGAGCGTCGCCTTCGCTGTCGCCCAGCAGTCTGTTTATGTTGATGGACTGGCCGTACTCGGTGGTCAGTAGCTTGCGGAGTCTCTGTAGAGCCCACATCCTGTGTCCAGCAGCTATAGAGAGGCAACAATAAACTGGCTAAAATGACTTTTATATGAAGATGATATGCACCATTGCTACGCATCTGAGGATTACAGTTACACTGTCTCAGCGTGATGCTACTTCTTGTGTAAAAATACCATTTCTTAGATTAAGAATTTGCTCAATTTCGGTAGGGTGTTTCTGCAGTGTAAACAACTACATTACTAACAAGCTGGGTGAAATAAACAACATACTGTATCAAAGTAAATGGGATGGACAGGGTTAAACGCATGCAGGCCAATTCCTATTACATTATATGGTGAATGTGCCCCGTCATACCCAGAGCGCTAAGCTGGGCACAAGCAGCCAGCGATGCCGCTAGGCGTGGCACGATGCCCCTGTTGGAGGCGAAGTTGAGCCTGAAGTCCAGCAGGCACGTGACCAGGTCCATAGAGGGGCAGGAGAGGATGCAGCGATCAGACAGCAAGTCCTTGGGACCTGGTGGAAGAGATCAGACTCACTTTGGACTCCTCTTAATAATTAGCCGCGGCGTCGTTAATGAAAAGGCGCTGGAAGGCTCACCAGCAGCAGGCATGATGGGGTAGACAGTGAAGCGCCAGCCCCAGCCATTTACCGAACCATCACTGGTGAACTTCCACTTGAGCTCATCCCCAGGGATCCTCAGTTCACTGGACCAGTCTGACCACTCCCGGCCTGGGAAACACAACACCAGGGGGGTCAATTAAACAACTTCCAGCTCCACTCCCGTTTGATGCTCCTAACATAAATCGGTCTCCACCTGATCGAACAGATACAATCCTATTGGCTCCGTCCATGATGGTCAGAGGGTCGTGCCGTCTCTCGGTGGAACACTGGCGGTCAAACTCTACCCTCAGACCCTCTGCACCTACAAAACAAGATGGAAGCCTTTAAAGTTGAGTGTTAACAGGTAGTTCGCCTGGTTCAAACCATCCTGATATAGCAAGCTACACCGCTACAATTTGCATTGGTTTACATAGTCAGGGAACTCTCATTTGAAAACCATTTTCTGAAAGAACCTGTCAGACAGGCGGGGCCAATAGCTGTCAATTAAAACATTAGCATAGATTAGATTGGACCACCTTCAACTAATCAGAACAACAAACGTTTGACAGTGATTTTCACCGCGTTTGACCAATCGGAACAAGACCCATCATGGGGATTCTTTCTGACTAAAATGCTGTCAGCACCAACTGAACTACCCACCTGGACGCTGATCGGTCGGTGGTTCCCAAGCTGACTGACAAAGCGTTTTCAGTTCCCAGACTGATGAAGCGAGGCAAATTGAAGCGGTGGCGCTTGCAATATCAGGATGGTTTTAACCAGGCTAACAGATATTAGCTTCAATGCCGACAGTCAGATTCAACAGTTGGCTGAAGTTGTATTGAGCGAGACTTTCATTTACGTCACCTGGAATCTTGACGGTGCCGCTGGTGGAAGTGTCGTCCGTGTAAGGGTGGCTGCTCTCCACCACAATGGGCTGGGAGGACAAACGTCCGCTCTGCGAGTCGGTGGCCACGTCCTCCAGCTCCGTCACACACAGCTCCAGGAGCATGTCAGCCACCTGTGACAGATGACCGGCTCGGCGTCAGGGCTCACAACACACACTCTGCCACACTCTGCCACACTCTGCCACACTCTGCCACACTCTGCCACACTCTGCCACACTCTGCCACACTCTGCCACACTC
>JAOEHI010000019.1:4502501-4537145 GCA_025447815.1 Percopsis transmontana
CATACACATATATATACACATATATACACATATATATATTTTCTATTCAGATTTTGCACTGAAGCTGATTTTTAATGTCCTCCAGTACCTGTCAAATGTTTGCATATCTAATAGGAGCAAAAGTAATTGAGGCATTTCTATTTCTAAGTCTTCATTTGGCAGAAGATTGTCATTCTGCACACAGGTCAATGAGTCAGTTAGTTTAAGTGTACATGCATAACAAATACCACTGAATCGTAGCGTGTCTAAGCTGTATTTGGCCCATTTGATCTGCAGCAGCAGGAGAAACACCTGATTGTAGATCTTCTGGCACTCAGAGCTGATTACAATGTCCACAGGCCAGGGAACCTTGTGGTCAAAAACATAGGCACACTGTTGTTCGCAGGTTTACAAGTAAACCAAAAACTTTTATTGTGTTAGGAGCGATTGTAGGTGCGAGATATTCAATTTATTTACCTTATAACTAAGGGTAAGTACATCCAGATTATTTACAGGCTGTTTTTTCCTGGCTGGGTCAACTGTTTCCAAGAAAATCGATAACCTTCAAAATATTAATTGAACAACAGCTTTTAGGGGGAAAAATTTGATATTACATTTTGAATTTGAAAATATACATGGGTTGTACCTGCTACTGTCCTCTGGGTAGCGCTGTCCAACTGCCTCCTGCAGCTGTACGTTGAGAAAGGACGGCTGTTGCCAGCTCTCCTTCTCCAGCACTTTGTCAAAGATGGCTGTGTAGAAGTCATACATGGTGTCCCCAGCCTCCAGCAGAAAGTAGTTCCTCATAGCTTGCAGGTACTCCAGCAGTCTGTATTTTTAGAAAGGGTTCAGTTAACAGTTAAGTCTCTTAGCAGCATTGGTTCAGAAGTGGTTCAAGAGCCGGGGGGGCTAGATATACAGTGTCAACAACCACAAACCACATTAAATATGGTGGTTATATATGCATATTTTAAAACCAAATGTAAAATTGTATTTTATTTTATACTTCAAATAAATGAATACAAAACTATTTGTTTAAAAAAAAAAAAAAAACGACAATAAAATAAGCATCATCTCACAACCCCATTTCAAGGAAAGTTCAACCCCCAGTTAGAGAACTACTGATTTGCAGTAATACATAATTATAGTCGCAGCAAAATCCCAAAGAGTAGATGTGGTTGCAAATCATAGGGACTGGACCCAGGCTAACAACAAGGTTGTGTGCCAATGGTTACTTGTAGTCTTTCTTTAAAGTCTTCATGAGGTTTCCGCAGCACTCTATGTATCTCCTCTCAATGTGAGGGTAGAGACAGGAGCGAAGTGTCAGCTCAAACGTTTGGCAGGTCACAGCCTGGGATGAGCGGTCCACTATGAATTCGCCTCCAGAGAACCGCTCATGGAAGTCACTCTGCTCCAAGTAGAGCCTTAAAGACATGGGGGAGGGGACATGACAATACATTTCTGCTACTGTAAACCAAGAACAGGGTCCAGACATATTAAGCCCTGTTGCCAAGCATTACGTGGATTCATAATGGAGCGGAAACAAAACGGTAGTTCATTAGGATTATCAGTTCCATTACCCTCCATTCTACCAGAAGTGCATCCATTTAGAACATTTAAATACACTAATTAATGGAAGGAGGACTAATCCACAATACCAGACTTCATAATTTGAAGATGATTGTTGGTTCCTCAACTTCAAAATCATCCAATAACAAAATTGCAATTACAATAGCCTGTGTTTAACCTTTGCATGGCAGCACTCTCTCAGATCCTCATGCAATGATTTTCATCTTAAAATGTGTGATTTTAGTGAATCTTTAAAAATAGTGTTTGCATCCAGAACAGACTATAATGATGCGTCTTGTCGAGGTTACAAATAAAACACTGGACCTAACAGTTTCTTTTTGTTGTTGTTCTATATAATGGGGTCAGCTAACTGAACTGTGCTCGTTGCTCACCTGGCAAAGTTGATGGCTAAAAGAGGGTCGTGGATGTCATAAATCTGTAGATGTTGTGCCACGATGGACTGCATCTTGATAAGGCTCCTCTTGGTGGCTTGTTGCTCGGTGACGGTATCTGTGGGGGATTCCTCACGATGGCAGAGCCGTGACTGCACGGACTCCAGAAAGAGTGTGTATAAACTCTTCCGCTCAGCATCTAAAACGTGCATATAATGACATTATACAATTCAATCGCTGTATTAGTGCAAGCCATGCCAATACCCCATCAAACGGTGCTATTATTTACACCATCTGCTCCGCTGTAATGCTACGTGTTGGATTGGCGAGAGTCAGTGCGAGCCAGAGGAAAAACGC
Source organism: Percopsis transmontana (assembly GCA_025447815.1). Classification (NCBI taxonomy): domain Eukaryota; kingdom Metazoa; phylum Chordata; class Actinopteri; order Percopsiformes; family Percopsidae; genus Percopsis; species Percopsis transmontana. Next base: position 4,504,799 of record JAOEHI010000019.1, read on the forward strand.
AGGCAGACGTGGAAGCGGTGAACGCATGAAGCGTATTTTAAAAAATGACCAACAGCACCCATTGGTGAACTTAAATAGTGTCCATAATTGTTAAAGAGGCACACCTGTGTGGGGCTAATCCCCCACACATGTGCGCAGCCAGGACGGGAGGCACAGGGCGTGCACGGGCCTGTGCAAAACTCTCAAACATACACAACTGAATAGGTGACACCAATGGCACAGGTGGAATAATTGTTCACCTCTGGAAGAACTCTCGGACTGCTCGGCCTCCTTGCAGTCCAGGTTTTTGAGCAGCTGCATGGACTTGCCCGCCATGATGATCTGCTTGAGGACGGGTTTGAGGAAGGAGACCATGGTGAGCTGTCTGCTGCTGGAGCCCTGGTCCCCTCCAGAGCTGCCGCTGGCAGCGTCGCTCAGCCTCTCCTCGCTCTCCACCGTCTCAGACACGCTGTACAGCGTGTAGGTGGCATACCAGAAGTCCCTGTGGTTGACAGGCACGTCCTTGTTCCTGGGCAAAGAAATAAAAGTTTTGAATTTTTAGCCAATTTAGCTGATGTTTTGATCCAAAGTGCCTTTGTATACAATACACTGCTATTATACAACAGCTATAGGAAACAGGATAGGGCCTGCACACTTACTTAAAGGGGTAGTGGGTACAATCAGGTATGATTACGGAATGTTATCCATTTAAAACCTCCTATTTTAGGCATTCCATATGTAGTATAAACATGCATAATACCTGAGCAGAATTACCAATGAAGAAGAACTACTTTCAAGCAGAGTTGTACAGAATTGTGCTTAAAAGCAGTGGCACACAATTTGATATGGCACACACGTATACATGCAAATACCCCCACCCCCTTCCAGACATAGATACTAGGATCAAAGCGGTCAACATCAACAATCAAGTAACTATCTCAATCTACAGTCACAGCAGCGTTGTAGAATCGGCCTGAAAGGGAATCGGGGGTTTGTTTGTGGGTCACAGTGTAACGTTTACCTCTGTATGATAAACTCTTTGGCAGGGTCAAACAACTGGCCGTGGACAATCCATTCATCTACAATCTCCAAGTAGGGTCTGACCGTCTCTGTCCACAGCGAAAACAACAAAGCAACCTATAAGGGGGATGTCATTGAGAATGAGTTTGCAAATACAGTATGGAATCATTCTGCCTTTTAGCACGGGTGCTCGGGTTCCACTTACAGCTTGCTCCGACGCCTCCCCGACGCTGTCGTACTCAATGATAGCTTTGTAGAGGGTATTGAGCAGGTGCGAGGCCCGCACAACATTTGGGGTCTCGGGGGGGACTTCGGCAACTCCAGTACAGAAGACTTTGTGCAGCACTTTGATTTGAGCCAAGTGGGGGCTGAGTCGCTCCAGAACAGCAGCCAGGGTGACGGTCTCATCTGGAAAACAGCCACAACAGAGTCAGACCGAGCGTTACCATTCATCAGCCTACGGTTAACATCTCATTTGTCCAATCAGAGCCATATAATGGCCTTGTGTCATAAAGATAATGATAATGGTTTGGAGTGGGAGTAATGCTAGGCTCAAATGTATTTTTAAGACAAAATGGTTAAGTTTAAGTAGCCTATTGCATTAGCATTAGGTTAATGCATGGTTCAATTTACGTTTAAGGTTAGAAGAGGTTAGGTGTTGGATTTATTGTGCTTAAATTCAGAGTAAAGATTTGGTAGGCTCTTGTTTCATGAGGAGACTGTCTGATTTGACAAGAGAAGTGTGGATGGGGCTAGCATAATGACACCTGCCTTTGCAGATGATCTCTTTCTCTATTGTAGTCAGCTCCTGTTTGAAGCTGGTAAAGTATTTATAGAGCGCCCAGACGAAGGCCTGATACGTCCTGAAGGGAGGCTCTGAGCCCTTCCTGGAGGTGTGTGAGCTGCCCGAGCCTGGTGGTCCTGGTTCACAGGTGTATCCCGTCACCTCATCGATAAACCTCTGCAGCCTGAACACTGCCTGCCCATACACGGTTATATGTTCCAGCACAGAGCGCAGGCAGTTCTGTAGCACATGGGAGCAAGGGCCAGTCAGACAGAGTAAAGGTTTGTTCACGTTACAAGAGTTTGAAGTCTGAAAGGCTTTGTTTCAGAATGAAAACAGCACATTTGTTTGTATAAAAACAAAATCTAAATAACATTTGATGTACTTCTATTCAGCTCATAAAACAATAATTTCTCCTCTATTATTATCTTCTGCTTATATCAAGTGTTTGAATGTAAATTAACCTTAAAAGAACAGCACCAAAAGGTGTTACTATAGTGTTGAACATACTGCATTTTCAGACTTACACCAGTCAGATGCGTCACCACCACATTATTCCTTACTGACACTTTACCATCGTGATTCTGGAATATAAAGTGTTTCTTCACCCCAGAGAGAAGCCTGAAACAGCCAGAATCCATTGCTTAATAACATTATTATAACAAGGCAACAAATATCAAGATACTTAATGTATCTCAAAGCCCTTTACGTTGCACTGAAGAGGGCAACTGGATTTTCAGTTCATTTAGTAAAAACCTTTTTTTGCACCAAAACAACCGTCCTACCATAAGGTCTCCCGTATCACTTGAGTCTCTGTGACAAAGGCCTTTTCTTCTGGCAGATACAATGGATCAGTGTTATACAAGTGTTGGTCCCTGATAAAGCAGAATTTAAAAAAATTAACATTAATTTTCATCGTTATCAATTATTTCTCCACACAATTAAATCGCCCGGTGTCTGATTCTTTTGGACTTTATCACAGTGTAATTTACAAAGTTTATATTTTGTATTTTGGCGCTTTTATCCAAAGCGACTTACAATAAGTATTTTTGTCCATCGTAGCTAAAACAGCCAGAAAAAAGCATTATACTAGGACAGTGACCTCGGCAGTCACTAGAGCTAGACATACCGCATAAGTGCCTTGAGTTGCATTTCAAGGACACATTGTTCAGCACATTCCTAAGAAGGACAGATCATTGCGTAATACAACGAAAGAGCGAGAATATACACTATATGTTTCATCTAATAATGATAGAGCTGTGCCGTGATTTGAAGGGGTCTTACCAGATATTGAGCAGGTTCGAGTGTAAATGTAGACTGTGTGGGAAACGATTAGCGTGAGCCACCCAGTATGGCGTCACCACATGCTGCTCGAGCCAGGCCCGGGCGTCAGGCTCTCCCACTGCAAGGACCAACACTTGAGCTTATTCGCACATTCAACGTTTTTTGGACAGCAGCATGCAATGGCAATCAAAGGCAATCAAATCCCAAGGAAACAAGCATTTCTATATTTGATGGCAATTTCTATTTTGAGCCGTGATTGATCCAGACCTGTCCATGTGACCGGAACAGTCTTGTTAGTGTTCTCCTGATCATCCTGAGGGGTTCTGTCCAGCTGGATTCCAGAATCCTCCCTGCTGATTGCCTGCTGACTGTCCTCTTCCTCACTCTCTTCCTCAGACCACTCCTAAAAATAAAATTAAAAGATTAAAAAATACAAGAGAATACCAGAGGTTTAAACCGCCTTTGTGAAATGTGTGGTTCTAGTGGTTTAAAAAGCTAAACACTGAACATGTTCAATGTTGTCAGTTATGTATAAAGTCATAGAGTTGTTGAAGTTGTGACAAAATTATATTAAATGATTTACTCACAGGAGTATCTGGGTATGGTCCAAGGCCTGTGTCCTCACCGTCCATCAAATATTTGGCCCAGTTAAAGTTATCTTCTGGTTCTGGAAAGACGCAAGAGATAGGCATAGTGGTGAGCTTACCAGGTAAAAGACTGGAAAGACCATGCAGTGCCAAGATAGAACAATGTGTGGTGGACATACCAGCTTCTTTTAGCCTGGGTCGTTCAGTGAAGCTTGTGTTTGAGGGGGACCCAGATAACAAAAGCAGCAGTGACAGTATACTATGATGAACATCAGTCTGCACACAAACAAAGGCATTGAACACCAAAATGCAATCAGAGAAAATGTGATAATGCAGAACTGGCTCCATCTTTACATTTTTGTTGTGTTCAATTTACAGCTAGGCCTTATCCAGGACAGTTTTGGTTGGTAGTTAAGAATAACCATTGACCAGATGTGCCTGGAAATACTTTGTTGAAGCATTTAGCCATTTACTAGCATTTACCACGTCTTTAAGGGTTAGGGTCTTTAAGGTTTTTTGCCAGATCTATCAGCTTCATACCTTAACTCCATCTGTATTTTGTAAAGGTGAGTTTAGGAATTCTTCAGTCAGTCTCATCCAACTTTCTGCTTTTTTAAGCTCCGAGTGAATCATGAGCTTTTCGTATATCCTAGGAAGTCAAAAACATAATAATGATGGCCTCGTCCAAAATATACACAAAACCACATGTACGACAGCTTTACATACCCTCTTATGCTTCGTTGGACCTTGTGGCTGTCCACATCAAGGAAGCGATGGAACCTGACAGGTAAGAGGCAGTCATTCAATTCCAACTACTGTAAGCTTACATGCCCCCGTTAGGTTTATGATAATTGACCTCATCTCAGTCATTTTACTAACCTGAAATTTGACCAAGCATATTTGACAGCACTCTGAAAATTATCGTCCTCTTCATCTTCAATTCCACTGATACATTTGATCAGCTGCTTAGTATCTTTCTCCGTCTCTCTTTCGAATTTAGTCCAGTGTGCCATGTTTTGTTTGGCAGTGTTGTCACTGCTAGCCGTATGTTGCCAGTATTGATATATTTAGGTGTGCTATAGGCTTGCCGTCAGATGTTTTCGGTGACGATTGCATTCATCGCATATTCGGTGTTTTAATTTTCAATAAATTTGTCTTAATGGGACGTATGAAATGAACCACTGATGCGCAGACCGCGGTTTCCATTGAACGTAAACTTCCTGTGAAGGCAAGTGCGCATGTGCAAAGTCGACGCTAAAACTATATAACAGTGCACGTCACGGAGAAAGAATACTACATTATATGCGTAATTCATGATGTCCATGTCCAGAGTTTGAATATTAACTTCAAGCAAATTTCCATTCATTTAGAATCAATGAATTTCCATGAACTATTAACCCTAAAATTGTTTATGTTATTGTGTCCTCTGCGCTTAAAATAGCTTACTCTTTGATTAACACTTTCGATCTGCCTTCATCGGTCTATCAGCGAGCTGATAAAAAAAATCGGTTTATATAAATGTTTATATGAGTAAAAGAGAAAATAAAATTATTTATCATATGGGCGTGGCTAATTCACTCAGAAGTTTTCTGCTGGTGAATTTACACTGCTCTCAGTGCGGTGCAAACCTCTCGAGAGGATAGTCATCTACTTTGCAAATGAAATGAAGCGGCGTCTACAGAAGAAATATTTGATTATAATACTGGGCTACTCTGTATTGCTTCTATTAATCCCTTATATGTTAGATTACCGGAGTAAATCCGAGCACGTGAAACATGGACAACAGCAGCCCAGATGCCCAGATTTGGAGAACACAATGGCTGTGTGGAATAACGGTGATAAATTCAACATCACCGACACGATGGAATATACTGCTAACAGGAGCCAGTCTCGAATACACATCTACCTGCATGCCACCTGGAGGACCGGGTCTTCATTTTTAGGAGAGTTGTTCAACCAACACCACGATGTCTTCTATTTGTATGAACCCATGTGGCATATATGGCAGGCTCTTTATCCAGGGGACGCGGGAAGTCTCCAGGGCGCTGTGAGAGACATGTTGAATGCACTGTATCGTTGTGATTTTTCAATACTTAAGATTTACGCTGGTTCCCAAAATGTCAGCACAACATTCATATTTGGTTGGAAAATGAACAAAGTAATATGCTCGGAGCCCCTGTGCGACGCGCACAAGAGACACGAAATTGGTTTGGTGAAAGAAGACCTATGTGGAAAGTGCCAAAAAAGAGATATTGCAGAATTGGAGAGGGAGTGCAAAAAGTACCCGGTTATGGTGATCAAAGGCGTGCGTGTGTTAGATTTGAGCGTGCTCGTACCTCTGATGAAAGACCCCGCGATAAATCTTAACATAATTCAGCTTTTTAGAGACCCACGAGCTGTTCATAATTCACGACTGAAGTCAAAACAGGCCCTGGTTAAGGAAAGCATACAGGTCTTACGGAGTAAGAAACAAAGTGATAAATACAAACGACTTCTGATGCCAAATAACCGGGTAAATCGAGCAGAGAACTATGTGGCCAGTGCTATGGAGCTGATATGTGACAACTGGTTAAATGACATAATGCTGGCAATGAATGCACCCGCGTGGGTGAAGAGAAAGTATATTCGGATCCGCTATGAAGACTTGGTCCTGCACCCTATGGAGGAGCTAAAACGGATTTTTCGTTTCTCAAATCTGACAACCTTCCCTGCTCTGGAGACATTTGTGTTGAATATGACACACGGGAATGGATATAACTCTGACAAACCTTTCCTCATATCATCAAGGGACGCAAAAGAGGCTATATTTGCCTGGAGAGAGCGCCTGAACATGGAACAAATAAATCAAGTGGAGGCCTACTGTAGCGAAGTCATGAGGCAGCTGGGATATCAGAAAAACAGCCTGGATAAAACATAGACATGCAACACCGGAATATGAGGATCAAGGTATAAGAGTGGCAATTGTGACCTAATGATTTAAATTTCTCATAGACATGATCTGGTATAATACATTAAAGGCATCTAGTGCTTCCCAGATAAGATCAAAGACAACCTTTATGATAGACGATGTCCCTTTCTTGTAGATAATAGATCTGCTCTACTCGCATATCACAATAGTGTTATATTAAGCCTACTAGTGTTTCAGTGCTCTTTGAATGCGTGCCCTTTATTCAGCTGCTGGCTTATGGATCACATGCATCTCTCATATTTGCTTGCATTAAGCTCATACATTGTGTGAATCACTTTGTCAACATAACTTTGAGGACAGTGACTCCTCGGTAACTGATTTCAAAGGTGAAATCAATGTTTCATGCGGTACAGAGAATGTTTTACTTAGCACGTTGCCGAGAAATATTTCATGGGGCGCCTGATCTGGTGTTAATAGAGAGTTCATTGTGTTCGCCCTGGCAGAGATTTGGGCTCCTCTCATGGATAACAGGGGTTGGCAGTGAGTCACTAGGTTTAATACTACACTGTGAAAAGAGGATCCTTGTATATGCTGGTCCATGAAGGGGCAGAGCTCCCTGGGTTACGCCTGTCACCACCAGCCTTCACAAGCGGACCCATTTTACAGCCAAGCTGCCTGCAAGCCGTCAGCTATCTAGCAACGACTCGCAACTAGCACTTGAGCACTGATGGACGTGTTGATTCTGGTATTTGGTTGGTCTTAGCAGAGTCAGTGGTCCCGTTTTGCAATACTGTGGTTTACGTGCAATCACTTCTTGCATTAAACTTTATCTTAATTTGTATAACCACGACTGAAATCTCTCTCTATCTGTCTCTCTTTCAGGGGCTAAAGGCAACAGGTGAAATAACAACCTAAGAAGTTGGAATGTGGCCCACTGGGACTTCACAAGCCTGATTCATTAAGCGGGTGAAAAAATATTGTCAGAAAGGTCAACCACTGGGGAGATGTTAATTAGAAAACAGGAATTGGTAAGCATCTACAGTGCTGCCAAGTCACTGCCAGCAGGTTCCTTGACTGAAGAGACTATAGAGCCAAAGGTGAACAAGCAAAAAGCGATCAGCTCGGTTTGTGCTGCCCTTATCACTGGCCAGCCCCGTGTCCTTCTGTCCTTTTTATCAGCACTAATCCCTCCTCAATCCCCTGCAGGCTACAGCCATAATAAGCCTGAGACCAGCCCTGCTTGGGAGGTTGTTGCCAGGAATGAGGCTAGCGCACAGGTAGCATTAAAACACCCTCTCCATCCAGGCATTGACTCTGTGCAGTAGTAGCCCCGGGCAGTGCTGATATTTAACTGTAGTTGGCTCACTAACAATGCTAATATACAGATTTGAGAGAGAGAAAAAGGCTGCTTTTTGAGATGAGGCCGAACTGAGGAACTATTATTCCACCCCCGACCCTTCAGGAGTTCAGGCAGCTGCAGTGTTCCACTGTAACAGACAAACACTCAACGTCAGTGTGAGATTCTCATGCATATCCCATTTACATGGCCAGCATCTTTGTGTTGGTTGTCACATACACCATTGATGCTGAGGATTAATACATTGTCCCGTGCATCAGAAACAAAGTCTGTCTTTTCTTCTGGTGTGCCCTGGTCAAAGCTTTACTGAAGTGAAAAATGTGAGACGCATTTATACAGTCAAAGTTGTATAGTGATCATTCACTAATTTATTTATCATTCATTACTTAGCTATTATTGAATAATGGATAATAAAATGGTCAAATAATGAATATCATCTTGGCATAAATGGACTCATTATTAAACAGTCTAAATTTAATTGCTTTTTTCCCCAAAATAATAAAACCAAATAATACAATCTCAATGGCATCTCAGTTGAACATAAAGACAACTAGGTGGCTCATAACTCAAAAGTTGGTTTAATTAACATGTTTACATGCAAAACATTGCAGGAACAACTTGGCATTCAGTTGCAAGTTGAAACAGTAGGTGCACTTTATTTACAATTAGCTACATCTTGTGTGTTTCACAAGGACATAAAGCATCTAAGGATAGCTAGCAAGACCCCACAGACCAAGTGAGGACACAAAAGTCTGGAGAAAGATTCAAAGCGAAGAAAGGTTATTCTAAGTTATATGTAAGGTCCAACTTGTAAAGATAAAGGTCCATAGGGTAATTTGTCCACAATGTTGCTGACCAAGTGCATCTTCAATAATTATGCTAGCCAGCATTATCAAAGTGTACGCAATGCTAGTTGGGACAACAGTGGGAAAATCTCCTTAGCAGATCACACGAGCAGTTTCATTGTTTTTCCACAGCGTAGTTCACCACTTTGCTATATGCTCTATGGGAAGTGGTGTAATGCAAACTAGCCATAACACATTAAAGGCTTGTATGAGCATTACAGAGACATAACAAGTAAGCATTAGCATGGTTTGGCACAAATTGCATTCAAACATGACCCCAGACCAAACAACAATTTAGACGAAACTCTGAATATGTTAAACAGAACTCCAGATACAGGGAAGCTCTAAATCATCCAAACATATAATGTTGAACAGTATACTGTCGCTTCTGCTTGAAATAGCGTTTAAATGGCCCTGGAGTTGTGGGTTGTGTTGAGCATAGGATGATACAGTTGGAGGTGTGCAAGTAAAACATTCATGATGTTCTTAGACTTGAGCCAGAAAGTGTGCATGCTACAATGCCGCATATTGCAGTTGATCTCATGCTGTACATACTACGATAGAGCCTCTGCAATACCTACATACACGCTAACAGGAAATCATCGAAATATACCTGTGATTGGTTATGCGGTGGAAAGTGTGCATGTGGAACGTGGGGAAAATAAAACTGCATGGGGCATGAATAAAAATACAAATTCTGTAGGCCACCTACCTCTTTCCCACTGGAGCATGCTTGCAGCTCAACAGCAAAAGTTGCTTCCCGAACAAAGAAGGTTGACTGATAAATTGTATTCTACAGGCTCAGAAAAAGGCTTTAACAAAAAAAAAACTTGATATTTACAATAATAGTGCTCAGAGGACTTCCCCATGGGTACTCGATACAGTGCAAGAGGTTGAGGGCGGGGGAGGGGAGTCAATAACTGCTGGAGCATTAATCATTTAAGCTTTCTATAGCGGTGCAGTAACCTGTGGCGTGGTTTAATCAATCTGTGGAAAAATAGAGAGCTATTTACTACTGTGGAAAGTGTTTAAGAATATCCACTTGCAGTAGGCCTTAGTAGTAGCACAAACAAGGAAACTGTACATGGTAGAGGACATATTGAACAATGGCCCAGCTGAGTAACACTGAAAGTAACATTCATTTAAATTTTTCTGAGGAGACCTAATAATTGTTTTCAATGCAATTCTCTACAGTACACAATACCTTGAAACAAGGAGTTTGTATTAGCATGGTAGTATTTTCTATTGGCATGGCATGATTGTCTTATGGTTATTCAAAGTAGGCTATACCATGTTTCAAATTGTTTCTAAATGAGACCTACTGATATATAGTATAGAGAAGAAGTAAAATGAAGTGCGGTTTCAGGATCTTCAATAAATTACTTGCATAGTGGTAATTTATAACACCCCCAAGTCGTAAATTATCACAAACATCAGCACAATATGTGAGAAAGAAATTTTAGGCTTAGGGTAGGTAGCATATTCTTAGATTATTGGTTTACAAACTTCAAGTAACTGTTGAGTCATGGGGATAGTGTGGGCGTTAGGCACCATTTTAAATTGGTGTATCTAATTGTAATAATAATATTCCACTTTAAACATCTACTACTGTTAAGGTAGGGCAAGGGTTTTAAGAACATCCTCACTTAAATTCTAAAATACTGTAGTATTTTGTACAGTGAACATGGCTCCAAATCCCCACTATGCATTTCCCCATTCGATATCAAATACATATGTACAGCATGATATATCACCTTTATCTCTAAAGAATAGAGAACAGGAAATTTGCAGAACATAAATCAATTTTATCGTGGCAGTAGCTCATGCAATCAATGTTCACATTGCTGTCGTAAAAGAAATTGTATGCCCAGTCACAGAACGCAAAGACAAATAACAAAGACCATATACTCAATTGCTATTCTTCATTTTAAGAGCCATAATCTGCTTCTAAGAAGCTATTTAACTGAAGATGAGAAACAAAGAGCAGCATTGTATCTACGTGTGCACTCCACCCATGGAGATCCACGCTACACAGATTGTGATGGTAATTTGATGGCCCTGCATTCTCCACGCTCTAGTAAGATTTTCCCCCACAACATGCTTCTGTGTGCATGTACTGTATGTACAGTCAACAGCTCTTTCGCTGTAACCTTTGCCAGAACACAAGCACAAGTTAAATGAGGAATTCATCTACACACAGTTTTTGCAGATTCAGTGCAGTTTCTTCATGGGGGTACGGTCGCTAGGCTCGACCTTTTCCCTTTAAAATAGCAAGCAATGAGGCTGCTCATTCTCAGTCGTAATGGGCACACTGTGAAGACAGACTGATATGTGATGGGAATGTACTGGACGGCTCGTTTTTTTTACATCTCTACATAGCACTGAAACCGACATGGACATATTCAAAAGAGATCTCATCATGGTAGATTGTCCCCAAAACCCTGCATAAGGGGTTTCCCTCCGACAAATTCAGGGGAGGGAAAGGGATCAGTAAAACACAGTATAACAGCGTAGAGTGATCCGTTTCGGAGCGCGGTGGTGGGGCTAGGCCTTGACATTTCTCCCCTGTGCCTTAGGCTCAGAGTCAATCTGAACCCTCTCCGTATCCACCCCCCTCTGTCTGTTATTCCCATCTCCACGTCGTCCGGGGGAGGGGACTCTCTGCCCGCAGGAGTGAGGTTGAGGTGGGTTTGGGGTCAGCCAGGTGAGGACAAAAAGGAGGGGAGGGTTGGGGCAGGGGTCAGATATGGTCCTCGATGGGGAACACGAGGCGCGTTCCCCGGCTCAGCAGCTCGTGCTCGCGGGAGTCGAGCTCGCGCTCCAGGGCCTCCTCAGAGGTGCTGCCGCTCCGCCTTCCGTTGGCACTCCAGCCGGGGCCCCCGGCGGCGTCAGTGACGCCCCCACCGGACGCCCCGTTGGCTGTGATGGCGGTGTCGCCGTAGGTGAGGGACAGGTCGCCGTCGCTGAGGATGAAGTCCGAGTCGGGGTCGTGCAGCTGCTCGTGGTTCTACGGGCACATGGGCGCGGGGGGGATTAGGAGACGCGCATGCTTAGGCTACTCCCATAGTGTGTATTTACACACACATGAGGTTCACAACACAAGGGTTCATAAGGGACACTATGGATTTACAGAAATACAGGGAATGGTAGGGACCTCTATTCATATCTGTGTCTTGGCCATGTGAATTAGATGCAGTTAAAAAGGTACACTCATCAATGATGTCCCAGCAACCGCAGAAACCAAAATTCCTGCCCCAGTTTTACCCAGTGGGTGTCTATGCTGGTTGGGCGGATGTAGGGGGAAGGTAGAGAAGAGAAAGAGGTATTTTCAAAACTAAAACAACATTGCTTTGGTGACGCTGGTTTCAACCACAATGACAAATCCAGACAGAAATCGAGGAGTGTCCCTTTACGAAAATATAGGCTACGCTTGATGTCACAACCATCTACACAAGTGGGTAAATAGTTGTTAAAAATATAGCATAAGGTTTTCAGATGTCTAAGTGAGTTTGGCTGGCCGGAAATCGATAGGCAGGGCTTGTCCCCAGGGAAGTCAGATCACATGGCTCAAAAGGCATTAGTCAGATGAACGGATGAAACAAAATAATCTTGATTACATAACACCCCCGCTCCAACACTTATCTGAAATTGGGTGGGGGATCAATAAATACAAATGCTGAAAAAAAACATTAGGGTTTTAACGTTTAAACTGTGTCTTTCTAGTAAAAACAGTGTTGAGAAACATTTAGGATTATCAGACAATGGTTCAACTAATGTATTTAGAATATTGTCTATGTTTATTTTTGTAACAATTTTCATCATATAGAACCACTCTTTGGAGTATATTACCTTTTACCACCACATTGCTTTATTTAATATTATAATATGCTACTATTTAGTAACCTTGCAAGTGTATGACATTTTCTTTAACATACAAGATGAATGGAACTGCCCTGACCCCATGTGATGGTGTTCCTAATAAAACGAGATGGGAATTTTCCAAAGGGAATCCATGTGTGACCATCCCATCAATGGGTTTTTTCTGTGTTTACAATATTGGTACACAATGTTTTTCAGGACAGTGATCACATAGGCATAGATTTCAGGGGGGACGCAGGGGATATGTCCCCCCAATATGTAGAACATGTGCATTTGTCCCCCCAGTAAAAACATGAAAGAAGCATTGGGGGCCGCCCAGCGTTTCTGGGGTATGTGTATGCATGTCAAACCGCTCGCCTGTGTGAGCTGTAATCCCCGGCCTAGAGTCTTGGCTCAGACTGTTATGGATATATTAACGTGCTCTGTGACACGTCAGGGGTTGCGGTCGCACCGCCATGCAAGGGGCCGGGGGACACTAGACACTGACGGGGTGCCACTAGACCCAACCGACCAGTGATTTCGACTGTCATTGCTTGTGTGTACATTTATACTTTGTAGCCTATGGTTTTTGTTTTCCAGAATTATTCAGAGGCTTTAACAAGGTAATCATCCAAAAACACAAATGCAGGTATGTGTAATAACACAAATACAGGTATGCAGAAATATTGCTGAAACACATATGAGCTATTAAAGTCCTTATAAATTATTGAAAATGAATTCATTTAGGCCTATCATTGACATGAATAGGTGCCACATGCACATTTAAAGAGGTTACTTCCCCAAACAAAAAACACGAAAGAGGACATTTCCAACATAAATTGATGCAGAAAAGGAACAATTTCTGCAGAAAACCAGACTGCAAGAAATTGTTGTTTGACGCTCAAAAGTCCCCCGCTTAATGTGTCCCCCCGCAATGTTCAAACCAAACCTACACCCATGAGCGATCACCACCATTGAGGTGCCAGTGAATGGGCCTCTTGTACTCTCACTGAACACAAAAAGCTTCTTCCCTTCACTCTTTCGCTAACGGCCTTGGCGTTGTGTATGCTTCTAGCAGGCATTGAAACTACATTTGAGAAATGAGACCACTCTAATTTTATAAAGTGAAACCCTTTATTGAAAGGATCTCTTTTAAGGAACTATGTTGAAATATAAAATGTTACTATGGCTGCCATACTGCTTTCAAGTAATTACAGAGAAGCTTTTGTTATTTTTAAATTTTATTTTAGCATTTTCAATGCTGCTTCATACTTTTAAGCATACTTTCATTCTCACTGCCTGGTATGATTCATTTTTATAACTGTCCTGATTACAAAACATGATAGTTTAACAGATTATTTGTTTAATATTAAAACCTCATTTGTTTTAGACAAAAAGGAAAAAAAACATCCTAGGTGTATTTACTGACATATAGTAAATGGAGTCCATGCGTCAGTGTGAGTGTTAGCATGTGTTCACAGCTCATACCTCGTAGGCCTGAGGGCTGGTCAGACAGCGAGCCAGTGGTCCACAACAGCTGGGTAGAGTGGTGGTGAGTGGTGGTCCACTGTGCGTCAGGAAGGGCTTCATATAACTAGACAATTATTAAGGACAATAAACTGTATATAAACCATAAAAAATTATCTACCCACAGGATCTCTTTTTTTTTAGATATATATATATACATAAACGCAATGTAAACGGAACATTTATGCTTTTTAATTCATTTACATCATTATAGAATCACCTGTACAAGTCCAAGTTTTTTTTTGCGCAATTCAAAAAAACACAAAATGTTGTTGGGTTTTGGATATAAATAGAACTGAAATAGAATAACTATTTTAACTGAAGGAAAAATGTATGTGTGTGGTTCATGGAATCCCTAAGATCATAATAAGATAAGCTCATTATAAGAACAACCATTAGGATAAAACGGAAACCCGAGAAGAATGGATTAGCTAAATGTAAGGTAGCGTGTCCAACATCTCAGTAGGTATGTAGGGTTCATAGTCTGATGCTCACAGTCAAATAGCCATGCACGTGCAGCCAAGCGGGCTCAGAAGGCCTATGCTATATATTTACCTCACCATTCTCCAAGAGGTGGACATTTATAATCTCAACCCAGCACACTCTAGCTGTGGACACTTGTCACTATGGTGAAAGTCCCCACAGGCCTCCACAGCTGCCCCCTCAAAGGCAAGGTACAATCAGTCACCTGGGGAGCCAATTGAAAAAGAGAAAGTGGGAGTATATCTGCCAAACACATTAACTTGAATGTGTATTGTAGCCTTTCCACAACTTTCCCAAAACCCAGAGCCAAACAACAATCAATGGACGAGTGCCTTTGCTAACTCATACAATATTCGCTTGTAAAGATATATTCTGAATGGAGCCCTTTCAGTTGATAAACACCTAAAACTATCCTCAAATGGAAAGCAGAATAGTGGATATCACAATGAACCACAGTAATAGAGACAGCTCTATCATGAAAATATTTTTGTTCAAATGAAGTGAGACCAGATTGTGTTATTTGGTCCAAAAGGCTGGAGTCAAAAAGGATACTTGTGATCAAAGGTGTACCAAAGTCTGAAGAGCCAAGCACTCTCCTGTTTGGTTTTACTTTGTCCCTCAGCATGGATCCCATCCTGGAGAAACGTGAAGATGTTAGCATCACCTTTTTAACTTCACACACACACACACCAACCTATTGCACCAATCATAACTTTCAGGAAATGGGAAGTGGTTTGCATAACAAAAGCACTGTAACACTGGAGTAACAGACCACACACGGGTTTAAAATGACTTGGCAGTCGAGGTAAATAGAACAGGTTGTAGAGGAAGGGTGGTAAACCAAACTGTAAAGACCAAAGCCACTGTAGGCCAATCAATGCCCCTTTAAGAAGATAGCACTTTGGGTAATGTCAACTTCTAGATATATTTTAAGTGGTCAAACTGCTAAGTTTGGCAAAAATAGCATATTTTTTTCCCCCAAGGCAAACCAAAAACCTTGCTCCCTTCCATATTCCATGTATGAATAATGTCTAAGGGTGCTTTCACATTGAGTCCTTTTTAAACAAACCAAACTGAGTTTTCTTAAAGTGGACAAAAATGTGGACCAACAGAAAAGGGACTCAGTTCTTTCGCGTTCACATTGTGAGTTCATTTGAAAGAGGACTCAGTTCTCTTTCTGGTCCACTTCAGCTCTGATGGGGCCTCAGTCCTCTTTCTGTCTATAGTTCCTCTGGAGCTCTCAGACCTTTACTGCTTTGGATCATGGGTTTCACTGTGCCTTTCTGTGCAGACAGTTGCCATTTGATGTGTTTTTCGTCCATATCTGTGCAGTAGTTTCTTCCTTGGATTAAACTACTCCTTGTCCACCAGTCTTGCTATTGTTACCAGTGGACATGGTTCCGTCCAGGCGCACCCGTTCATATGGGCAGGTGGGACTTAGCCCCACAAAAAAAATTATTCACTCAAACTACTTGTCCCCGTTCATACATAATAATTTACATTGCATATATTATATTATTGCATTATATTACCTAGTTTGTGTGCAATCAATAAATCAAACTAGTCAACAACTTTTGATCTTTAAAAGTTTAAATCTCAACGAAAGTTAAAAGTGAAAGTTGAAAGTCTTAGTGAAAGTTGAAAGTTAAAATTTCAGTGATTCGGTCTCAATTTAGTGTGTTGGGGCAGGAGAGCTCAGCGCCCTGCTTTCACTGGCAGATTTATTATAGCGCCTTGTGGTCAAAGATGGGAACTGCAATAAGTGCAAATAGAGGCTCATTGGGGCAGGAATGAGTGTGCCCTACTCTGCTCAGTTCGGTTCGTTTCAGAGGGGTCTGGGTGTGAACTGAGACCACAGTGGAGTGTTCCCATATGCGCGAAAAAATGCTGACTAAGCCCTCAAAACTAGTTCGTTTTGAGGGCTGAAGGTAACCTAGTGTGAGCAACTGGATAGGGAACATGCCGCTACAAAAGTTTCTGTCCTGCCTTTAGCATAGTTTTTTATAGCTGTTTGCCTGTTTCAGCTGATTCACCTTTTTTTTAGGAGAAACAGAACTGCTTATGGTCATCTTCAAGGAAGCAGCTCAAACTTTCTGGCTGTGTTCAATTTTCAGGTACAGAAACAAATGTACAGAGATAACCATTGATGCAACAATGACTTACACCATGCAGAACCTGGAAGTTGTCTACAGAGGGCTGTGGATCTTGATCTGGGTCCACGCCAACCCTGGAAAGGAAATAAATGCCAATTTTTTAGTTTTTTTACCTCAACAGGCTTAATTTATTGCTCTAACAGGAAGTAATCTCTTTCCTAGCAGATCAGTTTAGAAAAACACACCCTTGATTCAAATTAACCATGAGATTCAAAAGGTGGCTCAGCACTTAAAGCTAAAACTTTTCTTTGTCACTGTGGGTAGTTTAAATGCACTTGCTTGTCTCAAAAAGGCACTGCCTTATATTGTTGTGGAAACTCTATAAGTGCGTGAGAGTAAACAAAGCAGATGTCCAGTTTCCACCCCACATCTGAAAGAGGAACAAAGTACCCAATGTATTGTCATTACAAGGAATCACTGTGGAACCACTGGTTCAAGGTCTCATGGTCTGACGCTATATTTCCACTCTGGGGAGAAAGGGGGAAGAAAAATTATGCAAAATCCTCAGAGGGTTAGACTGTATGGAGGTCATAAAATCTTTTAAAAAACATCCCTTTCTGTAAGGGCCATTTGGAATTAGCAAAACAGTAAAAAGAAAAAGCTTTCAGTGTCATGATATTACTTTCTGGGCATTTGTGCTGCCTTTCCTGCTTTTTAGGTCAGTTCACACCTCTCTGAAACACTGTGTGTGATTTGTCCCTCGCACTGCTGTGTGAAAATCTGGCAGACAGTTCATCAAAGAAAGAGGGAAAAAAAGGAAAAGAAAAAAAATAACAGGCCCATGCTGTCGAATAAATTCTTCATTTGGGCCCCTCAGCCACAGATCTGCTTCAATAAGCACTTGCTTTCTATGCTATGGTAACTCTATGTACAGGATGTTCAACTGGCTTAGACTTTTGGGTGAATCTAGATAATGTTACATAACATACTAGAGAAAGGATTTATACACAGGTATAATTTGTATCACATTTAGAATCCCTTCCTCCTAAATTATTTAAAACTTTTTAAAAACTTTAAAACACAACCTGGTGTTGAAAACATGAAACACAAGAACTAGCCTAATACTTTATCAGAGCAGAATCTGTTGCATTTTCTCACGGTGCTTTTGTTTTATTTAAAAACACCTAAAGTAATGGTCTGTCCTTTCCATGGTTCTTAAAGCTGCTCAACATTCTGCAACACAGTGACGCACCCTGGCCTAACCCTAACCCTGAATAACCACACACTTCCCAACACCATGCACTGGCAGCAGAACAAAGCATGTTGAGATACAGCACCTGATGTACTGCCACATTGTTTCTGCAATACTGCATGGCCTCCCACTCTGTTGTATAATAAATCAGAAATTGTATCATCTTTATACTGTATCACAAAAGGTACAATTAGCGTACAAAGCAAAACCAATGGCACACCTGATGTGTGTAGTCAATAATGGATTAAACACGAGCTAGGATCTCCAGGTAGTCACAAAATGATAACATTTCATAAAAAATACAATATAAAATGACAGTTGGAAGTTTAGTATCTGGGAAAAAAAGGGATAGTCATTTCCCTTCCTGAAAACTGAAATGTCATCTTATCTAGCCAACTGCATGAAAAATGATAATTAAGACCTTTACCACACAAGATAAGGACCCCTCTTATATAATATTCAACAATAGGAAACAGACAGGAATTCAGTCATATAAACTAAAGTTAATCCGTCAAACAAAAACAACAATGTTCCTTCAATGCAATACACTAGACATTCAAGGCAGCCAACTGGAGAATTAGGGATGAGAATATTATAAAAAACATAGCCGGTGTTGGGAAGATCAGCGATTATTGCTGAAAAAGCACTGAGGAGATAGGAACATGAGGAACAGATCGGACAGAGACTCAACAGATGTTCAAGGATAAACAAAAGACACTAGGTGGGAAGTTCATACATAGCACTAGTCCTTTCTATGCGCATAGACAAATGGTATTAAATATATATATTATAACTACTGTATAACTGAACTATCAAGTACCTCATATGTAACCTGCTTGCACTTCAATCATCTAATCAGGCTAAATAAACGTAATGCTCCATAGCACTTGTGCTGAAGGTTTAGCAGCTCTTCTCAAACTACTGGAGTACACACACCGGGGGTGTCCTTCACTGCTGTTGTCAACACTGTCAAGACTATGACAGGGTGCAGGCCTGGCTGCCTGGGGGCCACTAAACCAAGCCCTGATCCCGGGGCATCAGGGCTTGTTTCTGAACCAGCACTCCCCCTTTAATACCCCTCTCACAAGTCCCAAATCCCATCACCCCACACAAGCAAGCTTGCTCCGGCTAAAAAGGGGTAAATTAATTTCTGTACAGCTACATGCCAGTTATGTTGTGACAGAGAACAGATTTGCTTCTCTACTCTCTTTAATAATATATCACAATCCTCTGGGGTTAGAACGGTTCCTCACGGTGACATAGATATGTAAACGAATGCTTACGAGCACCGGGCATCGTCGCCATACTTGATCAGAATGGCTGGCATCTGACTGCCATGCCCTACATGTCCTGGTTACCATGACAATGGGGGGGATGAGGATATTTTTGCAACCCTTTAAACTCCACCAAACACAATAGCTCCTGTTCAGTTGGAGGCAGTATTACTCATATTAAATGGAGCCCTTTAGCTCAGGCAGCTGCCGTCGTACACATTATGAGCCCATAAGCTGCTTTATCTTGATAAATAGCAGCTCTAGATACAGCCCAGTCAGACAAAAACTGGGGGCGGCTAGATGCCCAACAGATACGTACCCATTTAAGCAAAGCTCTAGAGAGTTCTGCTGTTGTCCCTATAAAATGATTTTGCAGTTGGCCTGACGGTAAAAATTAAATAATTAAATGTATTATTATAATAAAAATAATAACACATTCTTCATATTTTTCCTTTAATAGAGACCGTTAAAAGTAAAGACTGACACGAGGGAGAGAGAGGGAAGAATTCATCTGAATCTCAATTCCCCACAGATATGATGGCATGACCTTTATCATGACAGCAACAAGCCAGTGACTGGCTAACGGTTCAAATGGTAAAGCAGAACCTACAGGACTATTGCATGCCTAATGAATAGATGCAGGAATCTAGCTAGTAAGCCGTAGCTGCAGGGGAACTCTTGCCCCATCTCCTGGACATTCACAACAGGCTGCAAAATATTTTCTAATTCAGAAATATGCAGTGCATACAGTAGTGACCTGAATGTAACACACACTTAACTTGGGTTTATACTGGTAAATACTGTACATACATTATGCTGGTGTGTCAGTTCTTAATGACCTAATAGGCTAAGAGAGAAGCAGATTTTGGGAGATATTTCACCTGATGTGCAGCCAGGACAGCATGGGGGTAGTCCCGCCACCAAACACCCACACGGTGAAGAAGACAATGAGAAGCGTTGTGGTGAACATCATCTGCCGGGCGTACGTGGCCGTGTCCCGGATGGCCAGAGCAAACGCCATCGCTCCGCGCAATCCTGCGGAAACACGGCTCTTGTTAAACCTGGAGAACCACCCAAAACAACTCCTGTCCAATAGGAGTGAATCGCTAGACAAACAGGACATCCCGTTCTGGGTAATGGAGACATTAATGTGGCTGCCCCATACCTGCAAACATCATCATGTGTTGGAAGTTTCCTTTAATCTTGTGCCTGCGGCCAAGGTTGAGAAGGAAGGAGAGGGGATAAATATTGAGGGCTCTCCCGATAAAGATTGCAATCTGCCAGGACGGTATCGGTCAAGAATTGTAACTTAGTGCTAATTGGCGTAGTGCTAAATTAACATTAAAGATAAGCTACATTGACCCTTTATAATTAGCACTGGAAGGTCCTAGAGAGTTCTAGGAGAAACAGCATCAATCTATTGCAGGGAAACTTGACAAATATACAAGTATCAAATTCTGTATTCAAGGAGGATAGAACAGGCTGGAGGTAGTAGACATTAACTTCAGAGAAGTCTAAACTCTCCCAAGTGACTATGGTTATTATTTTTTACATATACCACTAACATTACACACTGGAACACACTAAATTAGAAATTAGGAAAATGACACATGCTTTTGGCACAAAAGAGAAGGATACAAATGCCCCTAGAATAAAGATAGGGCTGAAAATGTGGTTCTGGAAGGTGAACAGAGCCAGTCCCATGTAGGAAAAGATGAAATTCTCAGCCAGGAAGTGCAGAACCTCAAAGAGCTGCATAGAAAGCAGAAGTTGTAACTTCAGTGAAACAGATTTTCAGCACAAACAAAATTATCCAGAATGGGAGCCTTTAAGACTGTTTATGTTTCTTCTTCTTCTCGGGCAGGTTTAATTAAATCTGACAAGATTTCAAACATGAGTGGGTTAAGCTCCTCATCTATTCCCTCAGAACTTAGAAAAGCTTTGATAGCTGGATTTTATGTTTTCCGTGATAATTTCAGAGCAAAATCCACCTACTCTTTGTTGATTCATCTTTCAAATGTGTTTTCCTGTGCGTTTCTATTTTTGCATGTATATGCTACACCTTGTGCTCCTCCATTTCCACACAAATAAAATATTAATATTATAAAATGCTTTAATATTATTTACAGAAAGAACAGAGAGGCTGGGGATGACTGTAATGAATGTATGAAAACAACAAGACATCTAGTTATCGGTGGTTTGTTTGCATTCTTCCTTTAAGAATTACCCCACGCTGGAAAACAGTCCAGTCATGACATGAGGGCTGTCCTCAGACACTCCCGATTAAGGTCACAGCAGGCTGATTACAGCGCCATCTGCTACGGGTGGCAAGTGTCCTTTTATTAAAATCAACAACACAGTTCAAAAATGTGTTGAAACGAGTTAAGAGAACGTTTGTTCAGTGTGCGTTGCGTGTACCTGCTTGGTGCGCTTTGTGGACTCCTCAGAGAGGTTGTTGTATGTGTAGTGAGCCTGCGTAATCCCACAGAACAGGACAGCCACCACCCCTGTCGGTACACAAATACACATCAGTCAACCGAGTCAACATCTGGTAAACCCACACAGTGTTTTTGAAATAGCTTATGTTCTTAGGACACACACAGTAACAAACTGGTGACTGTGATATAGGGGAATTCAAACTTGTCAAACTTAAGTCAAATTATTTCAACTGTGCTACAACTTTGCTTTTAAGCGTTGTCTGTTATATTCTATTCATCCTACAGCTGCATACAATTATTTAAGGATGAATTTGTTAACTGTTTGACAATTTAGAATTTTTTAACATATAGATTTATCAGGCACTGATAATACTGTATATGTAGATTTGTTCCCAAATTCGAACCACTTCCCTTCCAACGTGACCCTCCGCCCTCTCACCTGTGAATCCACATGCCTCGGCTAATAGGAAGGTGCTCCAGGACATGAGGAAAAAGAGTGCAGTCTCCAGCAGGGGAAAGCAGTGCAGTTTTGTGAACTTTGTGACGTAGGACTCCAGTTAAGGAACCAAAATATATAATTAATTCACCACTAACAGTAACTTAGAATACAAAATACTGTGATTTCACTTTAAAAGGCGTGGATTAGGAAAGGATATAAGGGCTGTGACTACCCCAATGGCAGCACCCATGGCAAAGGAGCCGCTGAATATTCCCAGGAAAACCCCAACAGACTTGAAAAAAGCTGAGGCATCGAACATGTGTGTATTGGCTCCACTGGGCTGGTAGGCCACAATAGACCTAAAACAGAGATTGAAATTGCTATTTGTTCAAACTAAACACTTTCATTTTTACTGTAGGCTATCAATTCAACAGTTCCCAAAGAAGTCAGAAACTTTACTAGACACGGTTTCTTTTGCAAAGTCCCCAGTAGAGGGCGATAAAGCAACGTTTTCCTGATTAACACTTGTGATGCAACGTTTTAATACTGCCCTGTTTCAAATTGTACAGTATTTTAATGTCATAACTGATTTAGATTTTTTTTTTATCCAAGAGATAGAAGTAGAAGCTAAAAGAACCAAAATATCTGCATTTACAAGTCCGCTTGATAGTGCAGAGATGTAACTTACGAGGAAAGCACTATGGCCACAGCATCATTCATTACACTTTCCCCAAACAGCAGAGCATAGAGGTCCACATCTGCATGGAGCTCATTAAAGATGGCCAGCACAGTCACTACAAACACACAGACAGTGACATATAAGATACAGATAAGCCGCATACACACACGTGTGCATTAAATGACATGCGACTAGACAAACTATATATTGCATCATTTTTTGTCTGGTTACTAGTTGGAAAAGTAAGCGTCCAGTAAGTACCTGGGTCTGTTGCAGAGATGACAGCTCCAAAGAAAAGGCAGTCAGTGTAGTAGAATTTATCACTTAGCTGGCCTACTACCTGCATTAACTTGACCACACCATACATGAGATTCCTAGGGGAATGTGCCAAAAAACATCATTAGAAACAAATAGGCAATAAAACCTGATTCTGAACCACGTTCTCAAACCTGTGACCCCCAAAAGGAAAAGATAAAAGAAGCTAACAATGATAAGAAATCATAAGGAAAAATACAAAGAACAAGAAATAAAACATTTCAAAATCTTGAAATCATTTTGTCAGGGTTAAGAGCCATCGTTTACTAAACACTACAGACACAAAGTAGCCTATCCAACTTACCCAATAACAAAACATGAGATGGCAGTTCCCAGAAAAGCATAGGTTATGATGGAGCCTAAATTTCTGAAGAAGTGTCTCTGTAATAAGAAACAGTAAATAGGCATATATTGTAAAAGCTTACATATTTATAGTGTTAGAACTACCGTGGCATATTTAAAAACTATACAAGCAAGTCTGTGTTTTTGTCAGTTTTGTCGGTGAATATCCCGATTATATCTTGTATCTAAATCTGAATAGCCAGTGCAACTCCCTTTGATACATGGCTTTAGATATTCAATACACAGAGGAGTATAACAGGCTTAAAAACTAATAGTGCATGACCTGTGACAAACAGCAAAAAACAAACTATTATATCAGTTCTAAAGCCATGGGCACAGCCTCTCTGTGCCTACAAGTCTTCAAAATAGACAGAAATTTAGTTTTTAAAAAGGTAACAAAGTGAATCTGTTTTAACAGATAGTTAACACAATGTTTTTTTCCACTTCCAATTTCCTGAGGACTCTCTTTTTGCTGAGAACAGCAGAAAGAAAAACTATTGTACCATTATTTAAATAAAAAACAAGCTAAAGCAGAAGAGTTGTCAGTGCTTACAGTGTAGGTCAAATAAAGAGTCACAAATGTGTCCTTGATCCATACTGATGCCAAATATTTAAAGGCCATCGCACATTACAGCAGAAGCTGTCTGTACAGCACTGACTGGCCAATGTGAACCACAACGGCTTTAATACATTTATGTCAAGTCCATGACCATGTCGGCGCTGGGTTTTACTCCTTTCCCATGGTGGGCATGGGTTAAACTGTGGTAACATGATGATACACAAATAACAAATGATTCGTTTTATGACCCTTCTATAATCAAACATACTGTAGCTACATTTGGACTTCCACAGATAACTAAATTCAGCCAGCCACCACTTCAAAGCACTGATACGATTTTTAAACATTTGTTAAGGGATTAACGATATAAAATGGGAACTGACTAACTAAGGAAGGCCATACCGGTAACCAAAAATAACTTTAGATATTCAAAGGGCATACGATAGGGTATGCTATACAAAGATCACATATTGTCAAAGCCAGGCCAACCACAGAGAGGAAGCAAAAGACATCTGTTGTAGACTTCCTCTCAAAAAGGCTATTAATTTCCAGTGAGCACTATCTGCGCACGCGCAGCCAGGCCAGTGACAGTGTTTCTTGGACAAGCATTAAAATAAGACAGCAGTTTGTGGCAGCAGGTACACCACCCTGGCCCCCGCAATACACAATAACGGACCAGGTCACCATGCAGATAAAATGCCGTATATCCTACCTTCTTAAGACTGTATCCAGCATGGAAAATGATTGGAGGAAGCAATATATTGAAGAATACTTCAGGGTCAAACGTAACCTTAAAAATTGTGAAAACAGATGTCATTTGTACTGTTGGTTAGCAGTTGGGTAACTGTGTTGGTGTTCTTTGAAAGCTGTAACAACATGAGTTATATTATTACCTTACGCAGCATATCGTTCTGTTCCACGTTGTGTATCTCACGAGAGTTGATCTCCCCTTTGAGGGTATACTCAAAGAACTTGCCACTGACATTAAGCAGCAGGGTACTGACAGGTCCTTCCTTCAGAGAGCAGCTGGCGGGAGTCTTGTTGTGGTAGCTGGTGGCGGGAATGCCGTAACGCAGAATCACTCCCACTAACAAACCTGAGAAAGAGACAAGTACCATCCAGTCTCAAATGTAATGTACAGGCGACATTGTGGCATGTGAGATCTAGTATCATGTATGTGTTTTCATCTTAGGTAGGTATCTTAAAACCTCCCGGTTTGGGTCCTGTTTGTCTAAAAGTCCAAGGCACACGACTGGTTGAAGCACGCGTGCGTGCGTGCGCGCACGCACACGTGTGTGTTAGTGCTAAAGGGACGCATCTTAAAGATATACAGAGGTTTTGTAAAACAGACGAATGTCTATGGATACTGCTTTAGTCACATTACCTGTTTATGAAACCTGTTTATGAAAGAATGTAGCTTCTTTAGTCACATTACCTGTTTATGAAACTTTGATTGACACAAATAGCTACTAATGAAAGTGAATGGTGACACATGGACGAGATAAGGAACATACTGTATTAAACAGAAATAACATTGCTTTAACCCCGCTCTTCCACCTCTGACCAATAAATACACTAGTCCTATAAACCTATGAACCTAGCTATAAGCAATATAAGGTTAGAAACCACTGCTATGAATCATTGCATGACTGAAAGAGGGAAAAAACTAAAGTCATCACAAAATGCCACAAAGCCGAGCTCAGTGAGCCAATTACTCAGACCTAAGGTTATTTCCCACATCAGTTTGCCTTACAACGCAACAGAATCAGGCAATGACACAGATTGATAGGGGAATGAGAAAACAAAAAAAGGGAAGTCCAAGAGGAAACTAAAGCAAGAGAGAGGCGAGAGAAGGAGCGTAAATCCTCTGGTGGGACAGCAGTCATCTGCAGGAGACAGGGCGAAGCTGCCAGCACTGCATTCACCATTAGCGCCACGGGGTCAACGGCGCAGAAAATGCGCTTTCACCTTCAAACTGACACACACACATACACCAGAGTTTTGCAGTGGGCATTGGATAGTGTTCAGGTGTGCACTTATTTCTTCTAACGACATACATTTTACAATGCGTGTGCAACACTTCACTATAGATGATTGATTGGCGCAAGTTAAGTGATATTGAGCTTTTGGTAAACCCATGACTCTACAGCTTCTTTACCTCAATGTAAGTCTACACACTGATGCATGGGATTAAATATTTGGTCGCTGCATTTGTTTTTTTTCAACCTACGAAGCTAGGTTGTCCAAGTCTCGTAGAAAGACCCAATACATTTGACCTAGGAAGGCTTTGACCAGCTTTGTAGTGGCATTAGAAGTATGTTTTTGAGAAGGAATGGAAGCAAATGGAGGGCAAAGAGTATAACAAAAAGTTCAATATATCAATACTTTCAGACAATGGGCCTTCAGCGACCCAGAATCACTTCTGGGTCACTGAAAAGGGCCCATATTGTAAACTTTAAACTTTCTTCCTGTTTAGCCTGAAAATAGGTGTTAAAGTGGGAAGTTGAAAACTGCCAAATGGTGTTTCAAATTAACTGTTATGGGTTAAAGTTGGACAGAATTATGACACAAAAAACTGCATATGCTTAGGTCCAACAAAACTGACACAGGAGTGCTAGGGAGAAGTGAGTCAAGTGCAGTATGTGCCCTGTGCCCAGACAGACCTGACAAGAGGTCAACACAAGCCACATTAAGTCAGAACACCTGTGTATGGGGACAATGGTTTTAAACATTTCCCTATTTACAGGCTAGGTCACAGTGAAGAAGGCCCATTTAGACTTCGGTTGTGTCGGAATACTACATACTACATACTAATAACAAGAATTATTGTAGTACCTGAGTTTAGGATGCGACATTATCGCCATCCGTATGTGGTCTCTGGGAACCAAGCTGCTGCCTTCTAGACTATTACTATACATACTATCATGTGATACATATTAAAGTATGTAGGGCATACTAAAGGTTTGGAATGCCATGGAATGTGTATGTGACAGAATTGGCCATCACAGCCAGTTTATCCTAGCATGTCATCATCAACCACCGAGTGGGTTTTCCCCCAACAGGATATTGCTACACACCACAAGGCTAACGCTTTTTAGTAATGGTTCCACAACCAGTCGTCTCAACATGACTGCGTCCATGGCCTGAAGGGTTCAGACTGTGCTGAAGGCAAAAACAAAAGGCATTCCTAGTGGTTTGTACAATGTATAATATTGTTTTAGAACAAGCATGGCCAACTCTGTTCTATGAAATGTTGATCCACAAGCCAAAATAATATTCTGACAGGTGACAGACCTTAAAATGAGAGGCACAAAGTGTGACCCATCATAACCCAGGTTTTCAAGTTGCTTAATGTCAATGTCAAACCTATGCTAAATATACTTAAAATTAACACCGGACAGATAAGCCATGCAATATGGTAATAATAAAACATGCCTTATTGACAGTTGACAATTTATGTTTCACATTGGGGAGAGAAAAAAAAAAGAGTAAAGTTCGCCAGCTTAGTTCATGCTTCTGGCAACAGATTCAGCAGAGAACGGACAAAATAATAGCATTTATAAGGTTATAATTACAATTTAACTGACACTTTTATCCAAAGCAAATTACAGTGAGTATTAAGATGCAGGTAGGCATCTTGCTCAAGGGTGCTTAGAGATTGGTCGGGCATGTCGGTATCAAACCATAGGAACTTTTGAAAGGAAGTCAACCACACTAACTGCAATATTACAGCACTGAATAGTGGGAATAGACTAGTTAAACATGGCATTCTGAATCTGGGCACAAAAAGCTATTTGAACTTTTCCCTACTTTGTCTGTTTGATTTATGATAGATATGAGAGAGAGACCCTCTATATAAAATATATCTCTGCAATTACATTTGCATGGTTAATAAATAATATAGATGGCTATATCACTTAAGCCATTTAAATAGGTTAAAAACAGGTACAACGCAGATGTAGTGGCTATTCCTGAATAACCTGACACATTTATTGTGCATATGAAGCAGCGTTTAAATGCTATATGCTGAAAAAAGGCCTACACTGAATTTGATCAACATATACAATGACATTTAAATCCAATATTCGTTCCCATTAGGATTATTAGTTGCACGGTTTGACTTTGAATCTGTAGAAGTTAATAACCAAATAATAAGGTAATTCTTTTAATAAGATCTAGGTGTTTGGGTTTGAGTGTTGACTGCTAAAATTTCAAATATGCTAAACCATTGAAACGGCCCATGCAAACAATTTAGATTTGGCTAATTCATTGCATATATAAATAAAGGTAAGACATTTACGTTTGTATTATTGTATTTTTGGGCTGGGCAACTATTAACCACATGACGGTGGTGAAAACAGAAACCTACGAAGGCAAATGTAGCCCATCATGACATCAACGTGAGTAGGCAAGATAGATGCCAAACACGCACGTTCTAAAATCTTCCAACCTATTCAGAGGTATGAGGATACAGGATATATTGGTGCATCTTGACTATTTATATTCTCTGCTTTATCGTCGTCTATAAATAGTGTATTTAAAGACATTTAAGAGATTTACAGATCATACAAAGCCAACGAGAACAGATTGTTTGTAGGGAATCGGGTGGGGGTGTGCATTCGTAATAAGCCTCATCTGTCTCACCATATATCATTGCCAATCCGGTCTCATGAAGGAAACGGACTCGTCTGTGTTTAAAAAGCCATATAGTAAGAATTGTTAGGGTCAGCAGTAAAATAAATGTCAATAAATTAACGCTGTCCTGTCGATGACTTTCTTCTGCTTCTTTTTCAGTGGCAAGTTCCTCCATCCCATCGTCCTCTGCGTTCATTCCAGAAGCCGTAATAAGCAATAACATACAAATTGAAAATTTGTTTTCTATAGGGTGGGCTCCCCTCCACTTTGATTCTCGGAAGGCGCGCATGGTGCAGGATGGTGATAGTAGACCACCTCTATGCCATGTCGCTGGCTGCGCAGCTTAGACAGATGACAGGGAAAACAATTTAATGCTAAGAAATCGTTGAGTGTAGTTCAACCTTTTAAAGGTACACTGCGCAAAGGATGAGGACTTGCCTCACTCACACTGCCCCTCAGTATGAAATCAAATGACAATTTCTTTAAAAATAAAAATATTGTGTTTCAGTTCCATCTAAATTCACGTAGGCCTACGAATGTTTTTTAGTTTTTTAAAGAAGACCATGAAAAATGTACAAATCTTGCAGGCACTAGCAATAATACCTCTCAATTGAGCTAAATCAGTAGCTGTTTTTCTTTTACCATACGCATATTTGTTCGACTACCACTAATAATTACATTGAATGGTAATTTCTATGGTAAACACATTCTGTCGGCGGAAGTTTGGGGGCGGACGATTCCGGATCTAACCCAATTGTTCCCATTGAGATTCTACAACAGTTTATGGGCCTAGCTATAAATCTGCCATAGCTATAAAGATTAAGGAACAATAAAGAATTCAAATATCTACTGTCCACTGCAGCACATATTTACTGTCACTGTGAAAATAGTCAAGATTAAATCTGAATATATAAATGTGTTTACAAAATCTTTAAAGTCTGGCTCTGGAACCAATAGCAACTGTGATTTAGTTATGATAGTAAATGTTCTTGCTGGTAACCATGGTAGGCTATGCCTACCATTATAGTGCAGTGGACAGTAAATATTTACATTCTTTATTGTTCCTTAATCTTTATAGCTATGGCAGATAGCTATGGCATGGTAGGCTATGCTTACCATTATACCCACAGAAGTACTCCCAGGATATATATATATATCCTATATACATTTTAGATTAGTCTATATACATATATGTTTTGTTTAGAGCCTATATTACATTTTGGTTTGATTGTATTGGCTCTGACTGAGTTTATGAACATACAGATGGCATATAGAACATTACGAAATAGGATTAGTAAACTCCCTCAGTTTACGAGTTTCTGATGAACGCACCATGAAACACACCTCTTTTCAGCATTGCTCTTTGCGGCTCTACGATTCGCCATTGTAACGAAGTTCTAGGTATCGATTGGACAGAAGACCAACCAGGGAAACGGCGAGCTCAAATACTCGTCGAACGTGACAGTTACAACAGAGAGAAACGCGTAGTGTATAGGGGAGCAAAATTTTTGTTTTAACAGTAAGACACAATGGGGTGTTTCTTTTCTAAGAAGTCCAGAAGAAAATCACCTGAAAAAGAGGAGGGTACTCCGACAACAGCGACAGTTGAAACCACAACAAGCAACACTGTTCCCCTTGGCAATAATACCGACGAGGCTCCGAAGCAATACAGTTGGGATAAACGTGAAAAGGTACGCCTGGACACCCATCGCAAATTTGCTGATCAAAAATGTTAGAATAGGCAACGTCAGCTAATATTTATCGTACGGGTAAATACGATAACCCATCCCATAGTGATGTTTGTGTATAGGGCAAATATCAATATCATGTACAGGTAGCAAACTGTAGCCCTTATTGTTAGCTATCAGAATTGGTGCTGCTATGTATGTCCTATAGGCATTTGATCATGCTGAAAAGGCTCTGTTGTTTGAAGATACAGATTTGTTTTAACTTGAATATAGTACTGACTGTAGGTAATCGACTAATGTCGTCATTTTAAAGTGTAACGAAAGGTCAGAGCAAAATGATGTTTAATGTCAATTGCAATATATATTTCCAATTGTTCAGTACTTTCATAGGCCTATAGCTCATTAGCGGATTAAAGTCGCGACACAACACGTAATGGCTGGAGCTCAACCAAAGCTTGCCATTCTTGACATGTTGAACAAGGCGTACACAGTCAACTTCCGAATCGAGTTGATCTGAAGTGTTAACACGACATTTAGCTGCCACTTCATTAGGTACAACTACTGAAACTAATGCGGTCTAATACAACAGTCCTGCGATAAACCTCCCTTCACGATTGATATAATGTTCAGTTTATGCTGAAAACCTTAGAAAAGATGGCAATTCAACTGTATGATCATTTTGGAGGTTGTAGTTTGTGGTGCTGTTGAATTGTATTTCGTTGTACTGACACGTGTTTCTATTATTTTTTTAACAGAAACACCTTTGTGTTTAATTCAATACAGCACCACAGACTACATCCTCCTAAATCATCATATAGTTCACCACCTCTCTTAAAGGGTTTCAACATAGACTGAACAATATAACAATCATGAAGGGAGATTTATTGCATAACTGTTTTATTAGTTTAGCTGAGTGTACCTAATGAAGTGGCCTGTGAGTGTATGTGACTGATAACCAAGGGACACCACATGATTGGCTCAAATAGCATGAGCATGATAAGCTAAAATAAGCAAATAAGTACAGACACATTAAACTAAGGATATTATATCCAATGAATGTATACAGATTCAAACAACAATAAATTGCTGTACTGTCTGATTTTACAGATTGATCCAAAGGACTACATGCTGAAAGGTATCAAGGATGCAACAATTGGCCGTCTGCCCGGTACACTTAATGGGCAACAGTTTATCATCGAGGCCTGCGAAAATTGCAACATATATGTGTTTGATCATGCTGCAACTATCACCATTGACGACTGTATCAACTGCCGCATATTCTTGGGGCCTGTTAAGGGCAGTGTGTTTTTTAGAGACTGTAAAGACATCAAGTGCGTAGTTGCCTGCCAGCAGTTTCGCACTAGGGACTGTAAGAAGATGGAGGTGTTCCTGTGTTGTGCCACTCAGCCAATCATTGAGTCCTCGACAGGCATGAAATTTGGCTGCTTTCAGTATTACTACCCTGAACTGGCCTTTCACTTTAAGGATGCTGGACTCAGCATATTCAACAATAACTGGAGCAACATTCATGATTTTACTCCAGTGTCTGGGGAGAACAACTGGAGCTTGTTGCCCGAGGCAGCAGTGGTTATGGACTATGTCCCAGCCCCAGACCCCGAGTCTGAGTTCAAGTCTGTGCGTGTCTCCACTGAGCCTGCCCGCAGTATTGTGGCTTTGACAAAGGGAGGGAGACGTAAAGACAGCGAGGAGTCATGCTTGTTTGTTTTCTTCGCCGGAGAATACACGACTGCAAATGCTCGCAAACTAATCGATGAGGTAAGGAGAATAGGAAAGTTGTGAGACATTTTAAGCAGAAAATGCTATGATTTACTGCTGCCACATGCAATCAATCCAAATTCTATAAGTGTGTGTGTGTGTGTGTGTGTGTGTGTGTATAGTCATCTTTGTTGTATGCTTATAATTGTAATTGTATATATTATTGTAATTAGTCTACAAATGAATTTGGCAAGGGAATCCTAGTTTGCTTCCAAAATTTGGATC
>JAOEHI010000019.1:4537245-4561904 GCA_025447815.1 Percopsis transmontana
TAATTGTATATATTATTGTAATTAGTCTACAAATGAATTTGGCAAGGGAATCCTAGTTTGCTTCCAAAATTTGGATCCAAAGAATGATCCTGCACCAAAAATACCAAACCATCTGTATGTTATTCAATGCTAAAACATTTGTACTTGTTGCCCAAATAAACATTCTGCCAGCTTTAACGGGACATAACCCTTTTGAATCTCAAAGCAAAAAAGGCACATGGCCTATACATTTGTGCTTCTCTAATCCATTTCCTTAATTGTGCACAGGCAACCACAAAAGGTTATGTGTTGATCCAGACTAAAGAAGTCCCTATGCGACCTGAAGATGTGAAAAGAGTATTTCAGAACAATGCAGAAGAGCTTGTAGAGTGGATCTCCAAAGGTGTGCATACTTTTAATTCTTATTATAATCATTGTATTTCATTTCAATGGTGAGAGGTGCATATATGCCATTCATTAACTTATCTTTTTGCTAAAGGTCCTGTCATTGCACTTGAGCTGAATGGGGATGGTGTTGTGGAAGCCTGCAGGACCATTGCCAGTGAGGTTTTCAGTGGAACGAAGGTAATAGTTGTGACAGCAATCTTTGTCATTTATTTTAGCAATAGTGACTAATTAAAATATTACCAGTACACAGAAAGATTTACTTTTTATTTTTTGGCAGGTTTTTGTATCTGATAACAAAAATACATCCTCACGAGATGTGGACAACTTCTTCAACTTTGCTGACATGCAGATGGGCTTGTGAATTATCAGGCCCTTTTTTTATTTTATTTTTATTTTTAGGAATGGCTTTGATAACATGACTTTCAGCAATGCCTTTTCACCTATGGTATTGATAATGACAGATGTATCTATAGAGATCACCCAGCAGTTATGTTTTAGGTTCTTTCCCTCTTCTCAAAACAAGATAAATTAACCAACTTTTAAACCGCTGTACACAAAGAAGCTGTGATTATGAAAATTTTCTATGAATGTAATCGATAATTATATTCTCTTATTTGAATGTAGCTTTTGCTGTAAATATAGTTCATTTTTAAGGAATTATTTTTTTCTACTTGTTTGCCTTATATTGAAAGGGGGGAGGGGTTTGTTCAGCATAAACATGTGCGGATTTACATTCAAATTGTGTATTTGATTTACAGTAGATATGTATTTTTTGAATGTGCATTCTGTGTGATGGGTGCATCTTTGTGAATAGCTGTTTAAACCATAGGCCAAAGCTTTGTATAAAATATACTTTTCTTTGTCATTAATGTGGGCTTTATGAATTTTAAGACCAAACCACTCAGGCAAAGGTGTACCAATTACATTTTAAAAAAAAAAAGAATATTCTGAGAGGTAAATGTAGTCAGTTCATGTCTTAAGATTTGATGTTTTGTAATGTGTTTCTGTTTTATACTCCAAAGTTAAAGTTTTTGTGAAATAATCTACAAAATGGTGTGACCATGTTTGTTTGTAGACTTTCACTGTAAATGTCTACAGTAAAAGTCTGTTATAGAGATAAAAGTACATTAGAATTTACATTTATTACATTCAAATGTAAGTCATGAATAGTTGGGATTTAATAGTCAACTGTAGAAATGTTACTGTGACAATACAATCAGAGAGTAGGCTACTATATACTATACGGATCATATGTAAAATGGTTATGAAAGTAGTACATGTTTGCTTGATACATTTGGATTTTGCTTGACAGTAACTACATTCACTACTTTTACAATTTTTGCATAAACTGTGATTATAAATACTGTAGCCTATTTGAAGATGATGAATTAAGGACATACATGTTGGGTTGTTTACACATCACGTGTGTGGATTCTATTACACAAATTTCTTTGCATTTGATAGTCATGGCTTTTCCTGGTTTGTGGAACGCTATGGTTTCATTTAGAATCGCTGAATGTGGTTGCTTTCACTGACTCACCTGGTTGTTTTGATCATTTTGAGATTGTAATGTAAACTGGTAAATACATTTAGAATGTTAAATAAATGTTAATAACTAAAATGTGTAAAACATGAATGTAGATAGAAATGTCAAACAATAGAAAAACATATGTTAAAAATTATGTAATTTGTAAATGTGTTCTTTTATTTGTACATACACCTTTTTGTAACCGTAGAGAATGTGTGTCTGATTTAGCGATGGTTCACGCAAGTCTTTAGTGTACATACAATACAAACGAACTAGGTGGAATTTAGGACCCTGTGGTAGGCGCGGTACAATAGAGCTGTTGTGCCGTGGTGGTTGAGAGATTGCAACCCTTGAAATTCCTAGTGTGGTAGAATAAAAAGCTATTTTTATTATAGCAGTAACCAGAGACAAATGTGATATTTTATATGGATATATTGGCGAAGCCGTCACAACGATATCTACATGGAATAACCCGCTTTATACAATGCGAATTTAAGGTAAGGTCCAAGGAATTGGAACAATATGCTCGTGTGTTCAGTGGTTTAGTGTGCCAAGATTTGCCCTGGATGGCTTATCCAGGCCATTGGGCCTCTATTCCCCCTCTAACTTTAAATCACATCGCTATATCTAACGTTAGTGCGTGTGTGTGTGATACGGAAACTTAAAATAGCTGCACAAACATTTAATCGAACGGCGCTTTATGCTGTGTGGTGTAACGCGTAGCTAAAGGATCTAGGAAGTGACATCTTTGTATGGTCGTGGCGCCCATGTTTGATTTCCTACAGCCCGCTGTGGCCTGTCTTTGGCGCCAATGAAGGAGATACGGCATGAATTTGCATGTGTTTTCTTTATTATTTTTTATCAAAACTACGCGCAGCCTGCCATTAGTCATCAACTAAAAGTATTTCGTTTGTGGTGCATCGAGAAAGCAATGTTGCTATTCTAAACCTCAACTCGCGAGAGAACTGTAGCATTGAGAAGCACAGCCATGTCTTATTTCACCTGCGAGGAGCCAGTCTAACCTCAAAGTTCAAATATGAAAGTACTTTCTATGATCATGCATCTAAGGCCTATAGTCTGATACAGGATTCAAAAATGACTGTCAGTTCTTAACCATGTGGATCAAAATGGGTCATGGTAAAGGCGGACTGGAAGGAGGACCTTCTAACTAAATAAAAGCAAATTCTGCAAACTCTTGAACTCGATAGTTAGCTACATATACCGGGTTTCACCGTTTGGTACTTAAATAAATATCGGTCAATTAAAACTGCAGCTAGCATGTTTGGCCATAATTTCTACATATTTCTAAACACTACTTAGACAGCAGACCATATCCCTTTTAATTCATTCATTTTTAATGGGAATGGAGGCATTTCCATTCCTTGAGCTGGCCACGTTACAGTATTTTAAGATTTTGTTGTTACTGAAGCCAGCTAAATGAGATACTAATGATGTTACAATATCCTGTTGGAGCGGAACATGCTGACCAAAGATTTAAAGATACCTATCGTGCTAGCTAGTGTCTTTAGGTCGATGCCTGTGTAGAAGTTGATGGGGGTATGTATTGTTTACTGACTACTCTGTAAGGCAGATGTGTATTGATAGTTGCACACATGTAGCCTACAACTTTCTCTGCTCCGGTTAGGCCTCGGCCTATATGAAAAGGCTTCATGCTACCCCCACCCTAACCCTGCATGGGGAATGCGAAGCACATTCTGTCTGTTGAAACCGCTTACTGTCATGTGGTTCTGTGTGTTTGCCTCCCTCTATCTATGCAAAAGGATAAAAGTAGTTTAAATTAAGATTACTTTTTTTAATGTCATGTGTCTTCCCATGACTTAGTAGTTTTAATATAGACGGATAAAAGACTAGACACACAAATATTCTCCTAGGCTTTTTCTAATCTAATTATGAATGTATCTCTTCTTTAATAACAGGGATGAGAAACAGTTGTTGGACTTTATCAAACGGAATCCACTAGCATGATTTTAATTTGGGAATTTATGGTGAGTAACTAAACATTTTCAGATTTAGACTTTGGACATAGTCTAAGTGTATGCACAGTTTTCCTTTGCATTGCATATGTAATTTTGAAAATGGATCATGTGTGCTACCATGAATTTAAAACCGATGCTACAGATGCTATACCATGTCATAATATGTTTGTTTACGTGTCCTAGTTCATATATGTCCCTTTGCCTTGCAGGATGATACAGGATGAAACGCCTTAGGTCCTCAAGCAGCAGTGACAGTTCTGACAATGAGAGTGAGTTTCCTGAAAGAACCCATAACCTTAACAGACCTCCCTTTCATTTTCAACATTGCTTTCTAATGTACAACCTCCTACATTATTTAGGTCCCTCAACTTCCTTCTCCTCCAATAAGTATGGAAGTAAACCTGGAACCCCCGCTTCCAACCCAAAGAAACCGGCAGAGGTAGGTTAGGCCTTCCTCGCTGCAAGACCACACAGCATGCTGTGGTAAATAGTGTGAAAGGGGTATTGTGTATTTTTTGGCCAAAGGTAGCAGAGCTAAGAAAGGTCACCGTAGCTTATAGATACATAAGCTACGGTGTCCTCAACAGTGCAACGTCTTTTTAAAGTAGTTCCTCTGAACACACTACTAGAGCTTACACGCCATGTGTAATTGTGAAAAGCTAGACTTTTAATACTTGTGACCAATGTCCCTCTCTCACAGGTGTTCAGAAAAGACCTGATCAGCGCCATGAAGCTGCCTGACTCCCACCATGTCTCCCTAGAGGACTGCTACCTCCTGGCAGACACCTGGCGTCAGGAGTGGGAGAAGGGAGTTCAGGTGCCAGCAAGTCCAGACACCATCCCACTGCCCTCTGTCAGGTAAAGCCACTTCTAAAACACCTATGCTCTGAATTGATGGATTCCTGTTCTGCCAATACTAGTTTACTTTCTATCTTGTTATACTGAGATAATACATTACTTTGTCCTAAAAGCTTTATTCCTGTGTGTTCAGAATTATTGCAGAGAAGCCAAAGGAGGTGCTTTATACCCGACAGAAGAAGTACATTCAGTGTTGGACCCAAGACTCTACAGAGACGGGTTATGTGAACATCAAAGAACTGTCAGAGGCTATGTGTCGCTACGACTTGGATGATATGGACCTCCACTGGCTTCAGGCCCTAAACACAGAGCTAGCTCTTATGGGTAAGGTACTTTCAGGTCTATCAGAGGGACTTTGTACAGAATTAAGGAACCTTTTTATTTATTTTTTAAATCAACCAATTTGGTTTCTGCTGCTGAGGGGACTTCTCAGGAAAAGGAACTTGTCAAAAAAGAGATTTTAAACACTGTCATTTTAAATACCCCCAATATAACCACAGAAAAACACCACAGTTGGCTGTTGTTAGCTGTTTTGTTGCATAGTAAAATCATCTCAAACCTGAACTGCTTTTTTCCCTGTCACTACTGCCTTATCTTCACAGTTCACGGTGATGTGGGAAAGCAAACAAGTTCCAAGACCTGTGTATTGCCTGAACTGAATTCCTGAACCTCAGTGGAAAATTACGTGCTTAGCATTAGCCATTATCCTTAGTGGAAGAGGTGGTTTTAACTAGTTATTTCTAATTTTTTTTTCTTCCGTCTACCGTCTCCCAGGTGAGCCCCCTGTCGATGAGCTGACTATGGAAAAGGTTATGGAGGCCCTGGAGAGGCAGTGCCATGACAACATGAACCATGCCATTGAGACCGTGGAAGGGCTTGGAATTGAATATGACGAAGACGTCATCTGCGACGTGTGCCGCTCCCCGGACAGCGAGGAGGGGAACGACATGGTGTTTTGTGACAAGTGCAACATCTGTGTACACCAGGTAGACGCGTGCACACACCTTACCACACACCTTACCACACATAGAAGTCTACTACTTAGCCTGATATAACCGTTATGATTTTGTAAGCTCCGCCTCTACGACTTGCTTCACTTTACATATCAGTCTGGGAACTCTCAGTTGAAAGAAACTCAAAAGTTTGTCAGATGGTTACAGAGCCATCGGCCAATCGGTGTCCAAGTGGGTAGCAAATAAGTGCCATGTGTTCGGGAAATAATTTCCACGTGTGTCTCGTTTTGATTGGTTGAGATGGTCCAGTCATCTTGTCTGCTACCACCTGTTTGAAAATCGCTGTCAAATGTTTGTAGTTCTAACTAGTTGTCATCTTGTCTGCTAATGATTTGGTTGATACCGTCTCTATTTACTCTAAACGACCTGCTCTTTGCCTCTAGGCTTGCTATGGTATAGTCAAAGTGCCTGTTGGAAACTGGCTGTGCAGGACGTGTGTCCTCGGCATTGACCCGCAGTGCCTTCTGTGCCCCAAGAAGGGGGGAGCCATGAAGGCTACACGGGCAGGCACCAAGTGGGCACACGTGAGCTGTGCTCTGTGGATACCCGAGGTAAGGACCCACCATAACACCTAGCCGTGTGCGGGGAGCGTTGCGGTGTATTCGTCACAGCCCTATATGTTTGGCTTTTGCGTAGGTTAGCATTGCCTGTCCGGAGAGGATGGAGCCCATCACTAAAGTATCTCACATCCCACCTAGCCGGTGGTCGCTCATCTGCAGTCTCTGCAAAACTAAGACGGGTGCGTGTATACAGGTAAGTGTGCGCCGGGTCCGCGTCAGGCTGTGGTAATGAACGCTCATTAGTAGACCTTATCTGTAAGGGACACCGTGCCAACACACCTATGCATTTGCTTCATCGCAGTGTTCAGTGAAGAACTGCACCATCCCGTTCCACGTGACGTGTGCTTTCGAGCACAGCTTGGAGATGAAGACCATCCTGGACGAAGGGGACGAGGTTAAGTTCAAGTCCTACTGCCTCAAGCACAGTAAATCCAAGTCAGGGGAGACCGGTCTGAGCCCGGCCCGTCCTAAACCCCCCGTCGAGACGGAAAAGGGGGGCCTGCGTGCGCAGAGGCTGCAGGAGCTGGAGGAGGAGTTCTACACCTTGGTCCAGCCCGAGGAGCTGTTGCAGAGCCTGTGTGTGGCGAAGCCTCTCATGGACTTCATCTACCAGTACTGGAAGCTGAAACGGAAAGCCAACTTCAACAAGGCCCTGCTGCCTCCTAAAGAGGAAGAGCAGAACATGCTGCTGCAGCCTCAGGAGGAGAGCATCCACACACGCATGCGCATGTTCATGCACCTGCGCCAGGATCTGGAGAGGGTGGGTCGCTTCTGTAAAATGTCGTGCAACCATGTTGTTGGCTATTGGTGGTTTTTATGTTGGCCCTGTTTATGTAATCGCATGTAACTTAAGTTTAATGTGTAAATGTAGGTTTGAATGTTATTGAATTTTCTGACCGGGTAGAGATCATGACGACGGTGTGGCGATAAAGTGAGGCTATAACCTCTCGGATGAATATGGAAAATTTGGTTTCTATATAAAATGCTCCTTTTGTAACTGACTGTGTTTATGCATAAGGTGAGGAACTTGTGTTACATGGTGAGTCGGAGGGAGAAGCTTAAACTGTCGCAGAGTAAAGCCCAGGAACAGATGTTCAACTTGCACGTGAAACTGATGAACCTGGAGATATCAGCTGGTGAGCATTTTATTATTGTGATGGCGATGAGTCTGTATAATCCTGCATCACAGGCTTGCTGAGACCTTAAATGTTTTTAGTTTTTTTTTTTTTAATCTGGAATTATAAATTTTTGTTTAAACAAAATTACATTTGATAGAGTAATATCAATGTAGAACATTAAAGCTATTTTGGCATTGCTGATCGGTCAAAGCAATAGGTATACTTCCGTATTTGACATTTGTAGTTGCGCTCTGACCTGGAGACACTTGCGTTGGGAAAAGCAAGGTTTCCAATATAAACCATAATGGCGACATAATTCTGAACAATCGGCTCATAATACATACATACATAATGCAACAATCTTGTCTGTAGTGGCTTTAAGGGTCCTTTTCTGATGATCCTGAACATTGTATTGTGCTTTCTTTGAAGGTCTTCCTGTGTCGTTCTCTGTGGAGAGTGTGCTGTTTCATCCTCCTCCAAGGATAACGCTAAAACTGAAGATGCCCAAAGTCTCAAGCCTGGGAAATGGAAAGACCAGTTCCAAGTCTGGAAATGGGCCTCTCTGTCCGGACAACAGTGGGAATGTTCATGAACACGCCAGTGGAGGGCTGGGTCAAGGAAAGCCTCAGCTCCAGGGCCGTGGCAGGAGAGAGGAGCGTCCCAATGGCCTGCTGTCTTCCCTTTCCCATTCAAGCCTTTCCCATAGAGAGAGCAGCTCATTGTTGCCAGTCAAACCAGGTGGAAAACCTTTAGCTCTTCATGCTGCCCTCCATGGTCACTCATCCAATGGTAAACTGGACCAAGATCGAGCACGTGTTACCAAAGCTAATGGCCTCATGGAGAAGATTGTGGCTCAGAAAGACGGCTCCTGCCAGACTCCCACTGCTCAGGACCCTTCAAATGGTGGGTTGGGAAAGGGCATCCAGTCTGGCGGCTTTCGTAAGTCCACCATGGAGCACTTCAGCAGGTCCTTCAAGGAGGCCACCGTCAGCCTAGTACGGACCACAGAGGACTTGCGGGTCCCTGATAAACTGTCCCGTAAAGGCTCAGCCAAAGAGAAGCTATGGGCTAAGCCAGTGTCTGAAAACCAGCCAGGCAGCATGCGGTCTTACCAGGAGAGCGACGGTTACTGCCCTGACCTTGAGCTCAGTGATTCTGAGCCAGAGGCCAAAGGTCAGAAACAGAGGCAGGTGAGGGTAGCACCACCCGCAAGCCCGGGGACTGACTATCGCAAAGGTTCAAGACGTGGGAAACAGTCCTTGAGCTCCAGAAACACAGTCCAGAGGTGACGGCCATGAGAGGCTTGCCATCACACTCATATTCTCTTCTGGCAGTTATCTTGAAGTGCCAGCTTATTCCTTTGAATATGTCTCCCTCTGCTGGCCCAGTATCAGGTGTCTATGGGGCTATTTCTCGTGGACTTGAAGCCCAGGCCTGAAATGGATGGTGCTATATAGTGGTCTATGACAAAACGGATACATGATGGGCATTTTAGCCCTAAACATCATCAAGCAGCTTTATGGAGACAAATGTCAGGAGGTTCAGGTTAATTAAAGGGGAGCAAATGTGAACTGTCTTCAGAGTTTTGTGAAATCTTATGGTCAGCATTAAGTTGTACGGTGCGCATTTTGAAATGGCTTCCTTTGACCTACTACACATTAGTAAAACCCACATTTGACACATATGTTTGTACATATGTTCAGATAGGAATGTACATTTGTTTTAGCTCATCTCAGTTAAGTTCTACTGCTAATTTAGACTTGTGAGGCCTGATCTCGCAAGCTCCACATTCTGTTTTGCTCTACATGTCAGTGTGGATTCCTTCCACTAAAAACCATTTTAATAACTACAGTTACCTACAGTTGAGTAGTTTACTGCAAGTGCCTGTTTTCGAAAATTTGCTGAGCAAAACAAATATGCATCTGCCAAGATGAGGATGGTCTTGCAAAGCTACTACTAATTGGGGGAAATTTAACGAAAGTAACACAACTAGCTGTGATAAATTACTGTGGGTGTTGCTACAAATTAAAACTGATCAAAAATGTAGTAAACTGCAGACTCTTCTGTCCCATTACTTCTGAACACAGCCACTATGGCTAATTCAACAAATGTCTTTATACTTAAGGATAGTAATTGTATCATTAAGTCATCTCTTGCACAGCCAAGAGAATGTAAAATAATACATTAAACTTCTTGTCACAATAGGACATGTCATAAAAGCACATGTCTAGTTATAAAAACATACCATACCAACTATGCATCACATCTGCTGGGATGTGATTCATAAAACCAGTCTAAAACTGGATGGTTAAATCTAAGACCAAGTACAGACGAGTATTGTTTTGTTATGCACACAGAGCATTATTGTAAGGGAGGATGAATTGTTTATATTTCTTATTTGAATCTTTTCAACCTATATTTCAGTTTGCAAGCACAAATCAATAATGATAGTGAAATAAACAGGTGTTAAGATTCATTTATAATACTGCAAGGTGTTTCAAGGTTTACTTTGAATCATGTCAACTTCATTGTCTCTCTGCTGTCACAGTGGAAGCATTTTCACAAGAGAACGTGACATAAATTGAAATAAAACCCGAAAGACGTCTTCTGACATTAGATGCTGACACGGAATATCAATATTCCGTGTCAGCTATTTTTCTGTAATTGCAGACACAAAAAGTATCATTAAAAAGGATAACGCTGAACAAAAAAACAGTATCTGTGCATAATATTGAGAGGCAGGGTAGCCTAGTGTTGTGTATGATTTAAGACCAGACAAGTACCATTGCTTGTTAACAGGCACAAACCAAAGTTGTTTGCTGACCCAGTTAACCCACAAAGGCATACATTTGAATGCCAACCCTTAAATTCCAGACTTATTTAAATCAATTACATTTAAAGACATGCTATGTTAAGTTAAGTTTGACTGCCAGTTAAGATTTGTTGACAAACAACATACCCTTTGCTGTCTATTTAGTGCTCTCCATGGCCTGAGAATAAAGGAGGCATTAAGTATTTGCACTTAACTGTGTCACATTGCCCCTGTGCAGCATGACTAGTCTTGTTCTGTGATCCTCCCAATTAACCTGTTTCATTGTGTTTTATATTCTGCCAACAAGACAATGAAAAACACTGTAATGATATAAATAAGTTGCTGAAAAGCAACACATTTACAATTCATTCAGTAAAACACTATGGTTCTATAGTATTTTGACGTTACGATTTTCATTTGGAAAATCCTTTATTTTTTTGTTTTGTTTTTAATAAATTTGAAAATGCTTTATTGCATCTATGCTCTCTTTATTTCAATGGACCACTTGCCGCCTTTACTTTTCGATATTAGTGCTGTCTTGGTGATAATTTACTTGTATGTGCCAGAGCATGGCTGCATTGACTACATGAGTAATGGATAGCACAGCCGACCTTTAGTCGAACTGCTCCCAAATGTAGGCCAATTTGCAGTACATTTTCTGAACAAAAATGACCTAATTGTAACGTAATAAATACCAACATCTGTTATGGATATGGATTCTACTTTAACTCTTAATATTAAACATCAAGCACTAATAGACTGATAATTATAGAGAAGGGACAGTAAAGACAGCCCTAAACATCTTTCAGCAAAGCCTACATTAGCTATGTTGTATCTAGTCTAGATCCAGTCAGGAAGCATGACTATAGGCATCGACCACCACATCTCTAATACACTGCCCACAAAAGTGAACACTGAAATCACACATCAGGTCTCGATGAACGAACTATATTAAAGATCAAAATCTGTACATTGTGTAATTAGTTGAGAACAAAATGACGTAACAAAAGTCAATGGATTCAAACTAATCTCAGTAAACAATTTAAATCGAAGGCTGTTCCAACTTGCGTGAATTTCATCACAGCAACCCACGATGTGAATTAGTGAGTAGTGTATAGTCCCCATGTACCCGTATGCATTCCCGACAACGTCTGAGCATACTCCTGATAAGACGGCGGATGGTGTCCTGGGGGATCTCCTCCCAGTCCAGGATCAGGAAATCAGTGAGCTCCTAGAAAGTCTGGCACTACTTGACTCCGTTGGATGCACCGATACATAACGCCCCAGAGGTTCTCAATTGGATTCAGGTCTGGGAAACATGAGGGAAAGTCAGTGGCATCAATGCCTTCATCATCCAGGAACTGCCTACACACTCTGGCCACATGAGGCCGGGCATTGTCCTGCACCAGGAGGAACCCAGGGCCTACTGCACCAACGTAAGGTCTGACGATGGGTCTGAGGATTTCAGCCCGGTACCTAAAAGCAGACAGGGTATCCTTGGAGGCGACCCTCCAAGGATATGCCTTCTCAGACCATTACTGACCCCCCTCATGCCACCCACATGGAATCTTTTTCTGACAGTTTGGTCAGAAACATTAACACCAGTAGCCTGCTGGAGGTCATTTTGTAGGGTTCTGGCAGTGCTCCTCCTGTTCCTCCTTACACAAGAGCAGATACTGGTCCTGCTGCTGGGTTGATGCCCTTCTGGGGGGCCCTGTCCAGCTCTCCTCGTGTAACATCCCGTCTCCTGGTGTCTCCTGGTATCTCCTCCATGTCTTGAGACTGAACTGGGAAACACAGCAAACCTTGCGATAGCA
This sequence comes from Percopsis transmontana, assembly GCA_025447815.1. NCBI lineage: Eukaryota > Metazoa > Chordata > Actinopteri > Percopsiformes > Percopsidae > Percopsis > Percopsis transmontana. The sequence continues at coordinate 4,549,336 of JAOEHI010000019.1, forward strand.
CGTATATATGTATCATCCTGGAGGAGCTGGACTGCCTGTGCAATGGCAGCAGGTACCGCCTCATGCTACCAGTAGTGACAAAGACACTAGCAAAACGCAAAACTAGAGAAGAATCAGTCAGGAAGGATAAGGAGAGAGCAATTGTCTGTGGCCACCACCTGCAAAACCATTCCCTTTTTGGGGGTTGTCTTGTGTTGCCTCTCCAGTGCACCAGTTGTCACTTTCATTTTCACCAAAACTAGTGACTTTAATTCACAATTGCTGATGCGTCCTAACTGGACAGATTGATATCCCTGAAGTTGAACCGACTAAAAAATTTGATCAGTGTATATCAGCTGGCTAAGATCTACCATCACCACCTATTCTTCTTACTTAAAACACTCCCAGCTACCATGACGTCAGAACCTCCCAATAAGGTGATATTTTGGTCCCATGCGACATAACATTTTAAAGGTGTAGTAAAGCACCGGCTATTCTAGTCTAGTTTTCTAGTTCTAGAAAGTACCAGCTTTTCTAGGTATGTGTACCCCAGGTTGGGGAACACTGCTCCAGTCAGCTGAGCTGAGCTAGTTTTATTCGAGTTTGTCCGAGTTAACAGTAACTAAGGGGCGGGGCTTAGCAATAGGTCAAATAACTAATATGTCCATTGTTGACTTTTTGTAGTTACTTTACACTTTGAGCATTGAACCATACACAGATTAATTTTGTCCACTTTCCCTTAATTAGGCCAATTGGCAGGCTATATTTACAGTGCGCCATTTGTTCACTTACAGCTATATTAGCCTATTGCATGCTCTTATTTTGAAAAGGACAATATTCGGAATGAGCTGTGCAGGCTCCGCAAACTGTAATATTATCGGCATAGCCTATTCCGTAAATGCAGCCACAAGCTAACATCGCTTGGTAATAAGTTAGTATACAATGTAACTAGCAGCACCTGTTTGGGCTCTTTAAGAGGAGAGCTGGGATCTGCTGATCGATGTCAGCAAACAGTGCTGGTTGCTCTGCCCTCCATTGGATTTCAGTCACCGCCCAGCCTGGGCCGCAGGGGAGACGCTGCTGTACTGTATGTGTAAATGTCATTCTGTCTCCATATATAGAGACAAGAAAACATTGAGGATATTTTCCTTTGTAAAGTCGATGGATGGTTCTTAGAGAAATTGGATTTATGATGTTGTGGCCACGCTATTTTTAGGCTATGCAGGTGTATAGATGCGCAGCTATAGCGACGCGTAGGGAGGATTCCATACAGGACAGTCGGCAAGAGTAAGTTCACTAAAACACTGGCACGTTATTTTTAGATTTGTTGGCGTTTTGACGTTTTTTATTTTTTTTAGACCATATAATTTAAATGATGCAGTTCACCAGCTGGTTAATGTAAGTGAATGACAAATCGGAATGCAATTCACGGTTTAATACAGTAACGTTTACTACTGCAATCAAAAGTAATTATTCATTTAATCCCAAAATATATTTTAAAATATTTCGCTTTAACACTAAAGTAAACAGTACACTACCATTTAAATACCAATTAGTCTGCTTCATTTGTGGACTGCAGACATTCGAGCTTACTATGTCATCAGTACTGGCGTCCCAAGTTAATGAATTAACCCTGGAAGGCCGGCCAATGGAAAGCTGGATGGCTCATCTGCCTTCTGCATTGTGGGACATACCGCTCTGCAACCTGGCCATTCCAGGTACGAAAGTACAGCTTTCTGGCAATATGATAAATTCATTTTGTGACAACAAATATTGTTAGGTGTCAGACAGAAGTAGATGTATTAGGGTTTACTCTGGCGTAACCTGGTCACAGAGCCCACTCAAATCAATGTGTTATCCTAAACCCTCAGTGTTTAGCTACAATAAAAGAACATTAGAGTTCATCTCATTAAGTTATTATATGTCTATTAAAAATGATGTTTCCATCTTTAGGAAGCCACAATGCAATAACCTACTGCCTGGATATGAATGACAGATCCCCTGTAGACCTTACCCAGCCAGACATGCTTCAGAAGTTGGACAAATACTTGAAACCCCTAATTCGTCCATTTGTTTACAAGTGGGCAGTAACCCAGGTAAAAAAAGAAAAGAAATAAAGACTGGTATAAATGAAGCTATTTTCTAACGTCTCAGCATTGCCCTTGTGTATTATGTGTATTTCAGGAGTCTTCTGTAAAGCTGCAGCTAGACTGTGGGATTAGATACTGTGATCTGAGGATTGCACACAGGCCCAACGACAGTTCCACTGACCTCTACTTCTACCATGGCGTTTACACCACAGTCACTGTCGAGGTACAATTGTGAAAATGCTTGTGAAATAGGTCTTGGTATTCATGCTCCCATAATAGCCAAGAGATCTCTTTTTCATTTTCCAATTTTCCAAACCAGTGGTTGTCTGTGGGGGACTAGATGCTTTTGAAAACTTGATTTAGAAAAATTAAATTAAATTTTAAAAGATTAAAGGCTTATTTATTTATTTTTAAATATTGTATTCTTTATTTGTTAATATTCCTATTATTACTACTTTTTATATATTATATTTAGCCAGTCTGTTGTGTAACACAAAAAAATCTTTTTGGGGTTTAAGTCAAAGTCAAGTTTGAAAACCAGTGGTTTAAACCAGTGTTTCTCAACTGGTGGGTCACAACCAAAAAGTGGGTGGCGAGCTGGTGTGGAGTGGGTCGTGGACGTGTGCTTTGGTTCCGTCAAAAAGTCTGACTTTTATATTTATCAGTTTACCAAATTTCCGATGGTGCACTTTTATTTTGAAAGGTACGTAAGTGTTTTGAACAGTGCATGTAGACATTGTGGATTACTGAACAATTTTTTTTGTAAAATAAACTATAATGGTTCGGAAATTATTTGTGGGTCGTGACTTAATGACCATGGACAAATGTGGGTCCTGAGGTTAGACCAGTTGACAACCACTGGTCTAAACATTAATTTAATGGTGGAACGATGCTTATGTAATGAGAGATGATTTTCTAGACATGTACTGTGCTGTGATTCACGTGTTTTGCTGCTAGACCGTTCTAATGGAGATACTAGAGTGGCTGGACGCTCATCCCAGAGAAGTTGTCATCCTGTCTTTCAGCCACTTCCTCGGCTTGAGCCAGGAGCTCCATGCACTGCTCGTCACAACCATAAGGAGAATTTTCACCTTAAAGTTGTGTCCTAAAATGGTACCGTTTCGTTTTGTATGCATACTAAGGCTCAGGGGAAGTTAAGTTAAGGCTTAGCATCCACTCCCAATGTATTGTGTTGATTTCAGGAAGAAGTGAACCTACGGCAGCTGTGGGCTTCAGGTTACCAAGTGATCGTGTCCTATGAACACAATATTGCCAACTGTCACAGTGAACTATGGCCTCATATCCCCTACTGGTGGGCTAACAAATGCAAAGCTGAGGCTCTTATTGAGGAGTTTGAACACAGAAAGCAACACGGCCGACCAGGTAATTTACTGAATTGTGGAATTTGTTTATGTCCGTTCCTTCTTGCTATTCATTTGTGATTGTGTGTCAATTAATAAAGAGAATTTTACACTAATCCATCCATCACCTGATAGGCAACCTTTTCAGAAGCAACTTTTCCAAAAAATATGAGCAAATCATTTATTGTTGCTATATGAAGAATTGCTATAGTTACTTCTTAATTATTACATAGTTAAATGGCTGGAGAGCACCCCTTCCACACACACGCACACAAACACACAAGTGAAAACGTATAATCTTACATAATCAAAAAAACAAACAAAAAACAAAAAGCACAAGCTTGAGGTAAATACATGTAGGTTAATATTCCTGTCCTTGACCCAGGCATTAGGACTGGAGTTGGTCCCCGGGGGCGTGCATTGCTCAGTAGTTAGAAAGGGTCAAACACCGAAGTCAAATATCCCCTAGGGGATTAATAAAATATAAACCTACTTATTTATTATTTATCATATACTCTTGGTGCTTAAAAGATAGGGCTCATACTATATACACATTAACATATCTCATTATAACATTTTGTATTGTATTTGCATTTTAATGAATACTTACTAAAATGTGTACCTTTTGTTTTGAAGGGGGTTTCTTTGTTACAGGTATTAATCTCACAGAGGACCTGAAATACATCTGCTCACATCCAACAGAATCCCTGAAAGACCTGGTAATGTCTACATACCCAACCTTGCTGAGCTGGGTGAAGGAACAGTGTCCTGGCTCAGACACTGGCTCTCTCAATATCATTGCTGGGGACTTTATCACAGAGAGCCAGTTTGCACCAACTGTCGTTGCACTTAATGAGAGGTTATTGAACTGGTCCTCGTGAGTTTTTCCCAATACAAGCCTATACTAATTGCATTACTCAGATAACAAAAAAGTGAATTGCAGCATGAATCCAGCGTGCTTGTTTTATTGAAGAGCGAGAAATGTTTAAGTGACTTAAGTTTAAGTGAAGATGCGATTGCACATAATAGAGCCAGTGAACTGTATAATTCTGCCTTTGGCTGCTTGAAAACAAATCTTGATATCGACTCTTTTTTGTTGTTGATTTGTTTACATTTGCTCTTTAAGCCACGTACTCTATGTCACAAGGGTGACCAGTGCTATTTTGTTACTGTGACCTAAGCAATAATAATGCAAACAGCTCACCTTAGCTTTGTCATTTTAGCTCAGCAAGCACAAGCTGTTACATAGTCAAAACAAGCACATGGGGCTTATGTGTAGCTTTTATGTAAGACACATTCAAATGGTGTGTGAAATGTGTATGTAAAGAGAATGTGAAATATTAGTCCAGTAGAGATTGATAGATTTGAGAATGTTACTCTGTAGAAGACTAAATCTATATAAAGTGCATGGAAAACTTAAGAAAAGCCAGCTGTGACTGTTGCACATCTGAAATTGTAATTTATTTGAGCTAACAGCATAGGCATGCCTTGCACACTTGTGCCTGTTGAGATCAGCTTTTCCTATAAATATGAGCATTTTAAGCTAATTTCCTTTATTTTTGCTGTATCACGGGCACATGTGAAGAAATGTTATTGTTACTTTGTACTTAGTATACTAGTTATATGACCAGACACCCCTTCCACACACACAGCATTTAAAAAGTGCATTCTTCCATAAAAATAAAAAAAAAGAATTTAATAAAAAAAAAAAACAGTCGAGTAATCAGGTCGTTCTGTTGTATTTCTTAGGTCTATTAACATTGTCTACTGCTAGTTACAGTAGGTGTGTTTAAGAGTTTTAAATATCAACTAGTACTATTTAACTATTTTTAGCATATAGCTGCATAATAAAATTGACATATTAATGACAATGTAATGAACTACAGTGTAGTCCAGATCAGTCATTTATATTTTAGTCTAGTTTTTTGTTCTGTCTAAATCGAATCGGCTTCTATCTGGCGCCCAGTGGTCAAAATTGAAATTACTCTCGCTATTGATGGGATTTCTAGGTTTCGGTGGAACGAGGGAGCTGTTCCTGGGTATAGGTTCGGCAGATAACAGGCTAAACAAGTGGCTATGAAACAGGATTTTATTTTTTCTTTTGTGTTACATCCGCATACCTAAATAATACGGAAGACACGGAATTAAGACTTAATGATCATCGCGATTTATCAGCTGTTTAGACTTGTGTGAAGGTGAAGTTTGTGAATGGACTACAACATGGATTATTTAATGTGCCGAAACTACGAAGACTGGATGTCAGGTTTACATGAAACGCTCTGGGACATTCCCATATCAAATCTTGCAATACCTGGTAAGTTTTACTTAGACGTTGTAGGCTAGTTTATATGCAGAATAGTCGACTCCATATAAACTATGTAGTTCTGCTTTTCATAGAAAGATCCGATTACACTTCTAAAACAATCTCTTATTGACATTAGGGAGCCACGACGCTATGAGCTATTGTCTGGATATAAATTCACCCATTGTATGTTCGGAGCCATTCACGTTTAGGTTAGTGGACAGACTGTTGCCTTGTCTCACAAGACCTGCCATCTTCAGATGGGCCACAACACAGGTAAGGCATTTTGCATTGTACAGTGCACTTTAAGTACAGGCAGATTATAGGCTACAGCTGGTTAACACGTGATTATTTTTTCCAACTTTTAATTAAAATTGACTATATGTGGTGCTTTCTTCTCTTTTTAGGATAAAAGTATTGTGGAACAACTTTCACTGGGAATTCGATTCTTTGATCTCCGCATTGTAAAGAAACCCCAGGATTCGTCCAAATACTTGTATTTTAAACATCTGATATACACACATTTGACCGTTTTGGTGAGTCTGGTCTTATACAATTCTTTAATTCAGCAGTTCTCAAGCTATTTCTTTCAGTCTGTTCTCAACCTTTTTTGTACCATTAACAATAATAGAATTAACAATAGTAGACTTCAAAATCTTAAAACACATCTCATGACACCCCCAGAGAATGCAGACCCCCTGATGACAACCACTGCTTTAAACTGCTTTTAATTCTAGAAAGAATAATCCATTATTGTTAAACTCCCTGGAAAATATGTCACTATTTTGTAGGATACACTGATGTCTGTTGATACATGGTTGGAATCTCACCCAAAGGAGGTAGTTATCCTAGCCTGCAACCATTTAGAGGGGATAAACGATAAACGCCACGAGACATTAATTTTGTCCATGAAGAAGCTGTTTGGCACAAAAGTCTGTCCCCGGAAGGTTCGTATTTTTCTTTTACCAACTTCTTATGGTAAACCCAGTCTCAGCCTGCTTGCCAGATTGACCTTTTAGAATGAGACCTTACTGTCTGCATAGGAATTGGTCCCGACATTGCGGAGTCTGTGGGCATCTGGGTACCAGGTTCTGCTGTCCTACGATGACCAGCTAGCTGCAGCTAGACATCAGCTATGGCCAGGCATTCCTTACATGTGGGCCAATCAGCCTACAGCAGAGGGAGTGATCAGCTACCTGGACTGGCAAAAAGACATTGGACGTCCAGGTGAGATTCAAACAGTCTGGCCCAGATCTCAGTTACTATTGATAGCAACAGTACTGGTTCTAGTGCTGTATATTAGGAATGGGTTATAGAGAAAGGCTAATAACGTTACCTATTCATTCTTTTGCAAACAAATGGGCCAGTTTTTAGTTTTCACTTAAAATATTGAAATGTATGTATTTGACTGGATTTGTTATGTTTCATATATTTTCACATTGAGCTATCACAATACTCAGATTATACAATATAAACATTTCTCATTGCCAATTTATTAGGAAATAATTAATATCGTACCTGTCCTTTGTATCGGAATGGAGTCGTATCGAGAGATACTGCCAAATACGTAATCATGATTCTGACATTTATTTATCTGTCGTTTTATCCAGAGGGCTTTTTTGTCGCTGGTTTGAACCTGACGGCTAGTAAATACTACATTGCTATGCACCCGAAGCAGTCACTGCGGACCCTGACCATGTCAAACTGGGAGTGTTTAAGAAAGTGGCTGGAGAAGCAAATACCTGGGAAAAGCTCAAACTCCCTTAACATCATAGCAGGAGACTTTGTGGGGCCAGTCCCCTTCACTGCACTGGTCATTGCACTTAACGAAAAACTCCTACAGAAGAACATATAAGGACATGTTTCAAGGTGGTTTTCAAACTTTCTGTCCCATGACCCCCAGAAAGGACTTCAAGCTATGAACAGCATCTTTTAAATAGCAAAACATATATATACACCTATACACAATCATCTGAAAAATCACTTTCGACCTCCCATAATCTGCTCACAGACTCCATAGGGGGTACCAACCCCCATATTCAAAACCACTGTTGTAAATGATATGCCATATGAAACAAAATAAACGAAATAGCTGCTGTATACTTTCATCTCATTTAGAATATTTTGACACAGTTTACAATATATTGTTTAATACATTAAAGTTTTACTAATGCTGCTGCTTTACTGCTTTTGCTTTTCCACTCGTTTTACAGTCAAATGCATGCATACTATAATGTACAATGTGAAAAATCCACTATCATTGTTTCTGTACTAAAAAATTACTGAAACAAATGTATAAGGAGGGTAAAAATGCCTGGCTGGAGACTGGGCCGGCTACATATAACATTTTATTAACACACAGCTGTACATATACTGTACATAAATCAAAAACCGGATGGATATCCAATAATAAGCTGATCGCCAACAACAGGAACAACCTGGTTTTTTTTAGATTCTATATTCACTCTGCTTATTTGAATTGCTAATTGTCAGCCAAATATATTGCATCACTGCTTACTGTCTGGTCAGACATGCCAAATTGTCTTTTCAAATGAGATTTAAAAAAAAAAAAAAAAGTCCATTAGAATACATACTTCATCTTCTTGTTCATCAGTTTATCTATAACCACACCCACCCATAAACAGGATGTAAAGGAGTGCGATGTCAACAGGCAGACAACTGTTTACAGGTCAAATACTGCACTGTAGTATTGGACCTGGAGCAGTGACTCACAGCACATAGTACAGATGTACTTGTAGCACCACTACCTGCCTGTGAACAGCTTTTGGTAGCGTCCATAAGCAGCAGTACTGATGATAACCTTAACCTCTGCTGAGCCTTCATCTGCAAGCACATGTACATCCTGGACTGTGGCCTCCTTGTATAACCAACTGTGGAAGGAAAACGGGCAAGGACACACACACACACAAAGGTTTTTAATTGTGGTGAGATGTCCACTGCACCACCTGGTGGTAGTTTGTCTCTGATTAGAGGACTATAGATCTGTCTTCGGCCAGATACAGTATACACAGCACACAAATATTACCAGCAGTGTCAGTGCTATTTTCCCCCTTTACATATTATAGGGAATTTCCAGGTAATAAACGACTTATCTGGTTATTGTTGGTCATGCAATTATTATTATTATTATATTTCAGGTTTAATTTAGTTAAAGTTGGGATAAAATATAGATTTAGGGTAGGCCTATGGAAGTTTCTAGAATAAGAGCAGGAAAAGAAAATAGTATAACACCACCATGAACTACCATTTTGTTCACTGTCCGGGAGCTGGTTAAACGTTTTAATCGTTAGCTATTGATTTTCTGTTTTGATTTAGATCCCTTTAGGCTATTAATGGGATACAACCATTTTGTATTTGGAAGATGATATTTTATCATCTCTATGAAGACTTGCTGTAATTACTTGCTCATATAGGTAATAAACAACAAATAGCCCCCTGGGCCTAAATGTACAGATTCTTAAAAAATATGATTCATAAATGCTTATATAGGCCGGTATAAACACACTAATCCACTAACATGGGTGACAAAAGCGATCATGCTTTGCAGCAGTTCCGCTGTCATTCCAGTGTGCGGTGTAAACCCGGCCTTATTGTGAACAGGATATACCATTTGAGGTTACTAAGGCAGTCTTACCTTAACTGCGAGGTGCTAAGGTCAACTTTGAGGTTTAAAATGAGTTTCCCTGTAGACTTTACAATATACTTTTCAACTACTTGTTTCAGCTCATTCAGGCCTTGCTCCTTCAAAGCAGATATGGGCAGGGCATCTGGCTCCGAAGAGTGGTAACTAAAGAGGGCACAAGGCATTTCATTATAGAATATTTGAGCATCTGATTCATTTTAATATTACTCTAAGTACTAACTAATATTAATGACACTGAAGTTAAACTTAATGGGGCTGGTAAATTAGCGCATATTCAAGTAATTGTAAAAACAGTAAAAACAGTATGTCCTTACATGTCCACTAGGTCAATCTTATTGTGGACTTCTACCATGGTGTTTATGAGCCTGTCAGGGATTTGCAGGTTTTTCAGGACATTAAGCACATTCGCCTTCTGGTTGACCGTTTCTGGATGACTGATGTCTCTGACATGAACTATCAGGTCCTAGAAAACAAAAATACACTCACTCACCCAAATCGTAAGGCTTGTGCATTTGAAGCAGAAAATGCAACTGTAAGTATGAGCATCGACTACATACAGCATGTTTAACATCCTCCAGCGTGGCAGAGAACGAGTCAATAAGCTGGTGTGGCAGCTGGGACAGGAAGCCAATGGTGTCCACGTACAGCACCGTCATGCGGCTGGGTAGCTGACCGGCATGAACAGTGACATCCAGGGTGGCGAAAAGCTGGTTTCTGGGCTGGAGGCCACTGTCCCCAGTTAGTGCTTTAATCAGAGTGGTCTTTCCTGGACAGTTCATTTATTGAACAGGTGTTATAGGTGGCAAGAAACAGAAGACTAACATTATAATCTAATCTAAAATATTTTTTTCCCTCTCACCGCAGTTGGTATAGCCCATAACAGAGATGACAGGGAGGTCTTTGTGTTTGCGCTGGGAACGAAGTAGGTGTCTCTTTTTACGGAGGCGCTCGAGAGCAGAGCGAATCTTCATTTCCCTCTCTTTCAACAGTCTCTGCTGGACCTCCGTCAGTGTCTCACCTGAGGAGAAGCCGAACGAAACCCAGAGCCACTAATGTAGTTCAAGAAACGCAAAAACAGACACATAAGAAAACTTGTATGCGACACAAAATGGCCGACCTTTCAGTTAGAAGTACCTGAACCGCCAATATATCGTGAGCCCCCGCCCTGTTGGTCTAAGTTGGCCATCTCATTCTTCAGACGAGATCTGGGAACAATATACAAGTCACTGTTTTTCCCCTCACGTGCATCTTGTTATCACAGCAACATAACCATTAATGCTACACACTGAGCGCTAAACTATTGTGCACATAGTGGAATTTCAATTTGAACTCTATGTTACCTGAGCAAGGGGATCTCTGCCAGAGAGATTTGTAACTTGGCCTCTTTGGTTCTGGCATTGCAGCGGAAGATATGGAGCACCACTGAGTACCGATCAAAAACCTTTACTCCCCAGGCTTCTTCAAACTCCCTCTGCACAGAAGGAACATGGTCACACTTTTGCCTTAGTCTGTCTATGCAGATGGAAAGTGATTCAAAATAAACTTACCTCTGACAAAGGTGACAGTCGTTCAACATTGACAAACACAGCAGTGATTCCTGGTGTTTGCCTAATTCGCTCTGGGGGAAAAAATTATTGACATTTGATCCTTTACAGCCATGCACAAGTATAATGGTAAATTGGATTTAGGAGAGTGATGTCAAAGACCTGTGAGAACCTGGAAGTTCCCCTTGCCAAATATCCTTTTCTTCTCTGGTGTCTTAGTGGAGACAACAAGCGTGTCCAACACTCTCCAGTTATCCAAGGTATTCACCAGCCCCACAGCCTCAGCCATCATCAGCTCAGCTGTAGAGCAAGCTTTACGGTTATATATATATATCTATTCAGATAAATATATTGACAATATAGTTCATACTCGCAACTGCATGCCGCCTTTAGCACCTGTTGTCAGATACTGCTTCTTGCTTCCCCATTTCACATCAGGGTGAACAATGAAGATCCTGTGCTCCCCATCTCCAATGCCAGGGACCTGCTGTTGGAACAGCTCATCTATCTCAAGGTCCCCAATCAAATCTTCATCATCATCATTATCTGCCTCTTGTGATAATCCATCATAGGACCCAATGAAATCATCTTTACCCTTGGGCTTGCACAGTGACACCATTAAAGATCTAGACTGCAAATGAGAAGTTGGTGGAATTGGATACGTGTAGTTACATATTGCGGCTGTTGTCGTCTGCCAGCTCTTTGAGCAGAGGAGTGTATAAACTCTCTTTACTAAAAAACGTGTTATCATGCTGCTTCTGATAACGTTAACTCGATTGAATTGTCGAAAGTGTAGATATGTTCATAAAAGCAAAGCAAAATATCACGGAGCTACGCACGACGACTAAAAAGTCAAAGGACACAGCAATTAACTAAGCAGACGAGTACAAAGATTCATATTTATGGCACTGAAAACTTGTGCGGTGCGTTATGTCGATGCTGTCAAAATGTGCACGCCGCCACATTGGTGCATTTGTTGTGTTTACGTCATTTCCGTTATCGCGATGGTATCCGAATTTGAGAGGGCCTCCTACTGGATGGTCACGTGATTGATCTAATAATTTAACGGCAAATGGTATACGTAATGTTATATATGAATAAAGATTAGATACACACGTTGGTTAACAGTTCTTCGTGGTTTAAAATGTTGTGGTTTTTGTTCTTGTCGCTGTCAGATGTCCAAGTAAAGCGCGAGTGTGTGTGTTATATTTCCTTTAAAAAAAGCTGTCAAACAGGTAATGCTGAACACTTTACAATGGACATTTGTTACACTTCTGCATTTCATGACGACGTTCCTTTATTTGGATCAAGTAAGACAGAGACTAGAAACATTTTAACAAGTCAGGACATGGCAGGCAATAGCCTACGTGAATTCCTTTGAAAAAACAGTAGGCTATCTTAGGTGTTTCTACTGTCTCACATGGATTATACACATGAGCAGATTTTATTTTATTTCATAATCCAGTAACGTTACATGATATACAACGGAACTGTATTGTTCCTGTGTAAGTATGAGCCCTCTTTGGGCAATGCCTGCTTTGTGGAAAACGGGACTACTGCTCAGCTTTTTCAGTTACAGTATCTGTTTGGGTAAGATATCAATTTTTATAACAGTGGTTGACATTAATT
>JAOEHI010000019.1:4562004-4579904 GCA_025447815.1 Percopsis transmontana
CCTAATGCGCCACAGGTGCGTTGCGGGGGAAAGGAGGCACGATGCGCGCGTGGCCGTGAGCGCGCCGATCGTGACAATAGTCAATTCAATTCATTTTTTATAATATTATCATTCAAAACACTGAAGGTGTTTAGTGCTGTTGCACTTTGGTTCATGAATATGTAAATATTTCAAGTAACATGATCATACATGCACGTTGCCAATGATTGTGTTTTCTTCTCCTTTTGGGGGCCAAGATATTCTAGAGGTGTGGGTGTTTGACTCCCAGACAAAAGGTCATGGGTTTGAGCCCTGGTATAGGCCTAACAGCGAGTAAGATGCCTAACAGTCCTCACTGTAAGTCACTACATGCGTCTAATTAGCGTCTGCCAAATGACCTGTTAGTTAGTCAGTTAGTTAGTTAGTTAGTGATGGCAATGGAAAGGACCGTGGGAAAGCTGGCAGGTGAAGCCCACCTTGTCGCTGAGGTGTCCTGTGAGGTTATTGTGCTTTCTGGTGAGGTGCATGTCGTACAGCTGGGCCAAGCGGGCCCCCAGGACGTGTTCGCGGCTGAAGAGAGGGTGATGGGAGAAGATGAGGCCAGAGACGTCAACGTCCAGCTGGTAGTCTCCCTCTGGGTCTCCTGCTCCAGCCATGTATAGATTTGCATACTTGGACCTCTGTGCCTGGGAGGTTAAGGGACGTTAATACCATGTTGGCAAAGTTTAATAGAGCAGCGGGTTTTTAACCTTTTTATCTAAAGAGTGGTTCATAGGGTGTGAAGCACTTCTTTAAAATAAAGCTTAAAAATCTATAAATAATGGATAAGGAACCATCAACACCATTGCACATTTTATTAAAGAACAATAAAACCAGATTTCTCAAAATTAAAAAAAAAAGTCCCATAATCCCTTACCGTATCAAAGTATGCATACAGTACAAGCTCATTTGTTGTGCAACAGTGCACCATAAAGACAACTTTTAAATACAATGACGTGCTTATTTTCTCAATAATCTCATCGAACAGCTGTGCACTTATTCCACAAACATGCTTGTATAAAAATGACATTTGGTGTGCTCAGCTAACCCATTTATTTGGCATTGCTGCTACGCCAATACACAGTCTCTAATGTCAAGACATGTATTCATTATTTTTGTATTATTTGCTTCCCCTGGGCGATTAATAAATGCCATCCTAAAGGAATAGTGTGCATTATGTAGACACTGGGGGGGCAGAGTGATGCAAAGGAGGGTGCATGTGTGCCTGTGTTTCGCCCAGTAGCGTGCTCCCAATTTGAATCCAAACACAATGAAAATATAGATATAAATAGAATTATGAAGATAAGAGGTATACTGAATGTACTTCTACATGTCTTGTCTTGTCTCACATTACATTAGTAACTACAGTAAGGTTGGTGGTGTCCCATATCTTCCAGACAAAAAACATTATATGTAGCTTATTATGTGCATTATAATGAGTGGGTCTTACCACTTAATAGGCAAAACACTGTTAAGGGATTCCTATTCAAAATAAGGCAGCAGCAAGCTGAGTGACAGGTGTAGCCTGTATGTGTATCTGACCTTCCTGTACACCGTCTGCAGGGCGGGGTCCAGTTCTCCCTCTATGTGGAACAGAGGAGGTCTTATTGAGGACTCCTTAATGGGGTCAGGCAGGGCCATGATTCTCCCATCATCTCCAAACCACTTCTTTCCCTAAACAGTAAATGAAACATACAAACGGTAAACGAAACATACTCAAACGTACGTAATAGCATATATATACAGTATATAGCATTGAAATATAAACTTATAAGAACCAATAAAAATGTTTACACATTTTATTAAACACTATAAAACTTTTCTTTCTTTCTTTTTTTTTTACATTTTGAAATGTCAAATTTGACCTCATCCTGTTTCAAGAGGCGGTTCTCCAGAATGTTCTCATTGGTCCGAGAAACAGGCGGTCTCTCTCCAACGTAGAGCCCCTCCTCCTCCAGATACCGGGGCTGCATGTCCTCTGGCAGTTTACTGGAAGCCGGGACTGTGGATGATACAGTAACATTAAGTGTACCGACTTCACCAGCATGTGGGATGCTGTAGCCCAACCTTCAATATGACTGTGAGACTGGCTAAGTGGTCATATTTATGTATTAGTTTTGTAGATACTGTTGTAGCTGGATACTTCTTAACCCTTGTCACGACCCGTCCAGGATCCCCTGTCCCTTATTTCAGTCTCACCTGGTTGTCGTTCCCCAATCACCCCTAGTGTATTTACTCTCTGTTCTTTGTCTTTGCTGAATTGTCCCGTCTAGTCTTATTTCCTGTCCGTATTCCTAGTCTCTCAGTTGTATTCTCGGTTAGTTTTCCTAGTCTGCATTCCCAGTGTGTATTTCCCTGTGTTTATTCCCTCGCCTGTTCACCCTGCCTGTCTCCTAGAACCTAGTGTTGTCCGTTAGCGACCATTGGCTGTGTTTTGACCCTGCCACTGCCTAGCACACTAAATAAACTGCCTGATATCTGTACCTGGCCTGTGTGTGTGTGTCTGCATTTGGGTCTAAGTTCTGAAACCCTGACAACCCTTTACATGTGATCCTGACCTGAACCTGTAGGCTTGTACCTGTAGGTTTGTACCTGTAGCTGGTTAGAATTGTCTTTCCTGCGAATTAGAAGACACACTGTATGCTAGCATACACTACAGTGAATAAGGTTTGTGAATATAAATGCGGGTGACTTAAATAATGACAACATACCTGTCTCATAGGCTGGGGTAAAGAGGAGCTCGCGATCTCGCTGAATACGTTTTTGATATCCAACGTACCCCGCTCTCTTCACTTCCAGGAAGTCCTTAGATGACTGCTCGATGATAAACAAGTCCTCCTCTACATCTCGCACAAGGGGGGCTTCATCATTCTAAGAGTGACACAAAGAGAAGGAGTTTTTACTATATCAAAATATATCTTCTAGAGTGGGCATTTTATATTACAATATACTGTGTAAAGCCCCTTTCACACATGCAGTCTTCCTTCATTGGGTCATGTGTGAATAGGAACAAGGATCCATATTCCGGGAAATCTGTACCGCCAATTTCCCACCTCAAGACCTAGTAACATTTCAGGGAAAATGCTGGTATGGCTACGTCGTGAATGAAAGCAGTAACATTGTCAGGGCAAGCGCGTAAAGTGTTTCGTCCGTCTGACGTGAGACGTTTTCATGTGGAGCGAGGAAAACAATCACAAGTTCCCGTGACATGTTTACGGTTGCCTTGCGGTTAAGATGATTTTATAACAAGCAATAAAAGATTTTCGTTTGCAAACAAGTTTATTTTTTTAAGAATGTTAAGCAATTTTTACACAGCGTTTTCAAGGCGGAAATATTGCGCTTTCATTCTGCCTCCCCCTCCGAGCCGGCAGGTAGACATCGAGTAAAAGGAACAGCTGACAAGGAGGAACAGTGGTGTGACCAAGACTCGTCACCAGAGTCATGTATCCATAAGCACAGTATTATTTCATGAATGAAGCTTATAGCCTACTATAGCAAATGTCTTTAAAAATTGCAGCCATACGCGGTTGCTACAGTGGAATACTATGAGGCCGGCGGCGGCCGCTATGGGGAATATTGTCAGTGACGGACTGACAAGATTATTTAACATCATGACATGTTAACCATGCACATGAATATATAAAACGACCATGTCTATTCATTATTCAGCGCGACATATCACCTTAAGCTATAGACATATTCTATTCCACAAGCCGAGTAGCTGTTGGCATCCATAAAGTGTTGCATTACCGCCATCTGCTGGACAGTCCCTTGCCCCATCTATTCCAGCATTGCCATGGTATGTGACAGAAATGTAGCTGCATGTGTGAATAGTGAAAATCACTAGCGTTGCCTGGAAGGTTAACCCGGGTAATTTATCAGTAACTATGTATAAAAGGGGCTGAATAGGCTAACTGATACTGCTTTTCAAGGCCAGCGATTTTAAGATAAACTGGAATAATTCTTAGTACACTATTCAAATGCAATTCCAACAGGTTGTGGATTATACATTGCATTTTATTTACAGGCAATTCAGTCATTATCACAAGGTTTTAGATTATTTGAAAGGCTTTGCAAGACTGTCCGGTTTGCTCTAGAACAGTCGTTGTCAAAGACGGGATTGAAACACCCTGAAGGGTCTTGAGATCCTTTTGGAAGTGAGTCAAGAGATGGATTTAAAACATTGAGAAAATTTTAATTTTTTTATTTTCTTTTCAGAATATATTAACTCTTACCAACCTGTTATCAGAAGGTATCATTGTGGGCTGGTGTCCTATTTTAACAACCCTTCACCAAACCGCCACTGCTTTGTTGTTAATTCAAGTTTTCTACTCTCTTGTTTACAATTCCGCCTGAATTTAAACATTATATTTTGACATTCCCGTAGCGAGAACGGGTTGCAGCCATCTCCGTATTGTCTCTGCCCCTAAAACAAAGAATAGCAGAGTGCGTGGCTTGTTTGAGATGCTACTTTAAATACCATAAAAATTATACATTTCCAGTGGGACTTGAGCAAGTTTGTTTTGAAATCTATTGGGGAATTGCCTCCCTTTGCTGGCAAAAACGCTTAAGAAAGGGAAAATAGTATATATAAAATGTTCATATAATTTCATAGTAGAATATTTCTGTGTTATTATGTTATGCTATTAGAAGATGTTGTTCGAACCCGTTTGTGACCCGCCTCGTGTATGCATGCTGGACAGCCATGGTTCAGAATGTTCATAAGTATTTTGAATGAACTGGGTTGAGGCTACAACTACTGATTTCCTCCATTCGCTTCACTATTAATTTGAGTCTTACCCGCTCCTCATTGTCATCTCCATTGTCATCCCCAGCATCTCCCTGCTCTTCCTCCTCCTCTTCCTCCTCCACACCTGATTCGGCCTGTTTCTTTCTTTTCCTCTCGTCCTGGTCCGCCCCATCTTGAGGCTCTGGATCAAAGTTGAACGTGAAGAAGTTGTACGCCTCCTCAGAAGTGGGCAGACCACTTTCTGTCTATAAGAGGCATTAAAAACCCCTTTTAGTCAAATAAATAAATCAGTGTGTCTCTATAAAGAGTGGGTTGCAGTGCATTCTTGTGTCAAGCCTCACACGCTTGGCTGCCTCCCTGAACTTCACCCTGGTGCCGAGAGGCTTGGGCCCGTCACTTCTTCCTGCCCTGTCTGGGTCCACCTGGAGAAACAGCAGGAGTGACTACTGCACTGGGTACAGTTATGTGTGTACAAAGTAGAGGTTTTCAACAAAAATACTAAAAATACAATAATTACTACTGTGGTATAATAATATTAATAAAGTAAATATTTTGTTAAAAAAAAAATCTTAAGGTGGGGTGTCCACATGCTTTTGGCCTCTTTCCACTGCCGCACCGTGGAAAGAGTTTCCGGCACTCACCTCTCTGTCAAACCTTGTGAGCGTTTCTCTGTCTCGGAGGCTCTGTAGGCGACTGGCGGGCTCCATAGACGCTTCCTGCTGCAGGAGACTCTCCGCTTTAGACTGGAACAAAACACAGGCCTCTGAAAACACAGGATCTATCCAGGACATCCCAAAGGACAGCAATAAATAGGAGACCTGAATCAAACCCAGCACTCAGAGTCCCCCAGAATGCCCAGCTACTTACTCTGGCCGCTCTAAGCTTCTCTCTCATTCGCTGCCTCATGGAGTGGTCAGAGTGGCTCGTGCTGGGGCTGGCCTGGGGTGTGCCCGAGGAGCTGGCTCTAGGGGACAGCTGAGGTCTCTCTGCAGAGCCGGTAGTGGGTGAGAACTGAGGCCTGGGGGAAAGATCTAAAACACAATTTATCATTGAACCATTATTATTATATATTACAATAACATTATTTGTGCAGGACTCAATACTGAGTTTAGCAGTTAGATAGTAAAATCAATAGGACATGCATAAGTACAAAGACGAAAACAAATCATATAAAAGCTAATTTATAAAGAAAAAAAAGTGATTCTGGTCATTTCATATTTTAGGTTCTCAGTCACCTATGGACTTCGATCTTAGCCAATTTTTACATTTATTTTGGTCAATTAGCAGGCGGTTTTATCCGAAACTAATGTGTCAAAAGTGTTTAAAACTGCCATAAATTCCTGTCATCATAAACATCTGTGATGAGTTGTGTGTGTTGAGCGAGAGCAAACGCGAACCAGAGAAAAACACACACAAGCGAACAAGCAGTTGACCGCGTGAAGCGAGAATTTAATAAATGAACACAAAACATACAGGGCATGAACGCCAAATAATGACCAACAACTCAGAGAGTTGTTGGGGAAACTAAATACTAGCCCCGACTAATGATAATGTCCTGCACCTGTGGGGCTAATCCTCCACAGGTGCGTTTCGGGGAAAGGAGGCACGGAGCGCGCATGGGCCTGTGCGCGCCGATCGTGACAACATCATAGACTTTGGACTATTATTGTGTAGAGGATATACCTTGATTTTAGCTATACAGATTCACATTAGATATATCATTAAAATATGCATTCACACCTCTATAAGAACCAGTTGGTGGTCGAGACCGGACCATGGGTTCAACTGGTCTCTCCACAGGTCCTTCATCTCCTCGGGCATGTTGGATGGTGGAGATCTGCTCCACGTTGTCCTCATGGACAGACGTCTCCTCAAGAAGCTTAGATATGTGGATAGAAAACGAGCCCCATATGCTATTGAGCCTTATGCATGGTCAGAAGGAAAGATGTTTATGTCACATTGAAGACTGAGAATTTAAGGGGATGTCTTTAAAATGTGAATCTACCTTTTTCTTCCTGCTCTGTCTCTGAGCCCTTAAAGTGCGTTTCAGTGTCTCTCCGGGGTCTTCCTCTCCACCTGTCAGTTCCTGAAGCACCAGAAACACAGTTTAAACGACACAGAAGCTATTATGTGGCATAACAGACATACTGCTGTTAGAAATACTTTGTGAAAGATAGGTATTGCTTTCAGATTTTAGAATTTAAAAAGGATTGAAATATATATTCAAACAGAGGGGATATTTGCAAATAAAGGAAATATTGTCTGAACTTTTGCAGCATGGTGAGAAGACCACAAGCAGTAGGGACTCACATAGCACGCTAAGCAACTGTAGAGTAGGAGTAAGTAAGAAACTACAGCCTACAGGCTAAGATACAGTGCATCGACTGACGGCAAACACACACAAACCTCCATTGACGTTTGTCCTCTCTCCTCACTCAACTTGGTAGTTGGAATCAGAGCCTACCAGGTAGATTATAATGCTTAGATTTATTTAGCAGTCCTACATTTATCTGTGTATGAGTGTGGCTTTGACTGAGTGCTTGAGCCACTCCTTCGGGTCATGTTCAGACATGACTGTTCGCCTGTTGCAGGGTCTGTCAGACGAATAGGTCTGCCGTATGTGAACTAATGGCAAGGCCAATTCTATAATCACATTCGTTAAACTTTACCTGAGTGTCCCCCTTATTTTGAGTTATTGCAAAAGACTCTTGCAAGGCCTTTCGTAGTTTTCCCCGGAAATCACTAAAACACAAACGAATATTAGGTTACTGATGTCAATAAAAAATATATAAATCTAACTTTACTGCAGTGAGGATTAGGTAGGAAAACAGATAATACCTCGTCGAGGTGGCCATGGCTAGGAGTCACAAAAAGACTGAAGAAATCAGAATGCAGAATTCAATGATGAATCATGACAACAGCATCCTACAGCATCTCTGTAATAGTACAGTAGCCTGTAGCCAGTAGAACGTCATTACAGACACAAGATCGTCAGAAAATTTGATGATATCAGTGCAGACAGTGTAGACTAAGGTGATTATATCCCCGTTCGTGACTTGTGCCCAGTTGAACGGGGCTAGGGTGATAGGTGCAACACAGCAATTGTGATAAAAGTATTAGTCCATGATATAGCCCAATTACAGGGGAGTAAGCCGACCAACAATGGCCTTATGGCCAGACATTATATTATTATGTCTGTAATACACACCAACAATGCAGCGCATATCAGTTACTGCTAGAGTATTGTTAGATGGGCATGCTACAAAAGCAAGCAATTATTTCAACACGATTCTAGGAAAAATATCGCCAAAGATACTCTATATCGCTTACCGTTATTGCTGCCTAGTAACGAGATAAACAACTTCTCAACCAAACTTTAAAATCGTCGATGTAACCTACCTTGGATGTTTTCAAAATAGTATTTCTATTCGTTCCGAAGGACCGTCCATCATCATACAAGGCGACGTCCGTCTCCGCCTACTACGGAGGCCGCAAGGTATGCATGGAGTGCATACAAGTCAGAGACGTTCTATAAGGACTTTGATACAACTTAATTTGCTTGGGAAAAGGCACTTGTAGTCATGGTCACACACACACACACACAGAGAGAGAGAGAGAGAGAATAAATAAAATACAATTAAGCTTTTAACACAAACCTATATTTTGTTATATCAAAATATATATGTATCATACAATATTAATACATAATACATAATACATAATATAATACAGTTTTATTGTGTACAGCAGTCGTTAAATACAGCATAACAATACAGTTTTGAAGTACAAAATAAAGGGAATAACATTTGTCAACCACAATAAAGTTCCCCACTCAAGCATAGTCTTCTGCTAGCGTGTCCAGGTAGTTAGTGTCAGCGTAGAGAAGGAAACCCGAGAAGAGGCTGTCCGCCCAGCCCGGATCCGCAAACAGCCCATTCTGGTCTTTGAAGAAGATCTCCAGCCACACCTCATCCTCCGGGTTAAGGAACATCACAGTGGAGCCAGACGCCACGTCATGGTTCCCTGTGTTGGCGTCAAAGGTCTTGATGCGATACTGGCCGTTCTGCACCAGCCCGATGGCTAGGTGTTTGTTGGCTAGCGTGATGTCATAGGAGAAGTAATAGATCCCCGGGTACGCGCAGATGAACTTGCCCGTCTGTGGGTTATAGTGCCCCCCCTCATTGAAAAGAACCTTGTTGAACTTGATGGGGGACATCTCTGCCGGGTAGCTGCTGGTGATGCCCACTGAGAAGGCTGATTTGGGCACCAGGCTGCCACACCTGCAGATTCCGGCCGGTCCGGGGGGCCCTCGCTCGCCCTTGTCCCCTCCCGCTCCGTGTCGGCCCAAGGGACCCGGTGGGCCCCTGTCACCGGCCTCTCCCATGGGACCTTGTTTCCCCACAGGGCCGCGTTGACCTCGCTCACCCATTTTACCCGTGGGGCCGACCTTTCCCTTCAGCCCTGAAAGAATAGACAAAACAGACAACATGTTTGGTAGCAGACGGAGATGCATGTTCCTTTAAAGATACACTCCTCGATTGTGTTGTAGTTCCCGTACAACCCAAAATGTCCTCCCCAGCTCATGTTTATGTTTTTAAACACAACAGTGCCCAAAAGTACATGTGGCTATTGGGGGAGGGGTAGAGCAGATGTGATCCTATGAGTGTTGTGGGGGGGAGGGGGAGAGAGCAATGCGATCCACTCAGCACCCATGTGCAGAAGGGGCATGCACTCCTCGAGTTTCAAACCAAAACAGTTTTTAAATACCTTTAATGCAACACATTCTACACGCACAGCCAACATTAAAAATTTTACATTTGGAGAACATCCACTTTGACAGCATTGTGAACCTCTGTACAATATATGCAACCAATCACATCAGACCAAAACACAAAGAGTACACTGTCGATGTTATGTGCATATTGGTGAGAACACAGCTTGTGTTCTGATGCTGTTTAGACATGTATACATCTCAATTCACTCATAATGGAAAACACTGGTAGATTCACAGGGCCCTTGGCTGTTGAAGTACAAGATGTTATTAATACAGTGTTTCTGGCATAAACCTTTCAGAACCTTCATGTTATCTTTGCCCATGTGAAATATTTTCCTGCTTATGCATCTCAAAGAGGAAGAGCAGACTGTGAGAAAACTGTCAAAATGTCAGAAAATGGTACAACCTTGAAAAGACTAAACTTTTATACAGTATTTGGATTGAACCACAGCCATCTTGGAATAATATCATATCTCATCACTTTTCCAAGAGTCTTATAACTGTATCATATGGTGTTTAAGGAAACTTGTATTTCTGTGGGACCACACAACTGCAAAAACTTGAATTTTTACAATACGGGACATTTATGGCAATATTGCATCAATAGATGTACTGTATAATGTGTGTTCACTGTGTACCTGTATCCCCCTTTTCTCCCCTTTCACCCTTCCTGCCATCTCTGCCATCTCTTCCAGGGATCCCCACATTCCCATCGGCCCCCGGCGGCCCATTAGGGCCAAGTTTTCCCGGCATGCCTGGTAACCCTGGGACACTGCAGATGAAGCGTGGTGTTCCTTTAACCTTAGCTTCCATCAGTTGTCCAAAGACACAGTGACATAAACACACTGCTCCCATAAATGCCCACATCCTCAGATCTGCCAAGGGAACAAAGAAAACAAGAAAACAAGAAAGAAGATATGTCATTGCAGCTCTCCTTAGAAGTCCCCATTATTTATTTACAGCTGTTTCATTTGATTACCAGTCCATATTCCAGATATTCAATTAGGGCTAAAACTCTCACAGAGGAACCAATTCAGAATGCTATGCAACAGCTATAACAGTTTAAAGCCAGTGCTGTCAGAGGAATACATTGGAAATAAGCAATAAATCACAGTGGACCCAATTATACGATAGAATACATCATGAGGCCGATGCAGGAGGAGCAACGAAGCAACGATTTCTCGATTCTCACACGGATGTTCTCTATTGTCAAACAGCATAGAATTGCATGTCAGAGACCATCTGAGACCTTTTCCTTCGTTCCAAGTCTTTTTCTTTTGCCAAAACATTCCTTATCCTTGACATAATATCCAGCACAAATGTGTCAGGGGAACCTTATCATCATTAATAAATGGCCTGCTGAGCAGACAGAATCATTACGCATTTTTGTTACACATGGTGAGATCACCATTTAGTAATCCATTTTTCACATAGATGCTTGTTTTCACAAGCATTTATTTGAACATTAATGTGTACATGTTCTGAACACACTGAGCCTGCAGTGTTATACTAGTTTTAATAATCAAGTGTTGTGACGGATGTGAGAGCTGAACTTGTTTTCAAATTGAGGGTAATAAAACCTACCAGACGACAGTGAGGCCGTATGAGGAAAACCCCGCCATCATTCTGCAGGAATGATGACATCATGGGTAAACAACTATCAATTGATCTTCCTTTTGTATACGCACGTGTGTACAAGTACATACAAATAACGCATATGCTCATGCAATGCAAACATGCACATATTCACAAGCCCCTGAATTAAAACCAGGTGTTTACATCAGTGCAGCTGGGAGATACATTTAAGTCACTGTTATAGTTGTAATTTGGCTAACCCTTTGGGAGATTATGCAATTAACAAATTTTATGTGATGTTACAGTAAAACTCTGCTTAAACTTGAAGTTTAATGACCAAATCATTACATTGTTCTAATTAATTTTAGTACTTTGATAGATTCTGGATATGAAGAGAGACAGTCCTATATGGTTTCCTTTATAGAAAGTATGTCTCCAACTGTGCAATTGCAGTGCATGTTAGCCTTTACTTAGTATGTGCAACATACTAAGTTTGTACTTACATACTAAGTAAGTACAAACATGTACATTCGCATGTACGTACCTTTTCATGCATATGACATATTACATTATTAGTTTGGTGAACCTTTGTAGTTCTACAGACTTTGCTAAACATTTGTGCGCACACATGCAAACACACACTCATAGAGGCACATAAAGGTCATTCAAATGCTTATTTTTATTTATATTAGAAAGGCACTAGCCGTAATAAGAATACTATTCACAATTACTTTATTATTCTCACCCCACTGTTGGCAGGAGATCATCGGAAATCTCAGGGTTAGGTCCTTATCCTAGCTGCTTAGAGTTCGGTCTCCGTGGTGTTTGGCGATTCCTGCTGAACATGCTCTTTGTCTTTTTCTGGTGTCTTCAGTCTGAGTTCTAGAACATCTGTGCCTAAAAGCCGCAGCTGGTGTGTTGCTGACAGGGTCTTGTAACGCTAACAGCAGCCTCCCTGGAATCACTCCATATCTCCCTCCCTCCTCTTTTTCTGACTCATACAGTACACTTCCCAAAGCGAAGCAGCTATCATACACTCAAGGACAATCAGTTCAAAATACGCTGATGGGGTTTACAGACTCTACTCTTGAGACCACTGTGTCTAGATGCAGACATTTTTCAGTATGATGGTTACATTGAATCAATACAATTTCAACTTCCACTTGAGGAGTGTGGTTATCTTGAGGTGTGAAATGTTGATCTGAATTCAAACATATACTTTTGTCCTTTTAATGCATCCATTCATTAGGTAATGCAATACTTATTGTATATTTAGGTTGCACCAATGGACAAGAACCCCTAGATGGGGCCAAATACCACTAGGGTCATGCACTGGAGAATTAAAGGCAAGAACCCGGATTTAGTGTTGAACAGTTTACCATATAGTTTAAGCCTCAGTGTGAAATCACTCTGAAAAGTCACTCTGAATCTTTTCTTCTTCTTCTGTATTTATGTGTACATATAAACACTCTCTTGTAGCCTATTCTATATATCTTCATGCCATGATTGGTAAATTGGTAAACATTAATGATATCTACTCTTGTCATGCTTTACTCTTTTAAAACACATTTTTCAGTCTTAGCATGGCGAATATAGTCAGCTGGTAAAAAACTCATTGCTTTCCTTGAAATGGTGAAAACATACACATCAATCATCTTGTGTCCAAACAGAATGGGTCTTTATTCAGGACATGAAAGGAAAAAAGGATTGTAATCAACACCCCATTTAAATACAAAACCAACAAAAATAAAAATCAACATGATATTCATTTTGCATATCAAAGAACCATTCAGTAATAATTACAATCCGTACCCCTCATAAACCATTTTGTGAATCTATACACAAACTCTGATTTAGAAATTAGTTACTTTAACAATAATATTACAAATATTTAGCTTTAAAAATAATTCAACTCAAAATAATATATATTAGCAATTAGCATTTTAAAATTATATATACTGTATTTTCACATAAAAATACAAAATAATACCAATGACATTTAATATGAAAAATTATTACAAGAGTTCTGCTACTATTAAGTGAAATAAAAATACAGGATAAAACAATATTAAATGAAATAGAAATATGCATGAAAAAGTCTCTCCTTTTGTTAGCAAAACACTATCCAAAATAACTACAATCATTTACATCAGTACAAAGATATTTGGATTTAAAAATAGTTGCAATGAAAAAAAGGGGTTTATTTTCTGACAGTAAAAAATGACACTGTGGATCAGAAATCTGCAAAATATGCAATGAAAAAAATAAATCTGCATTAAAAAGGTTTACACTGTAATTCTTATTTTTTTTTATACAAACATTAGAAACAGTATTGCACGTCACAACACAGATTCGAGGTTAGTCAGCCTTTCAAAATGTGTTATATTCAAGTTTCATAGCATCTATCAGGACAGGCAGCCAGGGCCTCGATGTCACGGGGGGAGAATCTCAAGTGTCTTCCATGAATATATAGAACCTTCAATGTGTCCTTCCTACAAATTAAATGTAATGTGTTCATAGGGAACCCTTTAACCAAATTGCATACCAAAAATAATGTTAAACTAAAATATAGGGGAGCTTTTTTGTCTTCGAACAGAACTTTGCTTTTGGACATGATTAGCAATTAAGGGGACATGAAACATAGTCTTATTAAATAGAAAAATACAATCAAAAAACGAAATAGTTATTTGTCTACAAAAATAGTGAAATAAATATGATTTATACAAAAGCAAAGACACACATACAGTACAAAGTAAAAGTGTTCAACATAGAAAATAGAACACAATTCTCACAAAACAGCACAAGTCAAGTGTTACAGGTGACAATATTCGACCAGGTTCTATTTCGACTAGAACACTGTGAGAACTGGGGTCACAGGGACATTACGACAACGGGACTGACGATATCCTTCATGTGCTTTGAATCGCTCATGACCTGTGGTTATGTCGTAGCACTCACCACGTTACAACACAGCACCCTGTGGCACTAACTTTCACTCCCAGTTCTTATATCTACACTACCTTTGAATATATTACAAAATATTAGATAGAGTAATAATAATAATAGATGTATTCACACATAGCACAGATAAATTAAGACCACTGTTTCACACTACATATTAAATAATTAATGAATCATGAAAAAAATATATTTGTAATTATAAATGGGTATAAGTATTTGTCAACCTCATTTACCTAGAAAGTAAATGGAGCTAGTCTCAAGTCTCCCTTGAAGGTCAACTGAAATGGGGTGGAAATAAGCACAAATGAAAAAACAATGGAAACAGACTTAGTGCATAATATATTATAAAAATATTAGACATACTGGAGGCCGTGAAGGTCCACTAATGAGTGGGGCTGAATTGGGTCACATAGGTAAATTGAATTACTGTATATCATCTAATGGGAATAAATGGAAAATAAATAAATGGAAAATCTCATCTCCTTTAAGGTGTTGAAACAGTACACAAGTGACACCTGAAACACTGATATCAAGGACCACACGCGGGGGCATGGAACACAAAACCACACAGACACCGGCGCTATACTGCAGAAATACACACTTACACAGTACCATATGGATAGCTGGAGCACCAGTAACATCCACTGGTCACATAAAGATTGTCCCGAATGAGTACTTAAATGTGACATTCTCCAAAAGTTCATAGTCCAAAACAAACAGACAGACGGACAGGCAGCTAAACAAACAAAAGTACAGTTATTCATATTTAGCATATTAATAGATCAGTTATCTTCATCTTTATGATAATAACCTACTGAGGAGGTTCCCATCTTTCAGCTTCAAGTAATACATAAACTGGGTCAGAGATTCTCTGGATGCATGGAGCCCACCCACACAGAGCCAGTGTCCGATTGTTTCAACTGCTGTATTATCTATTCAAAAGTGAACAGCTATAATGACGCTTTTATATCATTGCTGTCTCTATCGCAACACTGAACAGTGGTGTTGATTTGCCAACGGGGCTCTCCTATGCTCCTTCACACTAAACACTCACCTTGTAATGTTAAGTTCTCTTCTGATCATGTCTTTCAAGCTTATCAAGCTTATCTTATATTGTGTAAGGTTAGACTGCTAAAGGCTGCGGTACGTTAGAAAAAATGTTGTGACCATACAAGATAGGGGATAGGAAGGGCCAAGGCAAGGTATTTGGGTGTTTTTCTTCTCCACTGCTTTGCAAATAAATTAGAACCTCCGACCTCATTAACAAGGGTCACATAGCACGGAGACGACACAATCACAAACCACTGGACACCACTCTGCTTCTCAACAGGACGTTTTTTGTTTTTTTTTGCCATATAAGCCACCATGTCACAAAATGGCGGCATCAACTAGTCTACAGTAGAACCGACAGCGCGTTTTGTATTATAGTATGTAAACAAACCAAACATATAAACATCAATGCATGCACACATAAATAATTTTTGTTTTTTTTACTTATTTAGAATTGTCTCCACTTGAAAAATTTTTCCCCTCCTTGCTGTTAGGAATCTGCTATGTTTGGTCATGCTACTCATCATAGAATTGTATTTCTTATCTCTACTGATTTCAGTGTTTGTTTGTTTTTTCACAGAGGGATTTTTGTCAACAACTATCCTGCATGCAGTTGGTGTATGTAGGCCTATTGACGTAACATGCACTTAACTTCACATCCTATTTTTCCATGGCAATAGGTGCCATTAAGTGGTTGAGTGCAGACTGCATTTAATTTTTCATGATTCTGGTTTAAAGAGGGCATTAAATGTAATACCTATACATCTATTGATATACACATATATAGCAGCAATGATTCTAATATAGCTCATAATTATAAATGTTATTGGTAAATACAGTTAATACAAACCAGATTTTGCATTTTGAGGTAACATTTTATGAGTCAATATGAGCGCAGAGATAACCCTATTATCTTTTTCAATAAAATCCCTAATAAGAAGAAAGACCACGTAGTAACATTAAAAAATAAGAATTTGTTTTGTGGCAGAACTGTATCAATTTTATGCTTCCTATCATTTTGCTACCTTTGGTAAATGACCCGGGCAGGTGTCAAGATTACAGAATCAAGGTTTTCCCAGAAACGAGCACGCTACGGTGCGCTCAGCAGGGGCGGCTAGCAGCAGACGGAAGGACGGACAGACAAGCCGCCCCCCCATGCAGAAAACATTCTCATTTCTACTTTAAATCTCACATACAAAAATAATAATAACAAAAAAGAACTACAAAAATCAATCTCTTTTTTTTTCTTTTAAATCTCCTCTTAGAAAACATGAAAGTACCACAAAAGAGTTGTAGAGTTGTCAGAGCCTGAGATGTGAGGGGGGTTTTGGTGAAAAACTGAGGCTTGTGGTGTTTGTTTGCTACAAAAGATATATAGATATATGTATATATACAGTATATACTGTATAGTGTTATGTATTCGGTTATACTGATAGCTTAGGGAAAGAGGCAGAGCAGAGCGATGCTCTTTACGCGTTAGCCAGTATTTTATTTTCCTTTATCCTCTGACCGTGTCGACGTTGCTTTAGGGTGCCTCTTCTAGTTCCAGCGGAAGTGGATCTGGCGCGGGCGGTCGGCCCCCTCCTTGACTAGCGGCTTGTGAAACTCTCGGCCTGCGCGCGAGTGGATGTTGGCCCAGCAGAATTCACAGTAGTACTGCAGGCAGGTGACGTTAGCGCAGAAAAAGGGTGCAAACTTCCCACCGCAACGCGCGCCCTGGCATTCGTCGCAGAGCTGGTCATCCAGGACGTAGGGCTTCACCTCCACCTTTACATAAACATACATATACACAAATATAAAGCAGTGGCTATGAGGCGGTCCTATTGCTGTATTAGCTGTTATTTCCATGTTTCCATTTTTAAACTAAAACAGCAATAGGTCTTAAATTACCAAATGAACACGTATGAATTATGTTTTTGAGAAATAACGGAAGTCAATTGCAAGTTTACGGTTCATCGCATACGCATCATCACGTACAATTATTTAATGTCAAATGTAAGCGTGAAGACTGAGGTAAAGAATAGAGGTGATGAAGCTTGAGGGTTGAACAAAGGTTTCAATACTGCTTTAAAGCTAGTCCAACCCTGCACCCTAATACAGGAGGGAAGAGAGAATTTCCCCACAGGGATTAATAAATTACCCGCTTGTCAATGTCTCCGTGCTGCAGCTGAACAAATCTGGCGCTGATGGCGGCAATGTAACTCTGTTGGTTGGAAAAGGCCACTCTCCCGGCCCCCTTGGGGTACTTGAGCTCTGGGTCGGTGTCAATTCCTGCGTAGCAGACTCCCCCATACAGGCGGTCCATAATCATGGCCAACTCAACTGGTAGAACAGAGTTCCACAAGAGAAAATGTTAGGGGGGGGGGGGGAATCTAAACAAAACCAACGGGGAGGAGATGAGGAGGTTACAAATGAGGAGATCAGATAGAGAAAGCAACGGAGCAGGAGAGAGGCTTCCAGAACTATTGCTAAGGATGCGGATGTCGTGTGCGGATACCTATTTTAAAAGGTATGACCCTGAAGGTGCAGTAGAATAACAACGAGGGTGGATTTACTTGCTCTCAGGGGGCGAGGCACGCCTCCCACAAAGATGGTCTTGCGGGGATCAAGGGGCTGTGAGCCGTCCATCACAAAGTCACTGTCGCTCAGGTTCCAGGGGCGTATCTGTACCTGGAGATCAACACAGATTAGATTACATAAGGTTATATATATATATATATATATATATATATATATATATATATATAGAGAGAGAGAGAGAGAGAGAGAGAG
>JAOEHI010000019.1:4580004-4608542 GCA_025447815.1 Percopsis transmontana
CCCCCCCCCCCCCCCCCCCCCCCCCCCCCCCCCCCCCCCCCCCCCCCCCCCCCCCCCCCCCCCCCCCCAGTAAAACAAAGTTGACACGATTGCGGGCGACCCGGCCTTTAAATTATCCTCCCCCAAATTATGATCATACATTCTCTTCGTTCTAATTAAACATTCGGCTTTATTTGTGCCAGATGCAGCTTTTGATGTTTTATTTTGGTAAGGGAGCGCTGTGGCATGAGAATACTGCGGGCCTGCATGCGCAAGCAGAATCCATTCGCGATGGTATGGTATGGCCATATTGACTGAGCTGGGCCACGCGACCACAGGGACCAGACACTAGCAAGCTACACTGGTCTAATATGTAGGTGTCATCTTTCAGCCATGCTCCTACAATCCAAGTTGGATCGGGAACGTAACATTTAGTGCCGTAGGAAAAATATTGGGTGGCTCAGCCTTTACATTTGGCTTTAGGGGTAGGGGTAGAGAACGGCGTGAGCTTAGGAGCTATGTAGGGGAAGGGGTAGAGAGGAATGCCACCCACTCAGCACTTAGGTGTGGGCGGGGCGTTCGCTCTCTGAGCTGATGCCGCACACAAATCAAGGAGCGTATACCTTCAACATTCAAAGTGGCTAGCATATTGCGTGTCAACATCAAACTCGCCATCTACCAGAGCAGCAAAGGTTTGGGCGGTACGATTCCGTTCTCACAGTGTGACTGGTAGCAGATATGCTGCACAGTACGGCGTGCACGGTGCCATTGCGTGGGCTTGCGTGGGACTAAAATAAGAGACAGTGCCGTGAAGCTCTGTAGACGGCGAACCACCACAGAGCTGTCTTTGAGTATTAATAGACACGTCTTTGTTCCCGGGCCGACACGCATCTGAAGTGGAATGAGACAACCGAGAGATAAGGATCTCCTCTCTCTCTCTCTCTCTCTCTCTCTCTCTCTCTCTCTCTCTCTCTCTCTCTCTCTCTCGCTGTGTGTGAGTCAAACCTCAAAGTGCCACTTACATGGGCTTTCTTTTGCTCTCTGAAGTCTGGCGGTGTGACGGTCTCACACAGCAGAGGGGACACTGACAGGAGCTGTCAAGGGCCTCTCTCTGCCTTGTGTTTTCGAGGAAGATAATGTTGTAATGAAGCCCAGGGGGTACGTCAAGGGGCCCATCTCCCCTGGTTTTACTTATCTGCCCATGCGGGGGACGAGGGGAGGATAAAAATGTGTTTCCGCACGGCGAACGCGGAAAGGGAGGGATACGCGCTGTATGGGAACACATGAGCGAGAAAGAGATTAGTCATATTTGTTGAAGGAAATAAGAGTGATCAAGGGAACGAAAGAAAGACAAGAGAGGGTGAGGAGGGGAGGTGGGGGAGGGAGAGGGGTCGTTAAAAGGACACCCTCCTACTTTGCACTAAATAGCAGTAAAGTATCTGGCTAATCATCATTACGCTGATTAAATCACCAGGGATTTAGCGTTCCCTTCAGCTGCAATCAATGTGGCTAAATCAATAGACAGGGGATATGTGAGAGGCTTTGGTCATCTGCACCCAGTCTCTCCAGACCCATGCCTGCATCTTTGGCCCACCATACTAAACACTTATGTAGCCCTCAACTTCAGATTATGGCAACCCATGGAGCCTCTATCACATCTCTTGACCTCTCCACAAAGTAATGTTCCTGGCCCTGGGGTGTTTTTTGTGTACAACAACACCCTTCCCTCCATAAGGTCCTTTTTCTGTCCCTTAAATTTGTAAGGGTATGCCATGTTAGGGTATGCCATTGCCATTAGTATTATTGGTGTTTAAAGCAAAAAAAAAAAAAGGTCAGCGACACGTATTTTAAGTTCAATTTAAATTTATTAATTATGAATTTAAACTGAATGTGAATGTGAACACATACATAATACAATAAAATAGAAAGTGTATCATTTATAATATATACAGTATATACATAAATTATTATTATATATTCATATTTAGCTTAATATAATATTTGTAATCCGTCCAAATAAAAATTTTATCCATCTCAAATAATTACACACCCACCCATGTCAATTTAATATGCAAATCTGCAATGTAATATATGTGAAGCACACTGCAAGTTAAATTGACGTAGAGCTATTTCACCATGCTGTGTGACTGAAGTCCGTGTTTCGTGTGTTCCAGGATGAGGCAGTGTAAAAGTGCGGAGGGCTGGAGTGCGTTCCTGGTCGTTCTATTGGGACTGGGGGCTGTGGCCCAGAAGCTGCCCACGCGGGATGAGGGCTTGTTCCAGATGCAGATCAGAGACAAGGCGCTGTTCCACGACTCCTCCGTCATACCAGATGGAGCTGAAATCAGTGGCTATCTGTTCAGAGACACCCCCAAAAGGTAAGGATTCTCAATCAATCAGTAGAAATATTTAGTCAGTACTTATGGTAAACAAAAATTTATTGAACACAGTTCATCATCATGAAGGCTTTACAGCTGTATTAATGGTCCTCTGTGATTTGAAGCTCTTCATAATTCCGCCAAGTCAGCCATTACACTAAGAGAGGAAAACATTGAACTCGCTACTGTAAATGGATAGGAAACATCAGCCCTGCCCTGTATCATGAGCTGTAATGTTGATGTGAATGATAAATAATAAATGAGAAAGTCATGTTTGTATAATTGAGTGTCTATCAGCTCAGGGAGGGAGACCCTGAAGAGAAGTCTCTGGTACAATCATGTTTACGTAAGGCATATCAGACTCAAGCAAGAATGGTGGTATCACAAGTTCTCAAACATTTTGATCTTGAAAAAGGAGTGGCTCATAGTGGTTCATGCGTAATATATGAAAAAATTGAAATGGATGTAGCACTGGAAGATATCAACATAAAAGAATATAAAACATTAACGTTAAAAAAAAAAATCAAACGCCATTGATAAAATGTATGCATATCTTATTAAAAAAGAAAATATATATAATTTCAAAGTCATCCCCCCCCAAAAAAGAATCTATATAAAATTTGGTGGGCCTTGCCCCCCATTTTGGGCAACGTTATGCATTACTCTATGCTGGATACCATAAAGCGATGTTGCGTTTAAAGCGATGTTGCGTTAATGTGGTGCTTACATCAGTCCCACTATCTCTTATTTTCACAGGTACTACTTTGTGGTGGAAGAAGACAACACACCTCTGTCTGTAACCGTGACTCCTTGTGACGCTCCTCTGGAGTGGAAACTGACTCTCCAGGAGCTTCCGGAAGAGTCCAGCGGGGAGGGATCAGGTAAATGACATTCAGCAGTAGTGGGAAATGTTAAACACATGTTTTGCAAAAATATTACCCCCCCCACACACACACACACACACAAACACAGACACACACATGCATTTAACCTACGCAGTGATGTTAGGTTAGGTTTTGTGTTTTAGTAGGTTTTAATTAACTCTCAGTCGTGGTGTCTAGTCTGACCACTTATGATGTCTGGCTTGACCAAGCTGACGTCTGTAATCTCAGGAAAGGCTCTACTTTAAACAGCCTACTCTCCTTTAGTGTAGAGAATGAAAGCCATCGCTTCCCCTTTAGTTAAAACTATCTTAGTTCTCTGAAGGACTTCCCTGTGCCTTGCTCTTTCTTTCTTTCATTGTCCTTCTTTCTTTCTTTCTTTCTTCCTTCCTTTCTTTCACACAGATTATTTATCCATCTGGAGACTATCCATTCAACAGAAAAAAAAACACATACCCAATCATGCCAGATGAATAAAGGTCTTGGTGGTTAGAGAATACATAAGCGTCGTGTGTGAGCACACATTGGAATCGGAGCGCACATGCAGCCGCAAGGACTGTGTGTCGAATGTGTGCGCGCAGTATGTGAGCGTACGTGATCGCTCGTGTGTCTGCGTCAAATGAAATATCACGACATGATTTATTAGGTTGTCAAACTGTTGAGGACATGTACCTTGAGTCAAGTGTAAAGAATGCATCAGCAAGTGGAAACACAATTACATATTCTAACAGGAGTCAGCACTATCAGGGGGAAGCATAGCGTCACTTAGGTGGAATGACGTTGCGTAGTGTATACTGTAAACATCTCGGACATTTCGTGCATATTCTGCACTCTTTTCTAACCGTCTCAACTGGGACAAGACCGTTGAGCCCTAATTCTTTAGTGCACGACGGAGCACACTCTTTGGTTGTCAAACATAACATTATGGTTTCTTGCTCAGCTCAAGTGAGAGCCTAGCTTCAAGGCGAGGCTACAGGGCAGCTCTTTGTAGCACAACTTCCCAGGAATTCTGGCCTGTGATCTTTGGGTGATGTTTAGATTGAAAACATGGCGGCTTGTGAGGGGGCTAATCGTCTCTGACGTGACCTCACCAATGTAAACACCTTAGAACGGCTTCATGTTTTAGCACCTTTGGAAAACTCAAGTCAAATGAAATAGGATGCAATGTGGAAAATGTGTTCAATAACTATCTGTGTCTAATGTAATATGAGTCCATTTGGGTGCAGAGCTCATGCTGTGTCTGTTTATCCTGCAGGGCAGCCTGAACCCCTGGACCAGCAGAAGCAGCAGGTGACGGTGGATGAGGGGACAGACCTCTTCACCTACAAAGGGAATGACGTGGAGTCCTATGTGGCCACCAGCACGCCCTCCGGGCTCTACCAGCTCGAGCTGCTGTCCACAGAGAAAGACAGCAACTTCAAAGTGTACGCCACCACTACTCCGGAATCCGACCAGCCCTACCCAGAGCTGCCTTACGACCCCCGCGTGGACGTTACCGCTCTGGGCCGCACCACGGTCACCTTGGCCTGGAAACCCACCCCCACGGGCTCTCTGATGGGCCAGCCCGTCCAGTACTGTGTAGTCATCAACAAGGAGCATAACTTCAAGAGCATGTGCGCTGCCGAAGCCAAGATCAACGCTGACGACGCCTTCATGCTGGCCCCAAAGCCCGGCAGGGACTTCAGCCCGTTTGACTTCGCCCACTTCGGCTTCGTCCCCTCCGACAACGACTTTGGAAAGGACCGGGGTCTCACAAGCAACAAGATTTCCCGGGCCTACACGGCCAAACCCAAAGCTTCAGACATTCTGAAGGTGTGCATCGGCAATAAGAACATCTTCACCGTGTCGGACCTGAAACCGGACACGCAGTACTACTTTGACGTCTTTGCGGTGAACTCCGCCACCAACACCAGCACGGCGTACGTGGGCACGTTCGCCCGCACCAAAGAGGAGGCCCGGCAGAAGACGGTGGAGCTCAAGGACGGCAAAGTATCCGACGTTTTCATCAAGAGGAAAGGGAGCAAGTTTCTGCGCTTCGCACCCGTCTCCTCCCACCAGAGGGTCACGTTGTTCGTCCACACCTGTCTGGACGCCGTCCAGGTGCAGGTGAGACGCGACGGGAAGCTGCTCCTCTCCCAGAACGTGGAGGGCGTACGGCAGTTCCAGCTGCGCGGGAAGCCCAAGGCCAAGTACCTGATCCGCCTGAGAGGCAGCAGGAAGGGCGCCTCGACCCTGAAGGTCCTGGCTACCACGCGACCCAGCAGCAAGCAGCCCTTCCCCTCGCTCCCCGAGGACACTCGCATTAAAGCCTTCGACAAGCTGCGCACCTGCTCCTCGGCCACCGTGGCCTGGCTGGGAACACAGGACCGCAACAAGTACTGCGTCTATCGCAAGGAGGTGGCCGACAACTACGGCGAGGAGCAGCGCCGCCGCGAGCAGAACCAGTGCGCCGGGCCGGAGACGCGCAGGAAGTCGGAGAAGGTCCTCTGCAAGTACTTCCACAGCCCCAACCTGCAGAAGGCTGTGACCACAGAAACCATCACAGGTCTGGAGCCAGGCAAGACCTACCTGCTGGACGTTTATGTGGTGGGCCACAGCGGTCACTCCGTCAAATACCAGAGCAAACTAGTGAAAACAAGGAAATACTGCTAAATGACTCTGCAAAGAATAAATCTATTATAAATATATATATTAAATAAGTTTATTTAACTCTAAGTGATATTCTACTAAGGAGTGTATACAGACTGACTATTCACACAGCTGATGGGCCTGTGGCAGAGACAGAACTGTTTGTAGAGAGAGATATCAACCTGTATATTTATGTTTACATTTCATTGTGGCTCGTCTGGCTGACCTATTGCGAGAGGTGCTTTGTTGCCGGGCTCTGGGATTGCCACATCCCATTGCCACTGGGGAGGCAGAACTTCAAAGATCATTTCATCTCGTGCGTTTCTTTGTTGATGCATGACTTTTGATTCTATCGCTCATACTTCCTTCATTTTCAATTCACGTTGACCCGCGGGGATAGTCGCTACCAGCGTTGTATAGTTCTCTCAGTGCATATTCAGTACATGTTTTAGGAGAGATTTAAATTATTTTATACTTTTATGCTTCTTTTTTTGTTGATTGTTTTTATGGATGATGATAATTACATTGTTATTAAGGTAATTCCAATTCTATGAGGAAATTGTCATAGTTGAGACATTCCCTTGTGTATCTCAGCCAGTGTTTGCTCTCAAGCCCGTCTGTAAATGTGTTCTGTGCTGGAGGTCTGTGTATTATCACTGTATCACTGTGTGTGTCACGTGTACAGAGTTGTCCTGCCAATATTCATGTACATAAACACTAAATATAGAACGAGTAATCCCTGTGTCACCCTGGGTGTCATGTTCTTTTGCCGGGCAGTTGCTTTCACAGCCGTGACTCCGTGACGAAGGTGCACGCTGTTTGTAGCCCGAGAGGCCTGAATTGCTGCATGTTCACACCTGGCATAATTTGGGGCATACTGATGTGAAATAAGAACATAATCCCTGGAAAGGTTTGTGAATCACAGACAGATAAAAATGCCAGGAATGAAGGATTATCCTCTGGAATGTTTTCAAACGACTTTGAAAAGATCTCATACAATGAGTGATAAGTGTTCTCATAGGGGCGACCAAGCGCCGCGGCACTACAACTTTGAACCTCTTTTAGTGTATACAATCAAAACAGTGTATGTACACTCTAAATAAAAAAAATGCATCTTGGCACCTTAATGGGTTCAGTGCTTGAGCAATCTTTTTGTTTGATAATATATCTTTAGGGAAAAGGTTTAGGGAAGGTTTGTTTTTTAACAATGGAAGGACAAAGACGATTTCACAGAAAGAGTTCCTGGCATGAAACATGAGAATAACCCCATGGGGAAAATATAAAAAAATCCAATCTTCTATAGAACTGGATGACTTGCAATACAACTTCTCCATCATGATATTTAACCAAAAATAAGCGTAGAGTAAGACCAGGAACACATCAGCAGCACACATATCCACACGTTCCAATTAGGAAGAGTCTCAGGTGAATGGAAATGCCCTCTCTTGTTGTGGCCAAGCTAAACAGCTGGTCCTCGTGAATCGCCATGTTTCCATCGCGACCCGATTCCGAGCAGCTACACTCCGATTAATTACCGCAGCTCACTGTCAATCAAACGGTCCTGGCCGGAGCAGAGCGTGGAGAGCAGACCCATCTGGCTTTCATCAACCTGCTGTTGCCCTGAAACAATGTGGAGGAGCTCCCAGAACACTGGGGGAGTGTCAGGGGTAGCCCTGTAAATTGCCATTATTAAAGTGGGCCGGTAGGATGATGTTTGTGAGCAAGATCTGTTCCATTGATGAAGCCAGGAATCATTTGCTTCCTGCCTGGTCAACCAAGTGGCACACAGAATAAAGAAAAAATAAATTAAATAAAACGAACACATGCTTTTTATCAGCACACATTGGGAACTAAGGGATTTCTCAGATGTATACATAATTTGTTAAGGCACATTCGTGCACAAACACGTACACAAACACAAACCCGCATGTTCGCAAACATACACTAAAAGCTTTACATGAGCGCTAACCCATTACAGAGTTTATACTGTTTATCTTTCACGCAGTAAGAAGCAAAAGGCTTTTATGTAAGACTTATTTGTGTGTAGGGTAGGGACTGCAGGCAGACAACGCTCTATATAACTGGTGGTAAAGACCTGGTTTTCCCGGTGAGAGGCCGATGTTAAATGTTGGGATGTAGCAAATAGGGTCACAAAAGTTTGTGAGTATTAGTACATTTATAAAAATGTGCTTTTTTATTAAAACAACGCAAACGCTATATGGCAGCATGCATCCAAGCAACACAAGTCAAACAAACACATTAAATAAGAATTGTCCTGAGAGGACTTTGAGTTTAATTCCCAAGTCAGAAAAAGGCATTAAACGTAACACACTCACTTGTAAAAATCAAACACTGTGTGCAGGATTAAGGACTCGTGCCATCTATGAGGTATAGGCGCTACAGAATGAGGCAGCCAGAGGCAGCCAGACATAGGTGCAGTTGTCTTCTGAATTTATTGTGTAAATCATTTATTATCAAATTATGATGCTTCAAGCCCACAAATCTCAAAAGCATACACATGAGTGTTCGTGAATGTTCAGCACATATACTGTAGATACAGTATATACATATATAAAGATACATAATATACTGACATTAAATGCATGAGCACAACTAGTGCCACCCCCAACACACACACACACACGCACACACATATAGAGTGAAGTAATGTAAGCAGAACATGATGAAACAGTTTGGACTTCTGCGGTTCATGGGATTTATCATTGTTGAGGCTCAGGTCCAAACCTTCCCTCTATAGTTGTTCTTTTAACAGAAGTCTGAGACTTCTGTCCAAAACCATCCTTAACAAGAGTCACTGCCTGTCTCTGACATTTTCCTCAAGAATAACTTTGAGGAAGGGGATCAGAGATATTTTGATTCTAAGGATCTTGAACACATAGGGCTCTAGTTTCCGGACGGTGCAAGGCCGACGGTAGCGCTAACGCAGACGTAGTGAGAGTTGCGTCCGCTTAACGCTGTCCCGAAATTAGCAAACAAGTAAATGCCACACCTTTGATCGACTTGCACCGTGAGACTAGCTTGGCAGGGAAATGTAAATTCTTGGACTTTTTGAAGTAGCTGTTTGCAATATTGTGACCAATCCATTTATGGGAGTGTCATGTTGTTAGCATGTGATGGACGTTGGTTGGGATGTTTTCATGTTTGGGCATTTGTGTACCCACCGCCCACACCCCCTCTCAATGGACATGAGTAGGGGTGGTCCCTCTGTCTCATGTGTTCATGAAATCCCTTCTAAGTGCTTGTAATTTCTCACGCTTCATCAGTACTGTAATTTCAAAAGACGGCCTCTAAAGACCAACCTTTAGCAGTGACCTGGGGTTGACAAATGAAAACATAATTTATCCAGTGACCTTGGAGCTGCAGGAAATAGTTTGCTTCTATTCAACGATGGCCTTGAAATAGGGAGCTGTGGTGAGCGACTGCAGAGGTTTGTGAAACATGAAACAAAAGGTGGCCTCTGGCCCCTAAATCTACAGTATCAGGTTTGGGAGATTTGAGAAAAATGCACACATCCATTTGGAAAATCTTGTATGGAACCATTTGTGTGTTTGCCAGACCGAGGTTTTCTCCTAGTGAACATATTTACTTAGAAAAAAATAAACTCTGAAAGTATTTATTCCAGTGTGATCTTCTGCCATGTCCAAAATGTGGTTTCTCCCTGTGATGGAAATGGGACCCTTTAACGGTTTGGTTCCAGGGCTTGGTTATAAGGATCTAAGGCCTGGTCCTGTAGTGTTGGTAAACCAAACATTAATGTATTATTTCATAGGAAATAAAGGTTCTCCTTCAAACTTTCAGCATTTTCTGGATTTTACTTTTGGAGAGCCGGGGTTGCATCAAGTAACTTATTGTTGGTCTGGGTGTCTTCTGTACAGGTGTTGGGCATCAAGGCATATTAGTGAAAGCTTAGTGAAAGTTAATGGGTTTGGGGGAGGGCATTAAGGGGAAAAAAGGGGTCACGACCCTTAATCGTATTGGCTCCACACACTGTGGCACCAACGGAGAGGTCAGGGGAGACAGACATGGCCTATGGAGGACATGGGTGGGGCACACAAAAGACCCTCTCACATACGGTTGATGGCCAGACATGTCATCCAATAGGTCCCCGAAGATCTCCCTGTAGCACTTTCCCTGGGGTTGCCTCTCTGAACCAAACAGGAATAAGACACCGGGCTATTGATAATAGAATCTGGTTAGTTACCTTAGAAACAAATAAATAGTATAGGTGAAAAAGAACAAGTCAAAAGGCATGTTTTGTCTTCATTCTGTAGTATGAGAATTACAGCCTATGAGAAAAACAGCAAATCAATGTCTTTAAATGTTGATGTATTAAATAATAAGACCAGTGTTCTATGACTTTCAATACATACTGTAAGCTGCAGTTTCTCTACTTTTGGCTAAAATGGTCATGCTTTTTAGTAAGATCAAAACATTATACGATTTGATCTTCATAAAGGCTATGTTGACATTGACAAAAAGAAAAATATAAAATTACGCCTTATCCTATATTCATGCTGATGGGGTCCAAAGCTTTATTGGGAACTACGTTTGAGATTGTAAAGCAGTTTGTAATTAGTTTCCCCCCAAGAAATCTCAGCTCTGACAAAGATGTAGAGCACCATTTATACGAATGCATTGGCTCAAAGGTAAACATGAACATCATGACTCAAACTCTGTGGTACCCTTGTCAACCAACAATGGTCATCTGGGCCAATCATGGAGCAGTTGGATATATGGCCATGATGTGGCAGGAAGCCACTGGCATAAACAACAGCTACAAACTACATAAACACCACCAACATTACACTGACACAATGCTGATTAAAGGGGAAAGAGGTCTGCAAAAGAGGTGTTCAGAAATAGGATACAAAAGCCTCAGTGTTGCTACAGACTTGATTACGCAAATCTCTCGCACGGTGAAAGTCAACAAATCAAGGTGTGGGGAGCTTTTTTCGCTCTTGTCTATTTTCACTGCTGCATCTTTCATATGGCACTCATTTAGGCAGTGTTAGCATTGGGTGATGTGTGATCTCCATTCAATTAATCCTTTCATATCATACAGTGGTGTCAATGAGACATTGTTTTCCTTTGTATTTTTAGTTGGAAATATATAGAGTACTGTGTGGTTTTACTTCAAAAGCAGCATGTGCCCATAACATCATTATCAATACAGGATCAATTCTCCCATTAATCTTAATAATTGGTACAATATTGTCCAGAGGAGGCAGAGCAGAGAATAGGCAGGTCCCTGTAACATATTGTATTTCAGCTATTACCTTAGTTTCCATAATTGATAAGCAAGGCAAATTTGTATTAATTTATCTTGGTAATGTTTCAAAATACACTTCAAATTGATAAAAAATGATATTATAATGTAAGTTAGTGACGAATTAACTTAACACAATATATAGCAACATTCAGGACCACCATTGCAAAGAGAGGTGTCCTGAAAATTACTGTGACACAATAACAGCCTATTTGGAGGAACAGAATGGGAAACAATTGAGAATTTACTATGGATTTATAATTAAGATATGAGCGTCATTATGTTTCCCCAATATGAAAACATACCAATATCGTGGACATTTGTGATCTTTGAAGTAAAGATACTACAAGTAAAATAGATAGGCAGAAAATGCAGCTTCTGGTTACAAACTTTCGACCAATCAGAGCGCTGCAATCCACTCCTGCAGCAGGAGAAACAGAAGTTCAACTTGGAGCGCTTTGACGGAGAATAATTTACCTATAAATTCATACTGACAATATATTTCACACTGCTGCCCTGTTCTATAGTGAAATAACTGTCACTTTGTTAAGAACCTCATAGTAATGACAATGTTGGGTATGTATGTGCCAGACAGATTTTCTTTGAAATCGTCAAAGGTCCAAGATGGAATCGGTCTTTACACGGCGAGACGAGTGAAAAAGGTTTGTTGTTTTTGACTGGATAGTTATATATTCGAGCCAAACTTTTACACGTTAAATGGATTTACTTCTTTTTAGAATTACAAAGTTTTAAATTGTGAGTTTTCTCGTCATCTTTTACCTTGTCGTCGCTGTCAAATCTCGACTACAACCCAAAGCTCCTCTGACGTGAAGTGCCACGTAGATACTGTAAACCGTGTTGTTTCACAGTACACAGCATGTATCTACTGCAAAGGGAACAATTTATTACCTTGACGACCATTATAATGTACCAAAAGTACGCTAAACATTGAGTTAATGTGGTCTGTGGTATCCGGACCCATTTTTTCTAAATTCTTTTTGCTTTTGCACGAAATCAATCGAAAGTTAAAGGCGTGCAGTTACAAAACGTTTAAAATACATATGGATC
This sequence comes from Percopsis transmontana, assembly GCA_025447815.1. Classification (NCBI taxonomy): domain Eukaryota; kingdom Metazoa; phylum Chordata; class Actinopteri; order Percopsiformes; family Percopsidae; genus Percopsis; species Percopsis transmontana. Next base: position 4,592,226 of record JAOEHI010000019.1, read on the forward strand.
CTAAATCAGTTGGTACATAAGAGTATTGTTCAAGGTTTTTTTGTGGTAAAACATTTCCAAAGATGAACATGAATGCTTCATTCATAGAGAGAGCATTTTGACCACACCCCCTAGATTTTTGTGCCTGGAAGATCTGTTGGAAAATAACCACAACCGAGGGATGTGTTCAAATTCAACACAAGGCCTACTCAATTACTGTCCATCTTCGATCCTTGGTGTAAAATACATAATGCACATATTGAAGTGGATGTATAATAATGTTATTCTAACTGGGGAGTGACTATTGTTTCTTCTTTTTCCAAATAAAAGCATTGTTAATGTATGATCACTATGTGTTTTTGTATCCCAAGGGAGAAAAATTTGGCCCTTTTGCCGGAGAGAAAAAGTTGTCTAGTGAGCTGGATGAGAGCTCTGACACCAGATTAATGTGGGAGGTGATTGAATGAATTTCAGTTGTTTCTGTTGCATTAAATGCATTTACACATTTAGGTGGTTAAATTACACCATATGCCTCTAAGTATTGCTTCACACTTATTTGGTGTTAATAGGTGCTACAGGTAGACATTGATTTCTAAGTATAGTGCGTAATCATAATACCTTGAACAGTAACATTTATTGGTTATGTGTGTTTTCTAATAGTGAACTAAATACTGGACTTGTTGCCACATGTATGGTAATAAGGCATAGTTTAGCAAACACAAACTCAAAGTTTGAATCTGGACTGACAAAACAACATTTATTTTAGGTTCGAGGCAGTAAGGGTGATGTGCTGTATATTCTTGATGCCAGTAACCCTCGCCATGCCAACTGGTTGCGCTTTGTCCATCAAGCACCTTCGCAAGAGCAGAAAAACTTGGCAGCCATTCAGGTACATTTACTCTCACTGGACGCTGGATGAATGTTCATACTTGTCTTAAAGGGATACTGAACTCTTGTTAAACTCTGTATCTTCCTTACCTCAGTATTAGGGACTCACGCTGATCGTTTGGCATGAGACATAAACCCCCCTCCGCAGTACGGAAACCAGAAACTAACAGTGCTAATGATCCAATCATTATTTGATTGATCAATGTGGGCTAAAAATGCCAGATTAAATTCCAAACCACTTAATTTAATTCCACATAGATTTAATTGTGTCACATCTATCCACTACAGCTACTGTACAGTATGCGGCTGTTTTTCTCTTTGAAGGGAGGCTAGTTTCTAGCACAATAGCAGTATTAAAATAGCATAATTGACATACATGACACAAACATTTGTCTTTAATACTTGTCTAGAGACTGATAGTTATAGTGACCCAACTATGGCAAGTGGGGAACATAATTAGACTTGCGATTACTTAGATATTATAGATAGATTGGTGTATTTATACATTGTACAAGGTATATATGTTTAATGTGTGCTTATAAATGTTAATAATTGTGTGAATAATTATGCTAATTGTTCCTTAATTGTATTTGAGATCATGTGACCATCTAATGTACGAACAACCACCTCCCTGTGCATCTATGACACAACCATGCTTTTCTGTAATAAGTAATATCCTTAATATTCTGTAACTTTGGGGATCTTACTATCCTGTGGTAAGCAGGTGGGCAGGATAGTCTAGTGGTCTGGGTGTTCAACTCCCAGCCGGAAGGTCATGGGATCGAGCCCCAGAGTAGGCTCACATGTAAGCATCCTTGAGCAAGGGCGCAGATCCCTAAATCCCATTCATACTGCTAGGCTGCGAGCTTGCCAAGCAGCGCTCAAAAGTTCCACCACTGTGAACTTCTGCATGCTGCTCAAATGACAACATCCCACGCATCCAATAGAATCAAAGGGGGGAAAATAGCAGGTTGTGAAAACAATGGAGGAGACATGTATTGCAGTTGTCAGTGCAATGTCGGAAATAGGCTTGGAATCGGTCACCGTGAAAACAAACCAACTCTCCAAGCTGCTCTCTTGCCTTGTTGACAGCATGCACCCACTGTCTTCTCTTTCTCACCGTTCGTCGTCTTCTTCTAATTGCATAAAGCAAAACTGCCTGGTGCAAATGATCCATTATCGGTTTTCTCCTACCAAAACAATAGCTAGACCAAATGGATAAATCTCCACCTCTTCTGCACGCTCCTTAGTGACACGTGTTGAACGTGTTGAAATGAGATTTGTGCTCTACCATGCGGCGGGCACAGCGTTTTGCACGCTTAATCTGAAGCCCCTATTTTCTTCATGTAATACTTGTAGTTTTTCTCATTATAAGTCACTTTGGATTAAAGCATCAGCTAAATTAGTTATTGATTAGATGTGATATACAATCGTACAATGTTTTACTACTGGCCTGTGGATGTTATTATGCTGTATTATTGTTTGTTGTTTGGCTTTCTTAAGTCAGAGTTATGTCAGTATCTGATTTGAACTGAACCTACATTTAACCTAAAAGTAGTTGTTCAGCTGTAAAATGGTGAGTATTACAATACAAAGAGTGTATAACAAATCTTTGTCTAAACTACAAGTTGAATTTTCATAACAGTGGCAAAGGTATCTCTTTAGATAAGGCAGATTTGAAAAACCACACACAATATCACTGGAACAGATAAACATACCGGTGGATCCATTTTTTTTGTGTGTGGCATCTTGACAAATCTTCTAGATATATACAGTAGATACAAATACAGTATAAGCCTTTGTCAAGCTGAATAAGAGTGGGTGATATGGCCATCAAATTCAATTAGCATTTATGTAATTGTTAAAAAATGCAGAACCACATTATGAGCATGACTGTGGCGGAGTGCCTGTACCTGTATAAAAAGAGATTATATTCTGATTGGGGAAAATAAACAACATGCAACAGACAAAGAAGAGTAACCTTGCAAATCGTGTAGTCCTACCGAACCCCTGCTGTTATTAATACACATGCCCAAAGTGATTGGTTGTTTCAGGGTCATACATGTGTATTAAAGCTCTGTGTTGCTTCAACATTGACATTGATTGTGTGCCTTTCCTCTAGTTAATGATTATTTATGGGTACATGTAGAATCGACTAGATTTCTTGATTTTATTAGCATGGCTTTTAAAGACAAGAAAGGTAATGACAACATCTTTAAGTGTTTAGGTCTGTGACCTGTGACCTTAATCAGCAGGCTGCTGTCTTGGTATAATGACTTTAACCTTCAGCCAACCTACCATCCCCACTTATATGTACATTAGCTCAAATAGGCATCACTATGTTTCAGTTAGCAGCTAGTATAAATGTCAGAAGCATGATCAAATTAATCAGGTGTTGCTGAGTGCTCTGTTGGCTATTTATGGCCTTGTATCTGTTGTCTCTTAGGATGGAGAAAATATCTTCTACCTGGCAGTGGATGACATTGAAACTGATACAGAGCTCCTGATTGGCTACCTTGACAGTGACATGGAGGAGGAGGAAGAGGAAGAAGAGGAGGAACTCATCAAAGACGAAGACGAGAACAGTAAAGATGCCAAGCATCTCGTGGAAATGGGTAAAGTGGCGTGACTATTTCTAACACTAATACAGGAAACACAGGGACGTAGCGTCATCTTCGTACCCTGCATTCACACCACCAGTGATTTTGTAGCTCGTTGCCAAGTCACTTTGTAGCCGTCGCTTGTGGGTGTGTCTGCCCTGTCAAAGGGGCTAAACATAACTACGTAATTGTAGATAAACGTGGTTATATTTGTTTATTTTTGTTTGTAATGCTATATCGCCACGTTCTTACTTACTAGATTCAATTATTTGGTGTCAATTAACGTGTCATTCAAATTGCAATTCGCTTGGTTTTGCGTTCCTAGTGGTTCAAATAAACCTCAAAAGAGTTTATTACAACCTCGGAAACCAGCCCTCCACCCTTTGTTTTTTTATGTCCCAGTAAATGAACAAACATGCAGTTTCTCCAAAATTTTTGAAGAGGGAGGGATGTCAGATGAGCACCTCTACTCTTTGATTATCTAGTCTAGTGAAAATTTGAAAAAAGTAGAACTTTGGTCAACTTTCCCTGTCACCACGTTGCAGAGCGGTTGGTTGCCAGCCGCTTTTTCGCTCACTGTCGCCCATTGTCACCCGGCGCTTGAAATGAATGTATGTCGCTTTGTAGCTGGCTGTTGCTTTGTAGCTGGCTGTCACCCTGGTGTGAATGCACGGTTAGACTGTGTTGTCAGCAGTATGTGCACTGTGTGTGAATTTGTACAGAGCTCGTGATCAAGAAGGAGGACCATCCCTGCTTGCTGTGTGAGAGTAGCTTTCCCAGCGAGGAGATCCTGGCGGCTCACCTCCAGAGTCTGCATCCAAGGCCCAGCACAGAGGAGAAGGATTTTAAATGCAAAAACTGTGGCAAGAAGTTCCCAATAAAACAGGCTCTACAGCGCCAGTGTGTTTCTTTCTAAGACATTTAGTTGATCTTCTTTAACAGGCTTTCAGCTAACAGAAACAATGTGTTTCACACTTTCAAGCAGTGGTTTTCACACTGCCACGACCCCCAAAAATGCAACAATGGGGGTTGCAAACTTTATGCAACTTCAATAGCATAATACATACCGGTATCCTAAAAAATATGCAGCACAAACATGAATGCATATTTTGAAACATGCATGCATATTTTATAAAAACAATAGTAAATTTAATTAAAAGTGAAACGTTACAAAATTTGGAAATCATATGCATTAATACGTGAAAACACTGACTGAAAACTGCTGCTTTAAATCTTGACTGTGCACATTTTAACTGCTCAAGCGTTCTGTTACTGACAATCACCCAGATATTTTTTATTCCTGATTTGTCTTTGTGTTTGTTTATATTTGACTGTACATCTCTCTTGGATTCCTCCACAGTGTTTTGCATTGTTCTGAGGCCTTAGGGCACACAGGAGACTCCAAAGCTCACCAGTGCTCAATATGCCACAACGCATTCAGCACCGAATCCAGGTAAGTTGCTCTGTCTACTTGCAGGACTGAGAAATACAATGAAACAGTTTAGATTTCCCCCATATCTTTACAATTTCTAATTTCTTATTTTGAAGAGGCCTTTCTCCCTTCATGTTATTTTTTAACATGACCTAACTTGATTGGCTTTATGAGTGGGAATGGGAGGCTAAGTCATGTTACAATCCAGAAATGATGTCACACCCGGGGCCAATGATTTGCAGTGCAAGTGCGAGACAGTGTAATTTTGGCTAATTTCCATTTTTTACAAATTTATCCAGTACGGGTCCCTTCAGACAACACAACAAATGTTTGTATTTTATAATACAGGCCCTTTAATCACATAAATACTTTGTTCGCTCTAATGACCCATTCTATACCTTGTGGGTGCAGTTTTGAACAGCATAAAGAGGCTTGTAAAGGAGACGCCAGGTTCATTTGTAAAGCAGAGAGCTGCGGCAAAAGGTTCAAGAGCAAGGATGCACTGAAGAAACACAAAGGGAACGTTCACACAGGTTGGCATCTCTGTCTCTGGCTGTTCTCTCTTTTTCACACACATGCTCACACATTCCTTCTCTGGTAGAATATTATTCAACAAGGTAAATCCTGTTATTGTTGTCATTATTGTTAATGGGCATTTCTGTGACACAAATGTCGATTGCTGTCCTGAGTGCATTGGGTGTCTCATCATAGTTCTTTAAGTAATTAACAATAATGTATGGATAAGATAAAATAAGATAACATAGACCTAATTTATCCTCGAAGCAGCATGAGTCAACACATTCAGTGCAAGAAATGTTCAGCCATACAATATACAATAGAAACAAAATAGAATCAAAATATAATGCAATATAATAATAAATAAATATAATATAATGAAACCACCCGCGATTAAGCTGATTAATAGCATTCGATAACAGTCAGTAAATGATGCATAGGACCGGTAGTATCACATGATATGTACCATGGTGCCAAATATATATACAAAAAAAACCTTGTTTGCATAATTGTGGTCGGATAGAGAGCAGCACTAGGCAGTATTTAATACTGTGTATAATAACTTAATGGAACTCTATACCCAGAGATGAATTACTATCCTCTAGTCCAACGACTAATCGGTTTGAGGCCTGTTTCTTGAAATTTCACCATCGTAGTCATCAGAAAGGGTTCAAGCTCAGACTCACCAGATGTTCTTCGTGTGATTCACAAGCAGATGAAGGTGTTAGAGATACATACTCAGATGGTGGGAGGGTCGCATTCTCCCCCTGCAATGAAACTATTTCATTGTCCAGTAAAACTTTAGAACAGCCAGAATGTCTGTTAGAGATAAACCTTATTGCGGCTTTGGTATTTTTATGTTGCTGTGCACATTTACATTTTATAGATTTTGACGGTACATTTCAAGCATTTGGTCTCTGTATGACGTTTACATTTTATTACATTGCTAATAATGCATAAAACTATAGTGTCAGTCCTATACATTTGGGTTTGTTATTTTCACACAATCATTCTCCTTCCAGGAAATTCCAGACGGAAACTCACATGCACAATATGTAGCCGAAAATGCTCCTCATCACTGAATCTCCAGGAACATCGCAAGGTGGGGTTCTCGCGTATTATGCACTTCAAAAGTTAAAGAATAGCTTAATTTGTTAATATATCATGGATCCGAAACTTTACACTTTCCTCTAAAGTAAAATTTTTTCAGATATTTTATTCATGTAACCCTGGCCAACCTTGTAATCTCATGCTCTGTCTGTGCTTCCTGAGTTTCTGAGTTTTCCATTCTCCGCATTATTCCCTCTCGGCAGGAGGGCGTCTTTATGCTAAAGTTGTTACAAATTTAGTCTTTGGGACACCGAGAGAAGAGGTTGGCTTTTATTTCACAAGCTCATCCCCACTGGCCTTGTGAAACCTAAGCGCCACTGAGGGCAGACATAATGATTCAAATGTGGCGTCAGGATTTCTCCTCTCACAGATAATCTTCTCTTTTGCAGATTTGAAGCTTTAAAAGATAGCTTTAAAAAAAAACTATCTCTTAGCCTGCGCTCAACTCAACTAGCAAACTCATACTACATAATAAAGTTCCTCTCACCAGGAGCCAGCTCCATAAGCGATCATTGTCTGCCTCAGGTCAGGATAATACTATTGATCAAGTTGTGTATTGGTTTATTATGCAAGTGGTCTTGCCTCGATTGTCCCATTAGCTGTTATTTATGATCCCGAGCTCAGCTGGTGTTTGGATTTTCATTTTCCCTTGTCAACATTTATCTACCGGATTCATCAGTAGACATTAATTCATGTCAGTCAGCTCCTTCATCACCAAGGGACTTGCAAAGTGTTCAACTTTAAAATTACCTGGAGGTAGTGAGACAGTTTAGCAGTAGATCATGTAACCTACTTGTCTTGTTATTTTAATGTGTCCGTTTTCTCCAGATTCAAACTACACTGTAATGTTTTCCTTTGCATCCTGTGTGTGTGTGTCTTTGTCCCGTTTGCAGTGATTGCGTGTCAACAAAACTGTTTTAGAATGATGCTCATATCCATATCATATCTCATATCCATTATTGGCTTAAACCTTTCACCACATTGGCAGCTGTAATAAATTATACAACTGGGCAACAGCTGCGCATTTAAATATTAGCTTAACAGGATTTTACAGTGACAGTTGGCGAAAGAATAGATTGTCATTAGCATTTCCACTTTATTTTTTAAAGACTTTCGTACCTTAGATAAATAAATAATAATAATTGTTATTTAATATTACATTTAATGAATGCTGGCACACTTTAAATATTTTTATGACCCCTGGAACTCTGGCTGGGTGTGTACAGACCCTTTTTGACTAGCATATTTCCTATTCTGCTATGTCAGTCTTGTTGTACCTGTTAGGGTGGTGCAGATGATGACCGTATTCTGTCCTGATATCAGACAGTTTGTAGCATGGGTCCGAAGGGGTGTAATTGGCCAAATCAACTCCTGTCTTGGCTTAGAGGCTGTAAAATTGTTAACTAAACTAAACTGTCACTTTTTTCACATTGCATTTGTTGCTGTCTAGGTTCATGAAATATTTGAATGCCATGATTGTGATAAGAAGTTCATTTCCACCAACCAGCTGAAGCGCCATATGATCACACATTCAGGTAAACATGCCTTTAAAAAAAAAACTCCTCTCCTTGATGTCACATCATAACCCTGAATGTGTCACTCTGTGTGTGTGTGTGTGTCTGACTAGAGAAAAGACCGTACACCTGTGAGATCTGCAGCCGTTCGTTCAAGCGTCTGGACCAGGTGACAGCCCATAAGATCATCCACAGTGAAGATAAGCCTTACAAATGCAAGCTGTGTGGAAAAGAGTTCGCTCATCGGAATGTCTACAAGAATCATAAGAAGGTTAGGGGGGTGGAGATGAGAATGATACCAGCTGAACCATAACATTACACAGTTATTCTTTTCCGAGGACTAGATGGGGCAGCTCTGTGTATATACATTTGAGCCGATAGTAACCATTTAGAGTTGGACGAACACAAACTAAACATACTTCAAAGCTAGCATGTTCAGCTATAGGCTGTAATCCATCAGGTCTCGTTGGTGGGTTTTTATTTCCTGTGGGGTCTCTGGCCTCTGTCCACCCCTGAGGTCCCCCATGTTTACTTAAGGGATTGGGACGTCACTCAGACAGACAGGTTGGGGGACAGAGAGGGTGGGCAGATAAACAGAAGCACTTTGAACCGAAGCCCCTCGAGCTACTCGTCTTCATCAAGTCAACAAAACAAATCGGCAATGGAGCCTTACCATAACCCCCGGCCTTCAGACCTGAGATAGGACACAGATACTCCAATACAGAGGGGGTGGGTTCAGGCCAGATAGGAAGACACAAAGCCAGTGTGAAACTAGTATTTAAGAACAGCCACTGTGATCCCCCTCTCTCTGCAGACCCACTCTGAGGAGAGACCCTTCCAGTGTGACGAGTGCAAGGCCCTCTTCCGCACCCCCTTTTCTCTACAACGCCACCTACTCATTCACAACAGTAAGTCAAAAATGAACGCACATGCCGTCCTGCAGTCCTACTATTGATGAGTGATGCCAAATGTCCCGCAGATATGATCATATGTTGAAGTTGTAAAAAAAACAATAGATGTTAATATAACACATTATCATTATTTGGCTTTTATTGTATGTTATTCAATGTTCTGGGGTTTAGGGGGTAGTATAACAAAGATGTAACAAAATAAAACATTTCTTTTAAAACAAAAATGAACCCACATTTATTATTAAAATAATAGTATCTCTAGACTAATATAAACACATGTAGCCCCCCTGTAAAGATTCTTAAAAGCTTTTATGGGGAATGCAGTAAACAGAACATTCGAAACCAACCATAGTATTTTCTTAATGTGAATGTCTATTTTTACCCTGAAGTCTACTCGTCATATTTTCTCCCCCAAAGTGGGTGCCATCTGCTCAGGGCGCTGTCTGTCGCCTCGTAGAGCTCGTTTACAGCATCTCTGCTAGGCTAGAGCTGTAGTCTGCAGACAGACAGTCCTGGCAGGATGCAGCCCCAGTCTCCCAATCTAGACTGATGACACAGAGATTGTGAGGCTTGAGGCATTTCCTGCCCACGTCTCGGGAGACAGATCACTGTTTGGGCGGAATTGCGGGGATACGCGGCCTTATAAAACTGGGAATAGTATTACGTATCAGGTGCTAGACAACATGTGAAGAGTAAGCATTAAATGCGCTATTTCATGGTGCGAAGGGAGACTACATGCCAAAGAGTAAGTGCATCCGTCTGGCAGTGTCTGGAGTTAATGTCGGCATGCCACAAGCGTTCTCTTGTGTTCGCACCACACCGGGACAATGAATCACAGCTGTCATAGCATTTTCACGTAAAATTAAGCTGCTGTTGTTTTAAAAGAAATTAAACTAGAACAGCGGCTTTTAAGAAGGGTCAAAGGTCATTTGTAGTAATCCTTCTTTAAAAGCCGTATAAACACCTCCAGAATGGTGCTCCACAGATATGTGACTGTGTGAGTTTGTGTCAATGTCTTGTGTGTTTACGGTCGTGTCACTCCGCGTATGTCTCGTGTGTGTGCGCATGTTTTTTTAAAAGATCACAGTTGTAATCCCATTTTTCTGAAGTAGCGAATCAGCAAGAATCGGTGTTAATGAAATCAGGTCCCTTTAACATTAAGGACAACCAAGTAAATGGTAGTATTTGATTAAAACACGATGGATTCTGCCATTCCCCGGTGTTCCGTCTGATTGCCCTGACCGTCACCGGCCTTGTAATGGCAGAGTGAGCGCAACTTGAAGCCTACCCTGCCCCTGTATGCACACTCCAAACCACTCCATGGAAATTGAATGATCTCCGTATAATGGAAACAAGTACCCCTCAACAATAGAGTCTGTTGTATGGAGGCAGTCGGCGGAGGCGTGAGGAATAACACTCTGAGAGGGGGGCTCTTGTACGGTAACAGCTGTAAGAGTCGTGCTGTAATTATTATTATTGCTGTCTGCCGTTTTTTTTATGATTTTGCCGCAATGAATCATAAAGTAGGCCATGTGGTTGAACTGTAAAAAATATGGTCAAGATGTTTTTTTTAACGCCCCCTTCTTTGTGACATACAGGCAGAGCTGCTGTATATCCTTTTGACAAATTCTGACATTTTTGGTCAAATGGGCATTTCCCATAAAAGAAAATAATAAAAAAGAGTGATGGCCAGGAAATTATGTGTAGGCTATTGTATGAGAGAGTTTGCTGCAATCAAATAACCCAATTCGTAGTTCTTCCCGCACAATTGTTCCAGTGAAACTGGGTCCCCTCTTGCTGTGCAAGATGGCCCTCCTGTTAGAGTGGCGACAATACATGGGAAATAACTGCCAGGTGTTCTGGGCCGTGTTCATCCTTCCCGCAGGTGAGAGGACATTCAAGTGTGACCAGTGCGATGCCACATTTAAGCGCAAGGACACCCTGAACGTCCACATCCAGGTGGTCCACGACGGTCACAAGAAGTACAAGTGCGACCTGTGCGAGAAGGCTTTTGTCACCCCGTCGGTCCTCAAGAGCCACAAGAAGGTAAAGTGAAAATTTCTCAAACCAGACATGCTCAATCAAACCCCAGAGACAGACATGCTCAATCAACCCCAGAGACTGCAGCTAGCCTTCTTTCAGAGACGTCATGTTTTCATGGAACAAAAGTTCCCACAAGCCTATTATTTGGATATATGTATTCATATTTATCTATAATGTACAAATTTCAACATTATCTTAATTGACTGTTGAACTGACTGTAATCAATAGGACGATACTAGGAATATAGTGCGATAGCAGTGCTGCACTCTTCAAGACAAAAGTGATTTTAATTGTGAGATATGCTGTACCAGTTAATACAGCTTGGCTCATATGTCCACCTTCACTATTGCTGCACATAAATGCAGGGAATCAGGCCATACTGCGGAGATTAGAAATGGCAGTTAGCTCCATTAGCTCCACAGGGTTTCAAAGATCCAAACAGATCCTAGTGTAGATTACGGGACCCAAATCTGACAACGTCCGGTGTGGCTATAGATCCAAGATTGAAACCAAACAGCTTCTTGGCACATAGCTAAAGAAAATGTCTTGGATGTTGTCTGAGAATAGTAGGGCCGAAGACAGGAATATGAACTGTCACACTGGTGCACAGAGACAGGAGACTGCTGAGAGCCCTGGCCTTGATCAAAGTCAGGTCGCTGAGGATCGGGCATCTTTCTGAGGTGGACTTGGCTTGTGGGTGGGGACAGTTACTGATTGAGAGCAGGGTGCAGTGATTTACTATAGTGTACTGTATATTCCACGATAATTGTTTTTCTGTAAAGGAGGAATCGTTTTTTTGCTTGTTATAAAGCTAAAGATTCTATTTTTCTTAAAAGGTTTCAGGGAAGTATCATCTCTGAATAGATCAATAAATAAAACATATTTGATTTTTCTTTGCCCTATTTAAAGAAGTTTTCACAAAGAAAATGACCATTTCTGCAATGTACAGTCTTCTGTTGAGTCTTTGTCTTCTGTTTCCTTGTAGACATATGGCAGGAAAGAATGTCTCTTTTAATTCTAGTCATCTGTCTTCATTTTTATTCCAGGTGCGTTAGATATGAACTCTGCATCTGCGCTCCACCGATAGTATGGGAACGAACAGTAACTAGTAACAGTAACGTTTCAAGCAAAGCAAGCTTAGCCTGCATTTTTGTATTACAGTAAATGCTTTCCTCTGAGTGAGCCTGGCTTACATGGAAGTGAGATACGTGTGTGAACACCATGTCTTCACCTCTCCCAGTACTGTACACGTGTGTGTATACATTAGCAAGATGTTTTGCCAGGTAATTAACGACACATACAGATGATTCATATATAAAGTTTATGATCACTTCTAATAAATTCCGCAGTTGTAAAACATGATGTTCTCCAGTGCGAGAGCTGCGTTGCTGGCGGTTAAGATATACTGAGCCCTTTTATTAAGGCAGAATACCATTGATGTTTTTCCTCATTGTACAAACAACTTACCAAACAATGCAACACCGGAACATCTGGGCCACATGTGTTTTGCCCATGTGGATTTCCATGTGTGTACTTGTTTGTGGGCAAGCATGTGCGTGTGCTGGTGCATGTGTGTACATACTGTACATGTATGTATAGTTGTGTGTGTGTGTGTGTGTTAGCCGTGCATGGCTTTTGTAACCAAACACCCGAGGTGTCGAAGGGACGCAGGGGGGCTGGGGTGGAAGGGAGAATGGGGGGCCGGGGATGGTGGTGGTGGTGGTGGTGGTGGTGGTGGGGGGGTCCTGTATTGTTGTACCACTGTTGAAACTGTCACTCTGAGTTTGTGCCTCTCTTACCTGTGTTTATTCTGGGGAATTTACAACAGGCCGGGAGCAGAATGTAGAACATACCTTTCAGCAGAGAGAGAAAAGGACAGAGAGAGAGAGAGAGTAAGAGAGAGAGAGAGAGAGAGAGAGAGAATGTGAGAGAGAGAGAGAGATAGCAAAGCAAAGCACAGTAGGAAAGTAGAAAAGCTAAAAAGTGAGGGAAATAACAAAAAAAACAAAAAGGAGCTGGGAGAGCCTCTAAACCGAGCAAGCTCTTTCCACATGCGCTCCCTGGTGTGCATGTGCAGCTGCCCTTATGGGTCCACACAGACCATACTGTTAGCTAGTGCGAGTGGAGGAGGAAAAAGGTGGATAAAAGAAGAAGACAACGCCAAGTGTTCCTTGACATTTCCACACTTCCACTTCCACACTAGTGTGGAAATGTTCTCCTAAGCGGTTTTCAAAACTTTTGAGACACGACCTCCGAAAAAAAGCTGTTCGTAGTTTGCGACCCGTGCGTTTACATTGGGGCCAACTACAAACCATTTCTTCTAATAACTTCATGAAATAGCAAAAAATATATAAACTTCAATTATTAACATGTAAACTTGTATGGTCATGTTAACAATAAAACTAGACAAAAATAATACTTTCAAAAGTTTCTCACAGACGGTTGTCGACAGTTTCCTAGGCCGGAAATTGTATTTAGGAAGCCATTAAATCTGGACAAGGGGTTTACGTGTCCATTCTTTTACAGTTACACATCTAATCTACTTTGTACAGTGTAATGCATTTTAAAAACATGCGAAAGCACGATTTGATTACTGTGTTCAGATTGTGAATCTGCTATCTCAGGAGATCACAGGGGATCACAGGAGATCAGAGGAGATCACATTTTCCTCTTGAACATCGGAAGGATGCGAGGCTGCATGTTACAAAAGTTTCTCCCCCCCCTCTCCTAACATTAACCATATGTCCCTTCATTGTTTCCATCCCAGACCCACACGGGGGAGAAGGAGAAGATCTGCCCATACTGTGGACAGAAGTTCGCCAGCAATGGGACGCTACGGGTCCACATTCGCAGCCATACAGGTCAGTGGCCCTCCACAGTGACTGCCTCGTCGAGTCGACCTTCCCTCAGCTGTCATTAACATCAAAACGCCTCTGTGCAAAGGCATGAGCGCTCCCAGTGAATATATACCCGCACGATACCCAGTGCCTGCCAGTTCACCCGCTGCAGTAACATTGTCCCTGTTTCCTACTGGATGTTCATTAAACTGCCTTTAACTTGGAGAGCTGCACATTCCTGTGTGTTTCCTTACCAACAGACTGGTGCTGAGACCTGGCATGGCACGGCTACACACACACACACAGACACACAGACACACATAGATTTTGGCGCCTAAACTCCCTGCACTCAGCCTCTCTTCCTTTTTCTGTCTCTCTCCATCCTCTTGGCCATGTCCCACTTAATCTAACCCCTGCTTCAGCGTCATCTGTCTCTTCCTGTCTTCCTCTCTCTCATGTTATCTTCCGTGCCTTGGCGGGATTAAACCTTGCTCCACTCCGCTTCTCCTTGTTTCCTCGCTTTTGGATGCATCGGCTGAAATCCTCTTAAGCTAAGTAGCTAGCTCAAACAATGGTCGTTTCCCTCCACTTAAACCAGCTTCACCAGCCCACACCTCCCCGTTTACATTACATTACATTACATTCTCGCCACCAAAAGGCACTACAGTATGTGAAGAGCTTTGTTCTGTTTACTTGTCATGGTTTCTGTCACGCTTTAAATATGTCACGGTCATCGACAATGAAGTTGCTATTTGTGCTTTAATGATTCCAAATGCTTGCCACTGGGTCGCGTCAAGTGCAATTATTAATAATTATTGATTTATTACATTATCATCATACATATACATGCATCAAAACAGCTGATGTTTCAAACTTCCACTGTGTATATCAACTATTCTCTTCAATGCCAACATGACTATGGAAAGTGAAGTTAAATGTACTTATATAGCTCTTAATCATATTACAGTCTCAAAGGGCTGCGCTGGCCTACATTTCACATGAAAAATAAACTTTACCCAATAGATCGTATCCACCAATTGGCAAGGAAAAACTTCCTGGAGTACAGGTAGCTCTTTGCGCCAAGAGGAAACAGGGCTCATGGCTTTACGCTGGAAAACAGTATCTCTACGGCACTCCAAAGTCCCAATCATACCAATCATGTCTACACGCCACAGTAAAAGGTTGTTAAGTGACGCATAGGCATTCATTAGTGACACAATAGATATCCTTTGACAGGCTTGTGGTACCTTGTCAGCAGCTTCCTTCCCTTTTGATATATGTTTGTGTGTGTGTGTGTCTGTCCGTGTATGTTAGTGAGTGTGTTCCGCTTCTGCTTTTTGTGCACCCTGCATGTGTGACGGTGCTAGCAGGAAGACAGACACACATAGAGAGACGGACAGAGGGAATGTGTACCAGTGTGGGACATGGCCAACTCTGATTGTATTTATATAGAATAAACAAAAGAGTGGGCCGCGGGGGAATGCAGGGGGAGGGGTGGGAGCGAACGGGACACCTCAAAGAGAGAAAGGAAGAGAGGGGAGAAAAGACCACTCCAAGAAAGCATCCAGTGGGATGACCCTTGACCCTGACTGGCTGTAAATCTGTCCCTTCATTGTATAGCCGGGGACGTTTTGTTTGTTGTGTTTTTTTTGTGTTTTTTTTTTTGGTGGGAGGAAAAATAAGAGCCGCTGAGGCTGTGAGTTGTTCCCCCTTCGTAACCACAACCCTGACAAGGCTCACCTTGTTTTCTAACAGCATGGAGTCATTTTCTCGCGATTTACGCTCCCTGAGAAGTTGAAGGTGACATGGTTATGGTAACTGTGCTAGAATGCAAATATGTGGTTTTCAAACTTTTTAAGCCATGACACCCTCGGGGGCGGCAACAAAAATATATTAACAATGATGAACACAATGGATACACGCAGGGCTTGACATTCACTTTTTTGCTCACCAGCCACTGTGGCTTGTGTTACTAGCCACAAGTTACTAGCCACACACATTCACTAGCCACAAGTATGTTGTTGGGAAGGTTACTTTTTATTTGATTAAAGTTGACTATGGTGTGCTACAATTGACTTAAATGTAAACACTGTAAACACCTAAATCAAGACTACATAAAATGTACAGTATATCATTACAGTAATCAAATATTCAGCTCTGATAAGGTTGTATGTAAAGCTCCTTTTGCATGAAAACATGCAACCGATTAAGACAAAGACATAACAAAAGTACCTTATTTATTAACAATAAATAATAATATATATTTATTAACAACTGCAATTAATAATACAAAGTACAAGTGTTATAAAGTGCTAGAACTCAATGCAGTAGAGAACAAATTCATTTGTTCTGATCAACTCAAATTTATAAAAGTCCCACAAGCACAATTTTACTTAAACTGTTGTGTCCATGCGGACCTGTGTGTGTTGACTGCGCATGTGCGACATGCCGAGGCCACTCATTTGGTAGTAACCATGGACCAATAGA
>JAOEHI010000019.1:4618332-4641015 GCA_025447815.1 Percopsis transmontana
AGCCAGCAATGTTTCTCTTAAAAAAAACGTACATCTTTGAAAACCAATCACCACACTGCCCCCCCCCCCCCCAGTTCAAAAGTGGCGGTGCGGAAACCAGGCAGTCCAAACCTCAGTCCCTGTCATTCATAGCATATTAGAGAGGAGTATGGTAAAATCACTAGCACATGGGCCCCAACACACACAGCTTGTGTTTAGAAAAACGGCATGCTCAGTTCTGCGCTCCTGACCCCTGACGCACAGAGACCGTTCTTCTCAAACAGCATAAATAAATCCACCTGGGAAACATGAGATCAATCGGTAAAGATTTAAAACTTTACTAAGCATAAAAGAAAAAGGATACAGTACTGTATCGTCTGCCTCCGGTTCAGAACGTACACGCAAAATCATTTACCAACGAACATCAGCGGTTTGTAGGGGTAGTGTAAAGTTAACATGGACATTTTAATTGTATGCGTGTGCTGGAAAGGTTGTAAGAGTGCTATGTTAGAGTGTAGTGTTTAAGTGTAAACATGCCTAAATGCTAACATGCTACACAGAGGCCTCTTTGTGTGTCGCTCTAAACTTCAGGAGGCACCAGCCGTCCGCACGCTCCAACTTTATGTCAACGAATTCGGGGACAACATTTACATAAAAAAACTATAAATATACAGGTGTATTTACCTGCAAGGACAGAAGAACCGCCTCTCCCCCCCGAGTCTGCTTTGAGAGTCGACACTGTGAAAGCCGTGTTTTACACACCGGGGCAATGATTTGTATGTATTTGTTTAAGACTCGGATTTCAGTTGAGTTGAGTACGAGTCACTTCCATTAACACATTTGATGCTGTTGGCAAGGTCATCTAGAGTTACGCAGGGCACAAGGTTTTTTTTTTTAAACTCATGTGAAAATAAATATTTATTTATGTGTCCTGAATGGATTAAGGTTTTACTGGATTATTATATTCGTTAGTCTGGATTTTTTGTGTGGTGGGGATGTCATCGTGGGAAGAAAAATGAATCATGCACTGTGCGTCTGACCTGGCTCTCGCTACAGCGGCCCTAAAGCTGCACTATTAGCTTGGTTCCTGGTGATTTATGAACTCCTCCACAGTGCAGTATATTAAACCAGCGCTGCCTGCCAATTTGCAGGGGTGTTGCAGGTGTCAGTGTGAGAGTGTGAGGTGAGGCTGATCTGCTCAATGGCCCTATTATGAACCCAACGCATGCAGAAAAAAAAAAAATATCCCAAAAGACAGTCTCTCACTAATTAAATTACGTCCGTTTAGGCCAGCGAATACGCAACTACACACACTTACTGTAGATGCTCACACAAATACATATGTGAGAGAAAATGATCCTGACTGCCTGAACGTTGCCGACCTTGATTGTTCCTCAGAAACATTGTGCATTTCACGTTGTATGTGTTTCTCCTTGGACAATCTTTAATAAATACATTCAAATAAGAGAGATACATACAGTACATTTGTGCGCTGACATGCAGTTTTAAACGGCAAGTGCATATTTGCAGCTACAAGATGTTGATGTTTTGGCTGTCGTGAGGATAAAATTGTATTTCAACCACCACTTACTTTCCCATTATGGTCAGAAT
The DNA here is from genome assembly GCA_025447815.1 of Percopsis transmontana. Classification (NCBI taxonomy): domain Eukaryota; kingdom Metazoa; phylum Chordata; class Actinopteri; order Percopsiformes; family Percopsidae; genus Percopsis; species Percopsis transmontana. The sequence continues at coordinate 4,619,923 of JAOEHI010000019.1, forward strand.
ACTCAATGATAATAACAAAAACAACAAACAAACAACACGTAACACATGTTACAAATTACGCACACTGGGCAGGGGGAAATATAGCCTAGCTTTGTTGCATTAAAAGATGTGTATATATGTATAGTAAATGATCAAAAGAATAGAGACACTGACCAGGGTGCAATGCAATGCTTTCATTCTCGTTGACTTTGGTTCTCTGGACAGCCGTGTAACGCTAGCCTCAGTAAAATAGAGAAATAAGGAGAGAATCTCTCCACTTCCATGTCTGCTGTTCTGTCACATCTCTGTGGATGTCTCGGATTCTTTTAAAACGCTCCTTTGAAAGTTAGATTCAGTAGCATGTTACACTTCCTCTCTGGTAGGTTAGTGTTAACCATTGAGCGTGCTAATTTAACCCGACAGTCGATTGGAGGGTCATTAAGCGTCAGAAAGTCAACATTTAGGCCTTATTATGTTGATTTCCTTTTGATGTTGGGAACTCGAAATTGTGGCTCTGCTCAGTTCAATTTAATCTCACAATGACCAGATGCTTTTATGTCTTACACAGACATACATGCTTGGACATCTTTTTTTTTCTTTCTGTCACCAATTCTAAAAAAACTAAAACTTCACAGTGAACCCGTTCCGCACTCTTTGTCATGCATCGTTCCCTGCCTGATTTTTTGGACGCTCCACCATTTTAGCAGGACTGATAGCGATAGTTAAAGCTCCTCGTGTTACCTTACTCCTCTGTAGTATTTAAAATGCCTCAAACAGGTCAGTGCCTGAAGCTACACTCACATTTGATTTGTGAGTGAGGGGCAGAGATACTCACAGGGCCCTCGGTCTTGCACGACCAAAGCACTTTGTGTTTATGGGCTCATGATGCAAGCCAGCGCGGCAGACTAAACTGTTTTTAATTTGTCCAACAAGGTTTTACTTAAGACTGCAGAGCTTGGGACTCGAGAAGCCGGGGCTAGCGGTTGGCGAGTGAAATGAGAGGAGGAATGGGGAGAAGATGGCAATGAATCAAGCGAAAACGTGTCACCACAGCTGCATCACGGTGTCCTCGTGGAGTCAATTACTAGCAAAAACTCATTGTTTCTGAACTCCACCGCGGGGTACAAGGCACGCAGGAAAAGAGAGGTAGCATTGTCATAAAGGTAGAGAGGAATAAAAGATGATGAAAGTGGGAGGGAGAGATACAAACAAAACACAAGGTTGAGAGAGAGAAAGAGAGGGAGAGATTCTTCACATCCTCTTACGGTCGCCCTGCAAGGCCCAGAGGGAGCATGAGTTTATTTGGATTTTGGTTTCATTCATCTATCACAACCAATTATCAGAAAAGAAAGTAATTGGCTTGTTTTGTATCCCCTTTCTCTTCTTGTACTTTTTGTTTGGTTGGCTTAAGGGTCCATGGCAGACAACAAAGGCGTTTTTTCTTTTGTAGTTCTTTTTTTTCCGGGCCTGACAATTACCTCACCACCATGCTACAATCGGAAAAAAACATTTTGGCAAAATACGTTTGGCTTATTTTTGAGGCTGGGCTAAAACCTTACTGCAACACACTTTAATATAATTCTTCATTTGCTAATGTTAACATCAGCGGGTGTGATTGATATTACCTGAACCCAAGAACTGTGACCATGTCTCAACACATCATCAGCTAAATGTTCTGTACAATATTATTTATCGTAGAAGTCACCGAAGTATGTCCCCTCATATCACGGGCATAAAAGTATATGGTGGGAGAGGCAGATTTGCAACAACAAGACAACGGTTTGAGCTGTCTTTTAGTATAGTAGATGTGACTTAGCCACCATTTTTTTTATATTTGTGTGTGTCTTACTGTACCATGGTCTCATTTGCAGCAATAGAGTGTGGTAAGATTGGGTGCCTCCAAGATGTATAAAGTATAGAGTGTAACTATGGAAGCTAGAGGGTCACAGCACTGCTAAGAATATTATGCATTCCATGTCATGATAAATAAAGGTTAAAATAAATACTCATCACTAGCATTTTGGGGATAATACTGTTCATCCCCCCCCCCCTGCCAGCTGGGATTTAGCAGAAGCACCAATAAGCTCAGCATGCATACGACTTGAGGGATCAGCACAGATGCACGTCTTATTAGCCGGCAAGAAGACAGCATAGCATTGCATGTCAGAGAAGGGATTCAAAACTGCTAGCCAGCAGCAAGGTCTGTAATTCGCTCAGAGCTGCTCGCAGACATAATCAACCCTGACTTCATTTTATTTCTCTCTGGCTTTACATTACCAGGAACACGCCCCGGCACACAGGATGGCACCAACATGTAATTATAAAAATATAATGTGGTTAGAAATATAATTATATTTATCAAATCATTCATATCTATCATCTGTCTTTTCATCTCGGGGCAAAGGGCTATTTCATGAGCTCACGTGAGTATAGGTATGCTTTGCATTTATCTGTCCACCATTTCATCCCTTATCTTAATGACTGATATTCCTCATTTAACTGACTGGAAACAGAGCATTGGCCAGTAAAGCTGACAGGTCGGTTAAATTTGATTTATGTGTCAAAGCTCTCCGTTTACAGCCTTTCCTCCGTCTCTGGGCTCCACATGGCAGATTCTGGACATAACTGAAAACCTAAGCAGATATATATGGACTTACATGGTCCAGGGCTGCTCTCAGATAATTTATCTCTGTCATAAAATCAAAGTCAATTGAGAGCAGACATGCTACTGTGGCGTACAGTTGTTTCTCCATGGAAATATTGATATACGAAGTATAGCCAAGTACGGCCCCACTGGAAAATAACAATTAAAAAAAAGCTCTCCAGGATACAGTACACTCACTTTGTCATTTGTTGAAAACAACAGCAAGCTGCAGATGCTGTTTAAAGGTGCATTCCTCTATTATAGCACCCCCAAATCCCCACATATCTGCTCCAACTCACTGTTTGTGTTTGAAACTGTAACCTTGTTACATGATGCTGTTAACAAATGTATTAATTGTCGCTTTGGAAAAAAGCGTCTGCTAAATGCTGAAAACGAAAATGAAACAGTGTCCACAGAAGTGTGACGTTGAACTGACACCATAGAATACCATAGAACAACATCTGCTAGACGAATATACTTACCAGCATTGTGTTGGACAAACATTGCTCTCCTATTTAGTAGGAGAGCAGTAGTGTCAAGTTTGTTGTTGTTTAATTTACTTATACAGTAATTGTTCTGTAAAGGTTATCCTTCCCTGTCACATACACACACATGCATCCGGTAATGGAAGTCACTAGTTTATTCCTTGTGAGTTATAGGTGCTACAGTGTAAATTGGAATTAGTCTCAGCCCTGCCATTACTCTGTTATGCCCATATACCGCTTATTCCTGCTCCATAAACCTGTGCATCAAAATATCTGGTGTGGAGAATTATCAACACAGCATGTCTTGTCCATTTTTCCTTTAAAACCGCTGGGCCAGGTTACAGGGCTCAACGTCTGACTCGCATGTTTAAGTGATCAAAATTATAAGGCTTGAGTCGCTCATTTACTTTGATTATATATTTAAGACAAAAATGATGGAGTCAACTAAACATGAGGTCAAAGACTGTATCGGTCCTCTCCTTCGTGTTCGCCCGTAGGTTCAGACCCAAAAGACCTCTTCAGACACACCTTCCACAGCTGACCGAAATCTCCGTTAATCAGAACAGCTAATTACATAAACAATTAATAAATCAAAATGACTTCTCAAAATAAATCATCTTAATGATAAAATAATTAAATACAAGAAATTGGCTTCAACACAGCGAGAAAACAAACCGAGCCTTTAGGCCATCAATTGATTTCATTTGTATCTTAAAAAAGGGGTAAATGTATAAATATATGTGTCGTCTTCTCCAGAGAACAGTACTAATTTCCCTGTGGAGGAAAGGATACTCTCTGAGAGAGGCGTAAGAAATTGGGTCCAGATTCGGTGGGAGCGTGGGGGCCCCAGCGCCGATGTACAGCGTGTTATTCAAGGGGGAAAAAGTTGTTATAGTGCTGTTGCTCTTGAACGTGACCCAAAGCTATCCGGTTCCGTGGTCGCAGTTGGAAAATGTATTTCTCACAGGATACACTACAAACTAACACAGCTGATGACACTAAGTCCCCTTCTCAGCTACTCTCCGCTCTCCCTCCCTGTCTTTCTGCTGGTTTCTGTCAGCCACGGATCTACTGTACCTCCCTTGCACTTGTTTTCTGTCTTTTACAAACGCACACACACATACATGCACACGTACTGTATGCACACATACATCCACATGTGCAGGGAAACCCTGTTATCAGTGGGTGATATCTTCTGGGCTCCTGGACAAAACCCCAGAATAGTGCACTATTATATATCCAATCTTTTATATGGTGAAAGTAGTCCGGTTCTAAAAACTATTTATGTACAGAACTTATTATATTATAAATTTTATAGGAATTGGCGTGTGTTATCAAGAATGTTTAAAAAAGGGGCATCATCACAAGACTTTTGTTTAGAGTGATATAGATACAAATCTTGAAAAATGTAATAATACAAAAGACATTTCTATCGCATGTATTGTGACAAATCATTGCATTCCCCTTCTCAAACAATGGGTCAGGGCCCATATAGTGTAGGGGTCGCAAAATGCTCTAAGTAGGGCTGTCACAGTGAAGGAATTTTCCCTGCGTTGATTTAGGGTGGTTCAACAGCACGATATGCGGTATTATCTGCATTTTCTGGACCCTCTGGCAGCTGAGCGGGATACCCATGGAGACGGTGGAACCCCTCTGGCGGCCAAACTGGACACTGGTGGAGAAGGTAGGATCCCTCAGGTGGCCGGCGACGAAGGTGGAACCTCTCTGGTGGCTGGGGAGGATGAAGGATGCAGGTGGTGGTCATGGTGCTGGGGAGCTGACCGGCGATGCGGTCATAGTGCTGGCTGGTGGAGCCTTCTCGGCGCTGGGTAGCAGGACACCCAGGGAGCTGACCGGCGATGCGGTCATGGCACTCAAGGCCCCCCCAGCCTTGTGGGAAGAGAATAGGCCGTCACACTGCCGGAGGAAGCCGTCGAGGGTCCCGGGAGAGCCGTCAAACCTGTCCGGCATGGGTACCCGGGTGCTGCTCACCAACCTGGGCCACGGTTGGTGGTTAAGGTATTTATTTTGTTATATTTATACAAATTTTGTTTAATTATCTGAATAAAATGTATAAAAATATAAAATCTATACAGTTAATCAAAACTAATCAACCAATCAGAACAACAAATGTTTGACTGATTTTTAAAACACAAGAGCTTGCAGACGATTGGACCACCTGCAACCAATAAATAGAGAACCAGAAAAGAACCACGTGTGGACGACTTTCTGAACACAGGCACTTAATTGCTCTGTACCAACAACTACTCTCCTGGACGCTGGGCACTGGCTGTGTAGCCGGTTTTGAATGGAGAGTTCCCAGACTGATGTACAAAGTGAAGCAAGTCGTAGAGGAGGAGCTCGCAGAATCAGGATGGTTTTTACCAGGCTAGGGTTATTCGCCTACTGTATATATTTATGCTGTCATGTTATGGTATTAAAAGAAATGGTACATTGTTATGAAACACTTTTTTTGGGGGGGGAGGGGTAGACCATGTGTCAAAAAGGTTTGAGAACCACTGATATATTGGGTCGCTACTGTCGAAATTACAGTGTAAAGTTTTGGGTGCATCTGTGGAACAGGAGGTTTTTCCCAGCTAATATTGGCTGTAGGTGCTGATAAGAGAGTCCTGCTGTGTAATCAGCATCTGAGCTGACAGGCCGGGGAAGTATAAGAGAGCTGAATTCTGCGTGCCAGACAGTAGATTTACTCCACCGACTGACAGCATGCTGCAGAGGCTGGCTTTAATACTTCTTCTAGGAGCATATGGTGAGTGGCGTGAGCTAAGCTTGAGGACGCAAGCTAACTGAATAACAAATGGCAAATGGATGATGATATATTCATATTTAGCCATGTTCATGCATATTTTCTACAATGTGTCTTTAGCTTATGGATGTGGTGTCCCCACATTTAAGCCCAACACCAATAAGGTGGTGAACGGAGAAGAAGCTCGCCCACACAGCTGGCCATGGCAGGTAAATTGTAGCCCTTATTGTAAATAACACAAAGTCTCCTCCTAAGACAAATGTACCTCCTGTTAAGTTACCCACATTTGTTCCCAGATATCACTGCAGGTGAAGCACGGCAGCCGCTTCCATCACACGTGTGGAGGGACTCTTATTGGCCCTCGCTGGGTCCTGACTGCCGGCCACTGCATTTGGTGAGTCATATTCAGACTGGCATATAGCCACAATCTAGGAGTCATTGGGGGCTCAACTTATTGTAACAGCTGGCCAGGTAATAAGCACTGATTAGAGTTGTAGGTTTTATGTATATTGGATTCTTTGTTTGTGTTTCAAAGCGCTACTGAAATTTTTGTTAAACCCTACACTCTGTAGCTTCCTTAGTTCAATATAATGTAACAAATATCATCATCATTCACGAACCGGAACCGGATCAGCATTTCCATTGTTGTCTTCCACTTCCCTTTCACAGAGTCTAGCTGGTCACCATCTCAAAAACGTTTTATTAGAAATGAAAGATACTACATGAAAAAAGTTTTACTTTACTCTGTAGAGCAGCAGCACACATGCAGGAACACCTAGACATATGAGGAAAGCAAGATATGTGTAAATAAATAGTAATTTTCTGTAGAGTATGTCAGACAAGTGACATGGTTGTGTTCCAGGCCTGGAGATGTCTACCGTATCGTGCTGGGAGAGCATGACATGATCCTGCAGGAGGGCACGGAGCAGATCAGAGATGTGCTTCGCATAGTTGTCCATCCCAAGTGGGACATCAACTACGTAGGGAACGGGTGAGGGCATCCTAGCCGGACCAACAGGAGAACACAAATAAACAAACGGCGTGAACCCAGCGGGGTGCACGGAAAGGGAGAAAGAGATTGCATGAACAAGATAACACGTTTATTACGCCCACATAAGAGCAACCGTCCATCCTGGGGTACAATTCTGTTGCTCATCCTGGTTCTGACATAAAAAAAACTCATAACACAATATATTTATGTATTAAGAAATTCCTAATTACATTATAAGTTATTATTGACAGAAATAATGATAATACAGTATGATGATTTTTTTTTGCAAAGCAATGACTTAGCCCTGCTGAAACTGGACAAGAGTCCCACAATGAATGACAACATTGGCTTGGCTTGTCTTCCTGTGGCCGAAGAGATCCTTCCTCATGGAACACCCTGCTACATCTCAGGCTGGGGCAACCTCTACAGTAATGTCTTTATTGTAGTAGTAGTGTGTGCAATCAAAGTTTTTTCCAAGTATTTCAAACCCCCCAGATTTAAGTAGGGTATATCCATATGTATGTAATGTACAGTATGCATGCATAGTATCTCAGCTAAATTAGCAATTTCAATCCAATAGCCATGATGTCCTAAGTTAAGGGGGAAAACGTTGTGTTGATGCACATCGAGGAACACGATAGAATATCGAATATAACCTTTATGTGTCCTTAATACATTTAAATTTGACAACAATAATAATATGTAGTGTATAGTCCTGATCATATCACACATTTAAAATATATCAACCAATCCTTAACACGTTATACACTCTGCCAACTACATAATGTATTGAACATATTGATGTGTGACTGACATTCTGTGTGTGTCCCAGCTCATGGCCCCATGCCTGACAAGCTACAGCAGGCCCTGCTGCCTGTGGTGGAATACAGCGTCTGCAGTCGCAGTGACTGGTGGGGCAGCTTTGTGAAGAACACTATGGTCTGTGCTGGAGGAGACACTGTGTCCGCCTGCAATGTATGTGAGGCACAAAAACACTGTCATTGTACTGTAACTGTCTACTCTGACCCTTCCATATTCCTCTTTGGCTTCTCCTCTGTGACCATCTCTCCTGTGCCTTTCAATTAGGGAGACTCCGGAGGTCCTTTAAACTGTCAGGGTCAGGATGGTAAGTGGTACATCCAGGGTGTAACCAGCTTTGTTTCCTCTCGTGTCTGCAATGAGGAGAAGAAGCCCACTGTCTTCACCCGCACCTCTGCCTTCACAGACTGGCTCAGCGATGTAAGTTTCTCTCTGCATTATGTTAAATGCACAAGCCGTACTGCTGCGAGCAAATATAAAATATGTTGTGTATTTGAAAATGATCTAATAATATTTTTTCCTCAGGTCATGCTTCAATACTGAAGATGTACTGGATACCAAAGGATGTTCTATGACAAATAAAGTAAAGCTGTGTTATCATGTCCCCATAAAATACTTTCATTAGGCCTATTATCTTTTTGCTGCTTCATAACAAGACAGATCTACTGTTTGTCAGGTATCAAGTAAATAATGTGGAAAAATGATTTTTTTTAAATCCATTTATAAATAGTAAAATAGAGTAATTTCATAGTTTATATTTTTCATGATACAAAATAAGCAATTTTCTTTGTTCAAACCTTGTCTACCAGAGCAGAAAAAACATGCTTGCGACTAAAAAACAATTGTAGTATGTATTCATAAGTAATTTATCATGCTGGGTGATAAAACAAAAGAAAATTACTGAGCATTAATCTGCCGGGGGACTTCTGAACTACCCGCCTGCAATTTAATGTTACTACTAGTGTGCAGCATCACTGTTGGAGACCCTGCTAAACTTTCCTGGCAGTTGAGTTGAGAAAGTTGTAATTCAAATCAGATAAATTGCCAGGATATGTAACCTTTATGCCCAAATGATGTTGCTTACGAGTCGGCTGTATCAGATAAATCAAACATGTAATATATAATAACACTTTTTTTTGGACAACATGCGCAAGTTTACCAGAAAAAGAAACAGAGAAAACCCGAGACTAAAATTTAATCTAGCTCCACCTGCTGGTACATTAAAGATTACTGGCTGTGCAGTATACCAGCTTTGTCACAGGAGCTCCACTCTGTGGAATTTTTACATTAAGATTGCTGATACTGTGTGTTTAAATTACACTAAAGAATACTTAAGTGTAAGACATTTGGCAGATATTTAAGACATGTTTTATAAAAAATAAGGTATCTTCCAGTTAACACTTCATTCGATTAATTATTTTTAATCTATTACATTATTACTCCTCAAAAATTGGTGTCCCTCTTACAGGCCACCACAACACTTGACATTACTTAGGCTATCTCAGTTAATTACGTATTAGTAAAAAATACAAAGTTATCAGTTTAAAGCCCAGAACACCACAGAACAACGCTGGATAGCTCCAGCAAAATAACTGCAATACTTTAAGGTCCAATGAGCTGTTTTCTCCCAGAAACATCTGACTGTATAGTGACTACTGGTGTAGATGCAGCTGTGCCAATGCAAAGCCTAACATGGTCAGTTACTTCAAGTACAGTAGGGGGCAGTAGTAGGTCACAACAGTAAAGATAGACAAATGGAAAAACAATATGGAAAACATTATTCAAGATTGGTATTATACACCACCAATACAGACTGTTGGTAGATCAGATTAAAGTTTATTCATGATTTTTTTTTATTTGATGGAAAGTTCAATGTAGACAATGTAGCTACTGACTTAAACATTATCTCTAAAGCCTATATAGGATGACCACTTTGTGGCTACATGCCCAGATAGAAGATCTAAACCTATATGTTGCACAAATAAGCTATGACAAATTTTTCCATAATGCTGAGGATGAATTGAGTGGATAATATTGGATAATAAGGATATCCTTATTATCCAATACTACTATCCAATACTGCTATCCACATTCATTTAGAATACAATGGCTGATGCCTTCTTTCCATCACCATCCCATGTCATTATGGTCACAACCCTGACAGGGCTTCAGTGTTGCCATCCCGACATTTTATGACAGTATGGACTCTAGCCCCTGCCCACACACATATGTGGGCGGCAAGATGGGGACAAACTCTGTGACCTGCCGCGCACTGTGCCAGCATGGCAGCTATATCACATCAACTCTGTGCCCCTGTGGGCAATAATTGACTTTGCATGGCATTATAATTCTACTATCTAGTTGGAGGATGGCACACACACACTATACAGAAACACTGAAATCTTGATCCTTTGAAAAAAATTAAAGATTGTAATGCTGTAAATACTGTAAATGTAAATAAATGTAAATGTAATTGTTTATTGTAATATACTGTAGAACTAAAAGAAAAGCTGACCAAAAAAACCTGCTCAATAAAAGTTGTATTCCAAAGGGTAAAGGTGGAGCTCAGCTGAACTTTCCATTGTATTTGGGACTCCCTTAGCAACATGGAAAAAAACATTGCATCAAACCCCTTAGTCAATGAATAACTGGCGGAATTGTAAAAAATGCCAAATAAAGGCCACTTTCCACTAACTACACTGCAAGTCTTCAGTCAAGGTTAGCGAACACATTTGTACTTCCATGGCCTCCAATATATATGGTAAAGGTCAAGGACCATTTCGGATTTACTGTGGGAATACATCCCTATACTGTATGTGTATATGTACCTATACTTTATTATCTGGTTACAACTGCACAGAAGCTAAATCTCTGGCCAAATGCACAAATAATAAAACAGATAGATGGTGATAAGCGTGGTTAATTGCAGTGCTTAACCTGCATTACCTTTAGATACTGCCTCAAATAGGCTAAAAATTGCATCTGTTAAAATGTAGTTAAGCTATTTTTAAAATAAAATCCCAGGATTTTAGAGGTGAAGTATGTAGTGGAATTTTTACCTTATAAATGACTCTTACACAACAACCTGTCTTTAACTGGGGTTTAATTACATTTGCAAATGGGTTCGCCATGTCAAAGACCGAGCTGGTCAGTGAATGAACAAACTTCAGTAACACACATGCATGCTTATATAGTGGCACATAACACCTCCTGCCTCTCTACTCCTCCCCGGCTCCAAGAAAGGCTGTATAATCCAAACACCCACTCCTGATAGGAGTTCCCATAACAGCATGGCCTTGATTGCTCTTGTGTGTGCCAAAGCAACCAAGATATAAGCACACAGTCATATTACAATGAGGCCTTAGGTCAGACCATCAATTGTGGTATTTTTGCCACCACAAAGTACAGGGCATTGTGAGTTTTGAACAGATATTCCCATATATCAATTGCAAATGGGGCACAAGAAAATGTAATTACATACATTCCAATAAAATGTATTCCTTAACACTCATCGAGGCAAAAGTTCCCAGACCAAACAGTCCTCTCGCAGGACAAAACATTATAAACATAATTTCTAGAAAATCTCCAGGTAATTCAGTTTTAAATATCAGCTTTTAGTGCACTCCTCAAGTGTAGTTGCTGGTTTGAAACACAGGGAGTGCATGCCCCTCTTGCACCTGACTGAGTGGATCGCATTCCTTTCTGCTCTGCCTGCTACAGCACTAAAGGCTCATGTTGTTACCTACCCCCCCCCATTTAAAAAGTTGAAGCCTTAAGCCTGTAATGTATCAGAGAAGTTACAGTTACAGTACATGCTGAAGTATATACAATAATTGAAAAAAATATATTTTCTGCATGCATTTGTTGTATAGATTGTCGTGCTCATACAGTAGGCTACAAGGGCTAGTAGAATCATTGCTGGGTGTTGTAAGATTGAAAACAATCTTACAACAGGTGCCCACTAGAGTAAAGACACTATACTGCATACTAGTAAATCCCTTCAGGTTAATTTTATGGCCCGTACTGTAGTCCCTCAAGTGATAAGTCTTTAAAGCTTTATTTTATCTTTAAAAAAGGCACTTGGCAGTGGCAGAGAAATGGTCACACCTACCCCCACCCTGTGTGTGTAAAGAAGTGCCCTTCCTTGCCAGTGACTGACGGCTTTGGCCTGGTGTTGTATAATTGGGTTGTGTAGTAATTGCACTTTTAACAAACAACTTGGCTATGTGCGTTAAGAATGACACTTTATCCGCAGCATTTGCACATTTATTTACAGCGAGTATTTGTTGGCTATTTATTGAATATTGATGGTGTGGTCTTCTGGCAGGTGCAGGGATGAATACTGGCCTTCACCTGAAAGACAGCGGAGTTAGATTAGGCTCTGACACTGTTTTTTTTACATACGTTACAACAACGTTTAAAATGAGGTTCTGTTGAGTTTGTGCAGTAACAGCTATGTTATAATATCATGGTACAAAAGTGTATGCTGGGGCAATAATTTAAGCGAACATTGTTTAAGAAGTTGTAGAAGTATATAAATACTTACCTGTCCTGTTCAGAGGTCCTGTCCTGTGTCATCTCTAGGGTGTTCGGCTAAAAAGGGTCCCCGCGTACGAACACCAACATAAACGTTCCGGGAGGGACCAAGTTGTAGGATATGAGCGGGGGTGTATGGTAGTTCGGAGTAATTACATATTTATTGTAATTATATAGTAATATATATGTATGTGTTTATTGTGGTCGTAAATTGAATTTAATAGATCATTAATATGTGTTAAATTATATTCTACATATTGTCTATGCTAATTTAGCCAGGTAATAATATTTTGAGAACACTGTTAATAGAAGCATCCATGGTAGTGGTAGGAGACACAGTATAAAAAGCACCAGTTTTTGTGTTGCTGATTAGCCTGCATATATCTCTCGTTCATAACCCAGTCCAGTTGGTGGCGGTGATGCACCTTTAAGTTGGTTTGCCAACCGCCAATAAACCATAAAGAAGAAGAAGAAGTTGGTTCTCTCCTACCTAATATGTTCTAAAACGTGTTAACCAAAATATAACCAAGAAGCAAGGATGACTGCATGGGCCCATGCCCACCCATGCCTATGCGGTTGCTATATGGCCTACCTACATTATAGATTTACTCGTGCCTTATGACCCTAGCTGCTGCCTGCGCTCCTCAGGTGGAACCTTTTAACTGTTCCCACAGCCCGCCTTATCACAAAAGGAAACCAGGTGTTTTCTGTTAGAGCCTCACAACTGTGGAACTTCCTACATGAGGATCTTAGGTTAGCTAACTCAGTAGCCTACCTTCTTCTAATTAAATCACTCAAAACCTACTTTTATAGGAAGGCTTTCTAATAGTACATCCATTTTATGTCTAGTTTCTATGTTTCTTTTATCACTTGCATTTTACTTGTTTTATCAGGTTTTATGTTTTTATATTGTTTTTGTTGTTTTTATCCTGACTGTATGGTCCTGTAAAGCACTTTATAACTGTGTAAAGCACTTTGTAACTGTGTTTTGAAAAGTGCTATACCAATAAAGCTTATTATTGTTATTATTATTATTTTAAACTGATAACACTATGTTGTGCCATAAACTGAGATTAAATAGATAATCGTCTGTGTTTATGCTTGAGTTTATGCATGAGACCTATAAAAAAAACAATGAAAATGTGTGTTTGTGTGTGTGTGGTGGAGAGTGAAAGCATACACAACTTGCTGTTCATTTGCAAAACAAGGCTACTGATGCAAATACTGCAGTTACTGAGACTGACGTCTCTGCAGATGAGTCCTGCATACACAGCACACATTGAGACACAGTATAAAAATTTTAATAAGCCCTTAGAAGTGACTTAGGGACACATATTCTTCTACACCTTTCAACCTCAAAGACCTTTGGACCTCATTCTATTTGTGTGGAGCATAATATGAAAAAGCTGCTTTAACTTGAATTTTGACATTTACTCACTACATTTCAAAAGAAAAATCAATACTTTGTACTCACTATTTTTCTTAAAACAGTCTTGTTACTCAGCAATTTGCATACTGTACACTTGGGAAATCCTCAGTTCATTTATTTTTTGTATCAAAGACCTTCTATTAAGACTCCTGATAAAGCATTTAACAACTCTAAAGCCTAGTGGATGTGACATGCGAGTGGATTTTTCATTTATATATTTATTTGCTAATGATGCCTCAAAAAGTTGATGTTAGACATGGATATGAGGTCTAGAATCTTTTTTAATTTGATATTCTTGACCAGATTCTTTCTCAAAGAAGAACATAGTTTTAAAAAGAGCTTGCACTTTTGAACTGTACTTGCAAAGCATGTACTTTTATACTTCAACTTGAGTAGTAAAACAAATATTAAAAATGGTACGTCAACTTTTGCCAGTATTTTCCATTTAACTTGATTAAGGAATGTGTGTACTTTTACCACCTCTGGGAATATCTAAGCAAGAGGTCCAGTGACCTGGTGCCACATTTGCTGACACAGAACACAGAACAGAGGTAATTTTTGAAGTAAGTAGATTTTTATAAATAATAAAAAAGACATTGCAGTTCCCCTTCTCTTCGTAAAGATGGCCATCCCACTTTATCTGCAGTTATAACGTACAGTGCATTATGATACAGAGCGTCAAGCAGCTTTGAGGTGAAGGGAGAGTGCATGTATATGAGGAATATCTCTATAATCAAATAAACATAATTAGGGATTGTATAATGACTCTAGATAAGATTCATCGGACGATGACAGAAAACGAAGATCATCAACCAGCAGGGGGCAGATTTCTCAAATTTATCATTTATTCTCTACTTCTCTTAAGGTGTGCTCTAAGCAGTTACATTCCTTCGGGATGCACCTGAGGTCACCTTTAGTCGGCACTGTGTGCACGAACTTTGGACAAAGAATACCGTGGGTTTTCCACCTGCTGCACTATAAAAGCACCTCTCGAACCGTTCATGCAAAACAGGCAGCTCAGGTAAAGGCTTCTAAAGATTACTCACCGCTAAGGGCTCCTGACAAACAAGCACTCCGTTACAGGTGGGTACGCTGCCTTAATTGTAAATCATTATGACGGTAATTTAAATAGAATCTCGAACTATTCGCAAACGTTATTGGGCTACTATGGTTATTAATGAGATATTGCAATAATAAACTTCTATGGATATGATTTAAAATTTGATTAAGGGTGCGCGAAGAACCAAGACTGGAATGTGTAATTACCTTAGGCTACTGAAATTGATTGAGTAAATCTGAGATTTGAGTTTGTGAGACGTGTGTGTAAATAAAGTCAAATAGCAGTAGGCCAGTAATGTTTTTGTAGCCCTAGTTTGATAAAAGGATAATTCACCATTTACTGTAGCCTACTTTAGTCAAACGTTGACCGTTAGGCTAATAGCGGACATAAACAATCTATACACATTTTTAGGTTGTCTCTCATCTACTATAAAGGTACTAATTTGTAGTTATTATCTTTTCTTTAATTCTTTAGATAACTATGGCTCCTAGGCCAGAGGTGGGGACAGATTCCTCCCCCAATCTGGGTAGGTTATTTTTCTCTCTGCAAGGGTCAAAATGTAGCCAACAATGTGTCCTTTGCTAAAGCCTCTGCCCTAACATTTGCCCAATTCTATATTAGATGGTAATAGCACCCAGTATAAGGATTCAGTCATCCTACCATCCTATTCTTCAGTGGACCTGGTGAATGAAGATGCAGGGGGAAATGACCCGTGGGATCTCCCAGAGCTGAAAGACACCGGGGTCAAGTGGTCAGGTGAGGATCTTGAAAGCCTTTAAGTCTTTCCAAAAGCTATTGCTGAGCCTTTTATTATTATTATTAATAATATTATTATTATTAACAGATCTGGATACCAAAGGGAAAATTATCAGGGTGCTGACTGGTATACTGAAGTTTTGTATGCTGCTTGGATTACTATACCTATTCGTGTGCTCTCTGGATGTTTTGAGTTCAGCTTTCCAGCTCGTCGGAGGTAAATCACGTCTGTTTACCGAGTGTTCTTTTTTTATAGCTTTTTATTAATCCATGATAAGAATCCGGTCACAACACTATTGTGAGGTGTATTAGTCAACTATAAATTCTTCTGGCTTTGATAAGGACCAAAGGACTCATTGTTGAATTTGTTTCTTTGTCATGTTCCGGGTGTTAGTGCAGCTTCAAATGAAATGATTTAGGACTGTTTTTGACCTCTCTGTGTTTGTGTGCACACAGGCAAGGTTGCTGGTGACATCTTCCAGGACAATGCGGTGTTGTCCAACCCTGTGGCGGGCCTGGTGATCGGGGTGTTAGTCACAGTGCTGGTGCAGAGCTCCAGCACATCCTCTTCAATTGTGGTCAGCATGGTGTCCTCTGGATGTAAGCACACGTTAATGGGACCCAACACTGACAAACACGCATGCACGGGGCGTGATTGCATATGCTAAAACACACACGCAAACCACCACAGATAAGATTGTATATGCTAAAACACAAAGACATAGACACACAGACCTGTACACACAGATGCACAGACTTGGGACACAAAATACTGTGCACACACACACACACACACACTACATGGAGTATATTATGACATGCAAGGTGCACAACTCGTTCATACAATAACATGCATTACTCACCAATCAACCACATGCAGTAGTAGAAGTAATAGGCACAGAATTCTATGGACGGACATAAACATGTGTCGGACCTGTTTGTAGTGCTGGACGTCCAGTCTGCGGTGCCTATTATCATGGGGGCCAATATTGGAACCTCTGTCACCAACACTATTGTGGCTGTGATGCAGGCAGACAACCGGAATGAGTTCCGCAGGTAAAAAGAAAAACATTGAAACCATATTTAAAAAACAACAACAAATGTTATGAAGATAAACAATATGTCCCCTTCTCATTCCAGGGCATTTGCTGGTGCTACAGTCCATGACTTCTTCAACTGGCTGTCTGTATTGGTGCTCTTGCCCTTGGAAGCGGCCACTGGAGTTCTTTATAAACTCACCCAGCTTATAATTGATTCCTTTCACATTCAGAATGGAGAGGACGCCCCTGATTTGCTCAACGTCATTACAGACCCCCTCACGGACTCCATCATTCAGGTATCACTGACATCTGAAGGTGCAATACGAAATTGACATGCACCAGAAAAACTATTTTTTAAGAATTTATACTGCCACCTGGTGGCGCAGATTCAGCTTGGTCAACCCAATAGATAAACACGGCGACCTTCACTACCCGCAAGTCCCTCTATGTAGCTACAAATATTCTACATTCTGTATTTATGAAATGATTTGACTCTCCATCTCACATGAGTGTACATGGTTTAAAATATAATTAAATTGTTCTAAAACATTGCTTAGGGCACCTTTAAGTATGACATCATTGAAGACAAAAAACACTTTATACAGTCTGCAGAGGACAGACAGGTGTTTTGAGTTAGTGTGGCAATTGACACATTCTTTGTGATTTGTTGTTTACAGGCGGTTTAAATTTGTATGAATACAGCATATAAATAAATGAAAATAGTTGACTTGATATACAAATGTAAGTGTGAAAACATAATGTTGGTGTTACTATTAAAAATAGTCGAAAAATAAAAATAGCAAATGTTCCCCTAACTTGTCCTTTTTGTCACTGTATTCCCTTAGCTGGACAAGTCTGTTATCAGCGACATTGCCACTGGTGACCCGGCCGCCAGGAACAAGAGTTTGATCAAAGTGTGGTGTAAAAAGATATCGAACACAGTAAGAAGTCATAGTTAGCTTCACTAACCATAAATTCAATATATCTGCTATGAGTTGACTGAGTGAAACAGAGTTTTCTTTACCAGAGATAATGCTCTAGTAACAAAAAAATCCATGTGTACTGCTTTGTAGTTGTAGTTGTAGTTGTGTATTATAATTGTGTATAATTATAAATAATAATATAGAATATTTATTTTATAATGTTTCATTACATTTTAAATGTATTTCATTGTAATGAATTTGGTTCACAGACCTTCTGGAACACGACAGTGGAGAACTGTACAGATGGGGCCACCTGTTGGGAAGAAGGCAACCAGACCTGGACAGAGAAGAATATGACTGATACCATTTACCTGGAAAAATGTAAGTATGCTGGGATGGATCACACAAACTTCAACGTCATTATTTCAAATTATCCAATTTACCAAAGCTCTGTGAAATAGAAGATACCTGTTCCATCCTCCTCCACACTTTTAGGGACAATGATGACCATTGACTACTTACGTTCACACAAAATATGCTGCCTCTAGCTTCTCAATAGGGCTATTCATACTGCTTCTTTAAGGAACCTGATTCCCATAATGGCCATGAAGTGCACCACTGCTTCCACTGTCTTATGGAGCAATCGTTTTTTTGCCTGCTTCCCAAACAAAACCCAACCCTGAGAGCGGTGATGTGGGGTGATCACGTCACTAAGTGCAGAGACTAAGATTAAGTTAAAAAGACTTACTGTTCCTTCTATTATTTATTTATTTACTTTTTTTGCTGTTTTTATCAGTTCCATTTATCAGGCAGGGATGGTTTTAAAGAGTAAGTTACTCCTCGATTTCTGTGCACAGTCTATGCACTGCGCTTTACCTGCTTCCGGTAAAATCTCAGCTCATCCATTCACTTCCTCTACCCTATACAAACAACACCGCCTGCGTGTTGGAATACTACAGTATTTGCTGTAAATTATACTACAAAGTGGCCATTTGTTAAACTCAGGTACATCAAGACTTCTGCACAAAATACATACTGTATTTCCTTGAAATCACTTTAATTATTCCATATAAGGTTTAATTCAGTTATAAAGTGGCTTTATAAGTTCAGTATTAAAACCTGTATTGCGTTTGTGTACCCTGTATTATGTCCATTCATGTTATTTTATGTTAAACATTATCGCCATCTAACTGCTCAATAAAACAAACTTTGTTGGGATTTATTTTCTTAAAACAAAACAAAGCTTTTGAAAAAGCAAAAGATTATGCTGTTTCCACATAAGTCCTCGTGTTTCTCCTCTGTTGCTTACAGATCGCTTTAGATGACTGCATTCTTTGGGGGTTCTTTTTATTTCTAAAATAATAAGTACTAAAATACTTCACCCAAAAATTATAATAATTGTATCAGTTATTCAATGCTTGAATAAACGAGGCTGTACTCCCATCCCTGCATGGAGAATGTAGCTGGAACATGGTTTGATACACTGTATCAACATCAAGTATAGGTATTGCAACAATCGGGGCACCATCTCGGGGAGTGGGTTTAATGCTAAACATGTCTTTTATTGTCATTTGCAGGTAAACATATATTTGCCAATACCAACTTGCCAGACCTGGCAGTGGGCCTCATCCTTCTGGCCCTATCTTTGTTTGTTCTCTGCACCTGCCTTATCTTAATTGTCAAGCTGCTCAACTCCATGCTGAAGGGACAAGTGGCTGTGGTCATTAAGAAGGTGTTAAACACAGGTACATGACAAAGATATAATTATGAGTAATAACAGTCGCAAATTGCTTTTAGGGCTGTTTTGAAATTATTTCAATTTTTATTTTTATTTTATAGTAATGCAGTATTTGTAATCTTTTATTATTATTGACTTAGGACGCTTCCTAATCACCTGCAGGTGCCACAGTCTTGTTGGTAACAAAGAAAGCTCAGACACAAATAGTGGTTTCGATATGGCACTGGGTCTAAAAGTCCAGGTGTGCAGTAATAAGAAGTTCACCGTGTCAAGTTTATGTCTCAAAGGTTTTTGTTGTTGTTGTTTTTTTTCTCCAGATTTCCCATTCCCCTTTGGTTGGGTCACTGGTTACATTGCCATGTTGGTGGGAGCAGGAATGACGTTCATTGTCCAAAGTAGCTCTGTTTTCACTTCAGCTATAACTCCCCTTGTTGGTAAGTAGGTACATGTCATTATGTAATTGTATATTTCAAAAACCCTTTGACACATTTCTTTGGCGGTAATATATTTTACGTCTTGTCAAATGTGTCTATCAGGTATTGGTGTCATTAGCCTCGAGAGAGCCTATCCTCTGACGTTGGGGTCAAATATTGGTACAACCACGACTGCCATACTTGCTGCGATGGCAAGCCCTAGTGAAACACTGGGAAACTCATTGCAGGTTAGTCACAACATAGCGGCCATTTGTTAAAATCTTCAAATCAACAACTATGAACACGATTGGAAGAAAGTGTAATTGGGTCATTTAGCTTTTATGCAAAGCGACTTACCTTTAGTACAAATACAAGTGTAAAGGAGCAGGTAGGGGTAAGGCATTTTGTTCAAGTATGTTTACAGGTTGGCTGGACTTGTCTGGGATTGAATCCATGACCTTTTGGCTGGGAATCATCCACCCTAACCACTAGACTATCCTATTCCCTTGTATGCATGTTCTAAAAGTAGATTCCTGAGCCACACTTTGAAAGCTACTCTTGTACATGATTTTATTTGTGCTCCATTTAGATTGCACTTTGCCATTTTTTCTTCAACATCATGGGTATCCTGCTGTGGTACCCCATACCCTTCATGCGCATACCCATCCCATTGGCAAGAGGACTGGGGAACCGCACGGCCAAATACCGGTGGTTCGCTGCACTCTATCTCTTCCTCTGCTTCTTCTTGCTGCCCCTGAGTGTGTTTGGCCTGTCGGTGGCAGGCTGGCAGGTGCTGGTTGGCGTCTGTGTGCCCATTGCTGTTCTGGCCATCTTTGTCATCATTGTTAATGTGATGCAGTCGCGCTGTCCCCGATACCTGCCTAAAGTGCTGCGCAACTGGGACTTTTTGCCCCGTCCCTTGCACTCCATGGCCCCCTGGGATACTGTGGTCACCTCCTCCATGAGGTTCTGCCGGAGACACTGCTGTTGCTGCTGTAAGTGCTCCAAGTGCTGCAGGTCTGAGGAGGACCAGGAGAAAGGCCCACACAGGAAGAAGAGTTTAGAGATGTACGATAACCCTGCCATGTCTCAAGATGAAGATACCGAGGAACCAGCGAAAAGGGCTGCCAAATCTACACACCTCTAACGCAGTCAGGTCCACGCCACCCGCTGCATCTGTTTAAGATACTCTTTGTGATTGCATTCTTAGAAATAACTTGTTATTCACTCAGGGTGGAGTGTATTGCTGCTTCCCCATGGCCGAAGATGTACTGTAATGTACTATAAGTCACTGTAGTCAGCTACAAGCCTTCATGTTGGAGACTATCACCGTGTTGACGTGTTGATGTGTGCATATATTGCAGTTTAGAACGTTGTAGTGCCTGATGAGGTTTTCTGTTGTTTTATTTTCTATTCTGCAGTCCTGACTAAAGGCTATGTCAAAATTCAATATGGCTCAGCCGTGGTTGGATTATATTTACTTTATATTTACTTTTATATTTTTTATGATAAA
>JAOEHI010000019.1:4641115-4653581 GCA_025447815.1 Percopsis transmontana
TGAATCAATGCCACGTAGAATTAAGGCAGTTCTGAAGGCGAAAGGGGGTCAAACGCAGTATTAGTATGGTGTTCCTATTAATCCTTTAGGTGAGTGTAGACTACAATTGTGAGGTATTTATAGACCATTTGACTTTATGTACCTGTGTATAGACACACTCGCTTATTGGTTTCTAACTGCACTAACGGCACTAGCAATAAGAAAATAAACTGACATTTCTGCCTAGGAAAATTTATGTGGCATTTAACTACAGAAACTACATTTTAATAATTTGTCATTTTAAGTGTCTGATAAAATCTGATTTAATAAAAAAAAAAAACGTAAAGTCAAAAATGGTTTACCCCTTTTCTCAATAATGTAGTCTTTTATGAAGACTGGTTTAATGGTTTTAAAATGCTAATTGTTGTGGCGTTATTTCCATTTAAAATGTTGTGTGGTGTTCTTCATTTCAGTTGCTGCCGTAAATGACTATGCAATGATGGGACTTGACAAGATGGAGGAGAAGATGCCGATCCTTCAGCAGCCAGCCGATAAGGTCAGACGGAGAGATACTCTCGCACACTACGCACAGTGCATGCAATGCTGTCCAAGGGGGTAGATCAAAGCCAGTATAATACTGTGAACCTTATTCATGCTAATTGTCCGTAGCACTTTTTTTTTTTTTTTTATACCCACTACCACTTACCCATGAATAACATTATCTTATTATATCCCTTTACATACTAACTGCTGTCTCAAAAGGTCTGTCAGTGTTCACGTGGTTTGAAATGCGCTGATGTCACGTAACGGCCATGTTGCCCACTTTTGCTCAAGCACAATCCTCTATCTTCATTCTCCCCCAGCTGGTGTCCGACACTGTGGGCAGTTGGTGCCAGTCGGTGGTGGGGGCTAAAGATGCCATGACTGGTGCTATGATGGGGGCCGTAAAGGGAGGCATGGAGATGACCCGGGCAGCCGTCAGCGGGGGCATCAGCACAGTCATGGGTACCCGTGTGGGCCAGATGGTCAGCAGTGGGGTGGGCCTGGCCCTCAGCCAGTCCGAAAACTGGGTTGAGCAGAACCTACCTCTCAGTGAGAGGGAGCTGGGTTAGTAGCGGCACTGTAGTATCATTTGCGAACGGTGTGTTTAGTGATGTGTTGTCAGCATGGTTGTGATGGTGATAGTGTTAAATTACACAATAATGATGAGAAGTGAACACATGACTGGTTCAGGCTGTTTTTATAGCTGAGGAAGGCAGGAAATTACATTGAACACCCCATCTGTTAGCATGGCCCATAAAGCAGCTACAATATCCAGCACACACAGTTTTGACACCTGCTTCTATGATGTCACGTTATTGTGGCAACCTGCTGTATTTCATTACAGCAGTAATACTAAGGAGAGAAGTCTGTGGTTTATAGGTACAGTATATTGAGGTGCAACAGCTATGCAGTTCAAATACGAATGCCCCTAAAAGTTCGTTCAGTACAAACATGATGGCTTTTACCACCCATTTAGATAAAATTGGATCCATGTTGTAGATCGTGAATGATGAAACTAACATAACTCAAATAGCACTAAATGAAATGAATTCACTTTCCATAAGCCTTGCATACATATTTCATGATACAATTTATTATTTAACCTACCAGAAATAGTTGCACTGATTCATTTCTAGTGTGGGCGTGGAGTGTCATGCATGCAGCCATTTGTAGCACATTTCTTCTCTAACTTCTCTCTTTCAGCTGCCCTGTCGGAACCGGTCGCAAACGCGCCGTCTACCCCACCCTTCAGTCCTAGCTACTTTGTCCGTCTGGGAAAACTCTCTGCAAAGGTACAGGAGCGAGCTCTAGAGCACTCCCTGTTCAGGGCCCGCCATGCCAGGGATATCACCTATTCCGCAATGGCTCAGATCTCCAGTACCCTGGACCTGGTGGAGAGCACCCGCGCTACGCGGGGTACAGCCAGTACCAAAGTACGAGGGGCCTCAGAGAAGCTGCATCAGCTGTGGAAGGAGTGGAGGGAGAAGCAACCTGAGGAGGCACAGGCGGAAGCAGACGTGGACGATGCTAAAGATGAGACTCGGGTAACGATAGTGGGTGAAAACAGAAATTGAAGCCAAATCAGCACATTCTACAGTATAAAATATTTGTGGCTGGAATTGTTAAGTGGTACATAAATATTGTTCCTTTTGGTTTTAAACTCGGAGTGCATGCCCCTTCCAAAAGAGTGCTGAGTGGTTGGCACTCCTCTCTACTCCTCCCCCGACAGGCTAATCGCATCGTTTTTAACTCTTCCCTTTACAGCCACATGTGCAGGTGTGGTTTAAACACATAAACAGTGAGCTGGGGAGAAAATGTGAAGGGGGGGGGGGTTAACACAGTCAAGGAGTGTACATTATTTTTAAATTGTGATAATAGAATTTCATATAAGTCATTAGGCATGCACATTTTATTTTTATATTGTGTTTGCAACAGCTGGAATTGCACACCCTCTCCATGGTGCGTGGTCTCAGTGACCAGCTACGGTCAGCATGTTCTGGCGTGGTGTCCAGTGCCCAGGGTCTTCCAGGTGTGGTCCAGGACCAGCTAGCTAGCGCACGCAAATCGGCTGAAGATCTCCACTCCTCGCTGGGCAGTACCAGTACTTTGACGCCCGTCCTCCTAGAACAGAGCCGGCGCAATATAACACAAGTGCTCACTTCCTTTCAAAGCAGTACATTTATAATTTCAAATATATAGCTATTGTTGTACTGATAAAATCATCCATCCATGTCATATTTTTATATATACAGTAGTATAGGTAGGTAATATTGTATTTATTCTAGTCCCTATGCCTAGATACTAATTGTACAAGTATTTAGAAGTGTGCGCGTGTATACCGTATGTACACACACTGTACATATAAGACATTCATTTTCAGGCACCCCACAATAACATATGATTTAGAATTACTGTGTTTATTGTGTGGTGGTGATCACCACACATCTTCCTCTTTTCAGGTGAAGCAGTCTATGGATGGCGTCATGGATTACCTTCTTAACAACACCCCACTTAACTGGCTTGTGGGGCCCTTTGCCCCACAGCTCACTGAGAAAGGAGAGGGAGACCAGGCAGTAGAAATGGTGGACCCGCATAAATAAACATGATTACAATAATGTTCTGTTCCTCAGTGGGCTGATGTTGTGGTGAGAGAATGTTAGACTTAATGGTATTGTTTGTCACTCCAAATACACCTGCTTGCCTTTAATGAGAGAGACCTTAGATTTCTGTGTGATTTAGTCTGCATAATGCCGCAGCAGGTATTTAGTATGCACTTAAGAATGCATGTTTGGAAATGGGGATTTGAAGAAAAAGCGTTCAACTTGTTCAACAAGCTAAAAGGACTGAAATATAGAACTATCTTTTTATTTTAATTTGGAAACGGCATCTTTTTTAGTTTTAACAATCTGTGTAAAAGATCATCAATGCATTCTTTACTTGTACCATGAACTGCACTAAATTGCCTTGTAAACTACTAAAATAATTTAAATGATTTCTCAGGGTCATTGATTGACAGACCCTTTTTTGAAGGTTCTAAGAGTGCTCATTTATTTCACACACAGTACACACAGGACAATGCAAGAGATAACCCGTCAGAATTAAAATTTGAGAAAAGCATACGTTTCCTCGAGTTGTTATTATACACTTATTTTTCATATCTGTCGCACTTAAATAAGTCACTTTTATCATGCATTATGTTGGTTGGGTAGAGCCAGACCGTTTGAAGTGTTGTGAAGTGTTGCTTAGGCTGACGTCATATTCGTTTTTTCGAATGTCGGGAGCTAGCGCTGGTATCGAGGCCGCCCGCACTGAAGGGGACATATAACTTATACAAATCTGAAGAGCAAGGTCGTCGACAGTCCTCGGCACTTTGTATTTCAGGTATTATTATTTTTTACACCAGTTTATATTAAAGATATCCGCTTTATCCTGCCCATTTAAACCAGCTAGCACGCTGTTGGAAGCGCTATGTTTTGCCTAGCTATGTTAGCTGCCTAGTTACCTTTAGCTAGCTACGGTAACCATATTGATTAGTTTTAAAAAAATAAAGTGGAATGCTTGTGTGAACATAATGACATTTTGCTCTTTAGGTTGCTTTGGTTTTTAGTGAATGCGCGCAATCTATGTAATTTGATATTGGTATTTTGCGTCGTTTTTATTGGTAATCACAACAAATCTGCAGACTAGCCCGTTCGGCTAACCCCTGTACAGTGTTTGCTTTGAGCCAGCTAACGTTAGGCAGGCATAGGACACAATTGTTTTCAGCTGGGGACCACCTTAAACTGGCTGAATGCTCTGACTTGCTTAGCCCGTTTGTCATAAAGCTAACGTTTCTAGCTTTATTCACCATCATCACCTTTGTTTGATTTTTCGTGTTCGTATCGTTGTGAAGGTATTCCTTTGTTTTTAGTTTTCGTGTTAAACTTTGCTTGTCTGTATCAAAACATCTTCATCTGCGGTGTAGGGCAGCGCCGGGTAACAAGCCACCGTTTTCACAAAGCACAACAGATAGTTAAATAGCATTGAATGCCATTGTCTCTGGTACTAGTATCTCGATTGTTTTCATTGCCCTGCAGTTCTCTAAGTTCAATGACTATCGTACCTGGTAAACGTCCTCATCTATGGCTTTGTAATACAAAATGCAAACAACGCTTTAAAGTGATAATCTATTGATTTTAATTATTATATTTGTCCTAATTTTATTTTAGCTACATATTTAAATTCCAATCCAAGTTCATAACAGTCAAGCATTCTCCTGGTTTTGCTCCAATGCCAGTCTCCAAGCTCCTTTTAACTAACATAATTTGTTAAAAAATGTTCATCAAATAAAATGGGTGACTAACTTTTTCATCCCTATTTTCAGGAAGGTCCTCTCCCATCCCCCCCCACCCCTTTTGTCAGAGAATATGGCTCAGGAGACCAATCAAACACAGGTGCCAATGCTTTGCACTATGGGATGCGGTTTCTATGGTAACCCCCGCACCAATGGCATGTGCTCTGTCTGCTACAAGGAACACCTGCAGAGACAACAGGGGGGGGGTCGATCCAGTCCCCCAGGAGAGAAAGGTAGGAAAGTGGGAGAGGATTGACCCATTAAAAGAAGGGAATTGGTTTGTAGTTTAATCTGCTAAAACGGGCTGGAGAAATGAGGTAGAAGTCCTTCCACTATGAGAAAGCAGGAGTATTTATTTATTTTTAACTGAGCACCTCTGATCTAGGCAGGTAAATAGAGTGAATAGCCTGTGGAAACATAACCAAATGTTATCCATGTGTGCGGTTTCCTATCCTACACAGCTGCTACATCACCAGCGGGGTCACCAGGAGCAGCTGGTGTAGCTGTGGAGGGCCCATCCTTGGAGCCCAGTGCGGAAGGGGTAGGAACCCCACCAGAAGAAAAGACACCCAGGTAAGTTGGAATCAGCTAAGCATGTAATTATTGCAAACATGTATTCAATTGCACAAGTCCATTCAAATACATTGCCCACAATGCGATTATAACTATGATGTAGTTAAAAAAAAAAAAGCATCCAAAGTATAAGTTTCTGTGCTGAGATGCTCAGGTTAAAAACCTGACAAAGACCCCAGAGAGGATCAAAACTTTAATATGCATAACAATGTATGTGGAGCATTATATAGAGTGTGGGCCTATTACTATCTTGTTGACAGTTGTTGTACAGTATATGATAATGACCTTTATTATCAGACCTAACAAATTTTAGCTTTGGTGTAAATAATTCTGAATCATGTAATATCTTCACATCAATAATAATTAAATAGACTATAAATAATTGGCAACATTTAGTTAATATCGTTATTTAATATGTAATATTTAATGTATCTTAACACTGAATAAGTGGATAACAGAAACATGCTATTTAACTAAATATGACATGGGAGGGTGTTGTTATAGTTAGAGATTTGGGGTTATGTCTGTTGTGCAGAGACATGTTCACTTGTGCTTTTTCTTGACTAGATTTTACTCTACTGCACATGTATTTTACTCCCAACGGTCTTTCTCACAGAACAATGTAGAAAGCGGTAAACAAATACAATAACAGTTATCTTCTTGGTACCAGGTGTTTACAATTTCTTAACCTTGGTTCAACCTTGGTCTGTGTGTCAGCCCTGGCTCCCCCAGCCCAGTAACCCAGCAGATGACAGCCATGAGCATCTCCCAGGATGCAGGAGCTGTAGACTCGGACCGAGCTGAGGCAGAGGAGGAAGAGGACGAAGGCACATCCAAAAACACAGGTAAGTATGACAGTACACAGTCCAGGGTGTTGGATCTTAAGAAGAAGGTATAGGCAAATAATAGCGAGAGAACACATTCTTAACACCTTTTTAACACCTTTTTAACACATTGTAACGCGTTAACTTTACGGTTCACTAAAACAGTGTCTAATCGAATCTTGTGTCATTATCGGGTGCCCTAAGCTGTGCCTGCCTGCATGAATTATGTTGTACCAGGGCCAAGTGGGGAAGCAGCACAGGCTTCTTCTGACGGAGACCAGACCCCTGATAAAAACAAGAAAAAGAACCGCTGCTTCACCTGCCGGAAGAAAGTGGGCCTCACTGGTAAGAAAATAATATATTTCAAGTCACAAACACAGCCTTCAATCTCTTGTTTAGGTTCAAACATTTATGGATCATAAGTTTCAACAATTAATTATGATGTTTTAAGAATATAATTTCACTTCAGTGGACCATACACATATGGTTAACAGCTTGCTGTTGCCATCATTATCTGCCATCTGTTTATATATAGAAAATTGTACATGACACTCATTGGAACTGTTATAACTGTAGTTCATGTACATGAAGTAAGCATCATCTTCTCAAAAAATACTTGCAGTCCATTGAAACTATTTTAAGAGGCTTCCCTTGATTTCAATTCATTAGGTCATATAACATGACATTAGATCAAGACTTCATGTCCGTATAAAGTGCCATCAACAGTGCTTTGCCAGGGCATTGACATCACCGTGCATTGTAATGACAATGAAACAGACACATTAGTTGCTCCTCACCTACCCTTATTGCTTCTCTATATCCTTATGTGTAAAGTACATATCAAAAAATCCTTAGTGTAATGTATGTTCTTCAACACCTACAACTTTGGAGTGGAGAGCAACATACTGCAGGCTGGTGGTGCATTTCACAGTATACTGCTGGTTTACACCTCCACCCCTCGAAACCTTCCTACAAATTAGGCATACCAGACACGCACTCTTAAATCATTTATTAATCTATGTGAACATATTACTTGGTTGTGGTAATGGGGGAAATTGCCAACTAACTGTTAATTTGTCTTTTTATTTAAGGTTTTGACTGTCGCTGTGGTAACCTGTTCTGCGCCATTCACCGCTACTCAGACAAACACGACTGTCCCTATGATTACCGGGGTGCCGCTGCTGCCCGCATACGCAAGGAGAACCCCATCGTGGTAGCCGAGAAAATTCAGAAGTTATGAGGACTGAATGGTTTAAAAAAAAAAAAAAAATCTTTGCGCCGCAGTGTGAATTTGGAACAATGTCAACTTGGATGAAAACATCTGATAAATGGCTTCATCAGTTCACGGTAGTATAAGATGGGTGGGGTGGGGTGGGGTGGCCGGAGCCCCTGTCCAGAAGCTCCCTACAATACCATCTCCCTCTCTCAGTGAATGCTTGACACTGAGTGTGTGTGTGTGTGTGTGTGTGTGTGTGTGTGTATGAATGAACGTGTTTGTGGCATTTTCTTGAGTCAGGGAGAGAGCAGTAGGGGTATGGCGGGCATTAGTGTTGCTTTGGGGAGGGCAAATATTTCATTTATGCCCCTTTTTGTTGTTTCTCAACTTAAGGGGAGCATGTTGGCTCTTGTGGGTTTATTTTTATACAATCCCTGCAAGGTAGTTAAAATAGACAGCGGGAGGCTGTTGAAGAGTGTGGCATGGCTCAGATAGAGGTCAATAGAAAGGCTGTGAACTACAGAGCATAAAGAACCTGACTGGGCGTTTTTCATGTATCGGCAAGATCTTTCAGGTCTGGGGAATATAACTTATTCTCCCAGACTAAATATGATGTCATCTTCTTGTCCAATTGACATTTCCTTTCCCCTTCTCCTACCCATATTGGTCTACCGTACAACTTCAACGTGTCCACATTTTCCTGAGATCCCCAGAGGTCTCTGTGATATATTGAATTATACTGATGTTGGGTGCATGAACAGTTATTGGAGAGAACAGAGGGGGGGGTATATTGAGAGCCTTTTAAATGAGTGATTGATTTTATTTTTATTTTTCGTTTTAATGAGCGTATGGCATCAGAAGATCTATATTAATATATTGTAGTTAGCTTGATTGTGTGATTGCATTCTATTTATTTTTTTTATTATTTGGTTGGTCTGTGCTGGAGGATTGGCAGCATGTGTCAGCAAAGCCTTTTCAGTTGTATTTAAGTAATTCCATTTTGATTATGTAACCATTTGATGAAAACATATACCGTACATGCTCTGACATGATGGAGTAGAGTCCACTTAAGATGTTTTGATTGTGCAGTAAAATATCAGGGTTTTTTTGGATTTGAAAACCAAGCACAAAATAAAACCTTTCAACTGCAGAGCACAAAACTGAACATGCCACATCTACTCAGTTTTGTTCAGCATCTGGGTCATTTACAGTTTAGTTGATTCTCATGTAGCAGGCTTCCTGAAGGAAATACTGCTCGCTTGAGTGATGGGGCAGTGTCTTTTTTAGAAGGATACAATGTTGTTTACCTCGAATGCCCTTTGCTCTTTAGTGGAGTTACAGCTCCATTTTTCTCTAACCACCAGCAGACCACTGACACATGCTGAATGAAAACTGAAGATGGTTGCATTTACGTTGAATGGTGACGCACGCCTAATGCTCTCAGCTGAAGTGAATATTGTCGCAATACTAAAGTTGCGTGCTGTGCTTTTATGATGTGCTCAGATTCAGAAGAGTCCTTGCTATGAAGATTGCTTCTAGCTAGCTACTTCTGCGAAGATCTAATTAGCATGCATGTGTATGCAGTCAGACATACAAGTAATTCTTTTGTAACTGACTGCACTATTCGAAAATGAAGAAGTAAGAATGTTTCACAGACGCAGCAGTAGTGCAATGTATGCATGGCTACAACCTTGACTGATGGTTAAAGTTAACGGGACTCTACTGTTTTTGTTCTTCAAGTGTAAATACCATATGGCTCCTATTCATATAGTATAATCTTATGTAGATTTTTGCCAGGTTATTAAAGTGTGAGGGATTAAGGTCAAGAATAGTAGTATATGTATAAAAGTGCTTATAATAATTACCCAAAAGAAAAAGAACGTGCCACAAAATGTACTGCTTTGTTTTCCATCTTTTTGTTTCCCATTCAGATTTCTCTAGAATTATTGTGGTGGATTACTGCTCAAATTCCTTGCTAATTGCCACTAATTTTATCATGTAGAATTTGGTTGATTTTTTTTTTTTTTAATCATTAGCTTTTACTAAACGCATCTACAAAGATTTATTTAGTAATTAACACAGTATCTCAGTCTACACCGTTTGGATTTTTGCTGCTGTTTAATGTACCCTCTAATTAAGCTGTTTGTTACCCTTGCTGAACCACACAGGATTCCAGTCCATGCCTTGTTCTTGGTAGTGGAGAATGTCCATAACTGTCATGTGTTTTCTTGAAAGGCCTACATTAGACGTTTCATTTGGTTTTCAAGAATTTTCTTTGTAATTTTTCCTCAATTTATTGATCCTGATATATAAATGTGTATCAAAAGACCTGAGGAAAAGTTGAAAGGAATACAGTGCGAGCCATCTAAAGTGAATTACTCCTTAAGTGCTAGGTGGGCAGGTCTAAATGGCTTAAGTGTCTTGGCATGCACACACTGAGACTATGTATTACCTGGGATAAATCGGTCATCTAAATCTGTTATTGTGGCTCATTGACATTGAAAAGGACTTATTGGGTGAGTTTCAGGGGATGTACAAAGAGCATGTGTATGGGTACTTGTGTTAAGACCACTGACACGCAATTTTGTGTATGTGTTCTGCCGTGCCTGCTGGTTGGAGTTGATTCCAAAAGGTTATCCACTTTTAAGTTTGAAACTAAATTAACTAGAAATCCCAGCTTACTTGATCCACATGCAATCTACATTAAACCAGTTCACTCATCCAGTCCAGATGTGCGTCCCTTAAAGTTGTCACGTTATCTCACTTACTGTCTTGACTGCTCATATCATTCAATACATTTAAGAATGTGAGCAGTTTGAATGTACCAATTTTCTGGAGTACAGTGTAGTATCATGCTTATCAAGCTGTATGTAGCTTTGATATTGGCTGTCTTTTTTTCTTTTTTTAAAGAGGACGAAAGACCACTCCGCTTGTAAATAATCTGAGGTATTGATTTTAAAGGAATTGTTCTTCTTCAAAGACTTGACACCAGCAGTTCAGGCAACCACATCAATATTCTAGATATTACAAATACGTATACTTGTTTATTTCTGGTATTCTGTTTTGGTGTTTCCAACCCTGTCTTTAGCACATAATCATTTGTCTTTATTAGGAAAGAATATGGGCTGATGGTAACAACGATAAACAAGCTTGCAATCTGTGATGAGAATCTGTTACAGCATATAATGGAATAACTGTGAAAGAAAAGATATCGATTAAAAGGACAGAAATCATTCTCTCAGATTCGAGGGAAGCCAAGTAAATGTTAGACTTTTGACAAAGTTGTATTTCTGCCCTAAAGGAGGTCCTTTGGCACCCCAGTGCTCCAGAAACACCACCAAATATCTTCCTTTTTATTTTGTTTTTCTTTTAGAATCTTAGGATTGTATGATGTGTAAGAGTAAGTATAAAACAATAAAATCACAAAGTTTATTTTAAATTACATTTGTCTTTTGTATTTATTTGTTATGTTTCATCGGGATAAAACATTTGTCATGAAATGGCTATCCTAAAAACTAGGATATATATAGCTAAGTACTAAATAACTCCATAGGTACCATGATCATGTATGCATATGCATGCCTTGCTGGAAGGAAGTATTGTATATTGCTACAAGCCTACAGCTTAGTACTTAGTTTCCTCTTACATGGGAAAACAACCATGTCAACAAATGACATGGTTGACATGGTACAATAAACACTTTTTTTTTTAGAAAGTTATAAACATTTACTTATATAATATAAAGGCATGCTTTGCCATGTGAATGTAACATTCATGTAGCCCAAGAGGTGATTGTGTAAAAAATTTAAGCACACTTGCTGCTCTAGACTTATATAGACATAGCTGATCAGTACTTAGTTCCAGTAAGCCCTGCCTGGTGCCACAATAGCAACAGTCAATTCATTTTGTGTTACTTTTGTGTTACTTACTGATTTGTTTTACTCAAGTAGCCTATCTTTATTTATGATTCATTTTCCCAGACTAACAAATCCTGTTCTTATTGTTGAGTATACTTGTTATCATGAAAATTTGAAATAATGGTGAGTCATACGTTCCACAAATTATCTGTCTAACATTTTGTTATTCACATCTGTGAATAACAAAGTTTATCTGTCATAGTCTTCTCAACTAGTAGTCTTTGTCACTAAGATAACGCGATCCCATTATTGTCCAATAGAAACACCCTCCGTCACATCCTGTCGGCTGTCACTTCCGGATACGGTGAAATAGAAGAAGGGGGATACACCGCACATTCGTAGATCAATATAAATGACAGTCCCTATAGATCAACTCAACCGCAACGCAAACCGCTCAGCACGGATGCAATCCATGTTTCTGTTGTTGTCTTTTATGCCAAACTTTACTTTGGCGAGTGAGAGTAGTTTTGACTAGCAGTTGGTGTATCTTCTGGCTAGCTAAGCCGGGTACACCGATACTGAGGTTACCGAAGCCTTGGCAGGCAACAAGTTTAATACCTCCTGGGAACTAATGTAACTTTATAACTTCTGTTGCGATAATTGTGTAGTTTCTTTTGTAGCAATTATTTTGTTGTTTTAACGGTACTGCACTTGAACTGTCAACAGTTTGTGAAGATCAAGACGCTCGCTGTAAAACGTTGAAAAACCGTTGAGACATTTCTGAGATACGGTATCAGGCATCTGAACAACTGGAATTATGGATTTAACGTGGACTTTTAAAACAACACCCAATGCTATGCATATACCTTCTATGTGAGACAATAGGCTCAACTTTAGCCTAGTTTGTTCAAAGGCGGCTTGTCTTTTCCTTTTACTGACTGGATGCTGGACATAAAATTTCGTTGTTTTTGTGAATAACTTTTTGTAGAGAACTGTTATTTTTATCTGAAAGCAAGCTATTTGACCCTGAATAAGCTCTTCAAATCAACAGGTAGGATGCCCCCATTATTATTATTATTATTATTATTATAGTCTACATTATAGACTATAATATTAATATGTAATAATCTAAGTATTTCTA
>JAOEHI010000019.1:4716575-4721575 GCA_025447815.1 Percopsis transmontana
TGTGTGTATATATATATATATATGTGTGTATATATATATATATATATATGACATCTGTATATGTTGCACAGTTATGCAACGTGTATGAACCTTATGTTCATGATATTTTGCGTGTTATGTCTGGTTAAAATGTATATTATTGAATATTATTGAAGCCTTAATCTACCCTTTATAGCAACACTGGCAAGACAAGTACGTGTTTGTGTTTGTTTGTTTGTTTTATCTGTGATGAGGTGTGTAAACTTGTTAACAGCTATAGCCGTTACAGTAGGTAGCTCTAACACCGTCATCCCGGAAACCCTCATTGAAGACTCGGGCCCGAGGAAACCTGTTCATGGCTGCTGCCCTTGACACTGGAGGAAAGATCGTCAGCCACTGAGGCTCAGTGCTACTGACAGAGGCTCGCCAGAAATACTTACCCACTTAGCCATGCTGCAGTGTCCTTGTCTGCCACCAGATGGTGCTCGACTCCCACAAGCGGACATTAAAGCTGACTACTACGGCTGACCTCGACTGACCTCGTACGTCAAGTGATGAGCAGAGTCAGTCCGTGGTGATCTAGAGAGATCACAGAGAGACAGATGGTCTTCAGGCTCTCCAGGTCTGAGATAAATGGGGAGAATGGCCGTATTTTAGCCTATAAATAGATATATATAAATGTACTTATAATTTATTCATAACTTCAAAATCTCTAAAACCTCTAAAACTCTTTTCATTCATCAGTCACGGGGGTTCGTATGTACAATTAATATCCGGAAATATATTAATATATAGACTACAAAAATATGTAAATATAATATGTAAAAATAATATAAGTAACACAAGTTAATTGTGGTACTTCAGAGGGAAAAAATGTTTATTATTTATACTTAAATTAAAGGAAATTATCTCGTTTTTACATACACACGTTTTGGGATGGGAAAAATAATTATCCAACCGATAAAATGCTTTTGTTCATATGTGTTAAAATGTATAAATGTAAGTACTTATAATTAAAAGATTTGGATAATACATGGCAAACTATTAATATAATAAAAAAGTGCAGCATCCTCAAACTCAATAATACCATTCAACACAGCACAAAACCCTTTAGCTTGTTGGCGTTGAAACATTACAATCACTTCAATGGAAATACGTTTAGCTAAACTGTGAAATGAGTGACACGAGTCTGTTGGACATTACTAATCATTTCACTTTGACATATCGTCAGCCGATCATTGTATATAAGCGCTTATGCCCGTGCACCATCCAAATGTTTCTCTTAATTTTTAATGTGCTCTTATTGTGAAGACAGCCTCCTCCTCTAAAGGTCTCCCCCTGAATGCTAAAGGAGGACAGGGCTGCTTTTTAGAAAACAAACAGCTTTTTTACCCCTTAAGCCGAGACAGGACAATATTTGCCTTAGCTAGAATACCATTTTCCCTGGGCTGTGGGGTCTTGTTTGAGGTGGGTGGGTGGGTGGGTGGGGGGGTCGACGGGGCTCACAGGCCTGACCCTCTCGGCCGCCTGACGCATATGAATAAAAGATTACGGCGGAAAATCAATTTCTGAGCAAACTCATTAAAATGCCCCTTTTTCTTAAATGATTCCCGTTTCCTTCCATTCAACCTGTTAACGCTTAGCTGTCCCCCCAGAACCCCTGCACCCCCCCGCCCTCTCCGCCGTCCTCCCTCGCCCCTGTTGCTCTCCTCCGGGGTAATTACTTGCACAAGTCGTTTTTTTTTTTTTTTTGTCCCTTTGATTTTCACCGTTTTACAAATGAAGGTTAAATTTGTTTAACCGTGGCGGATTTGTCAGTCATGTTAAAGCATATAATGTGCCAGGTCTTTGCCTTCGACACACAACTCGGGCACCCTCTGCCCCCCTCCTATTTTCCTGTCTCTCACAGGACCTGGACCCCTGAGGGCCCTGCCAAGGTTAAGGCTTACCGGGGGCCTGAGGAAGCCCTGCGGTGGATCAGTCCCTTTGGCCTGCCTGGGAGAATTAGCAGGAAGTCATTAAAGCCTCTGGTAAATGCATTAAGAACCTCGCTGCTGTGTGGCTCCTACAGAGGTGCCCTCAGTAATCTCTCAGAAGAACCATCACGATTAGAACCGTCACTTGTTTTTGCTCCAAGAAGAGCTTGACATTAACCAGTCATATATTACTGTACTTTTACGCGGAATGATTGGAAACGCTAGAGGTTTTTTGATTGGAAACATGATCGAATTGGCTCGTATCTTAATCAATACCTTCCGAGAGAAAGTCACTCGAGCCAAGGTGACTATCGACCCAAGGGCTGTCGCTATGATGGTGGGGCTTTAGCTAGGACAGTTATCGCTGCAGTAATGCCCACACAGGGCCCATTATCTGCAGTCTGTAAACAGAAAGCCACTCACATAACTAACAGTTATCATCACTTTCCCAGAAACGTTTGTCACTTACCAGACATGATGTATTGTTGCAGCCTAACTTATGCAGTTTTGAAAACCACTTGATGTGCAAAGAGCAGAGGCCGTGTTGGGTGACAGCTTGAGGTTGTTTACAACATGACATTCGAGCTGATGGTTTGTAATTATGAGTCTGAAGGAACCTCTTCCAGAACTGACCACATCCTGTGCACTCAATAACTCTGTGTTTGTCTGTCGGGCCAACTGCAGCAATAAAGCTTTGGAGCAACAAAGAGTGTTTAGCTCCTCAGATAGTCCAATATGATAAAGCTGAGAGCAGTGCTATTAGGTTAGCTGTTAGGTTAACTATGCTAACATGTGGTCACTCTGTGTTTGTGCTGGTTAAGACATTATTCTCTCCTATTGTCTGAAGGGCTTTGAATGATTGGGGAGGTGTGGCATTGCTTGCCGTGTCTTTCCACAGGTCAGGTGCAAGGCCCACAGCACGGCAATTTCTGGTGTAATAGAGGTTATTACACCGACTATATTTATAGAGGCTAAAAATCTACAGTTTTCATTTTAAAAAATGTCTGTTCCACTGCTATTTATCTCTAAGTGAAGTAAATAATGATTACGTACCGTAAGCCTTTCCATTTCATTAAGATTACGTTTTTATAATCTCTAGGTTCGACATTCCGGGTTGGTCCACCAGAGAGGATAGGCAGAAATAAGAGTCAACCACCCTCAGAATATCCTGCCCCACCAATACAATGGGGACGTGAATCTTCTAAAGGTTTGTATTGAGAAGTACATATCAGAGGTAAACAGATATATAGACTGAATGTAGTAAATAAACATGTTTGTTGCTTGAAATGAGAGCTCTTCCGAAAGCAGCTGCAGCCGTATACGCTTTGATAGACGGGGCAAACATACGCTGAGCTAGTCTGAAGAGAAAAGATTGCAAAAGACAGTGGCGATAGCATGCCGGTGTTTGTACAGCAGCCTATGCATGTGTACATTGGTGCATGTGTGTGCACCACAAGATGGCAGTTTGGAGTGTTGTGTTTCACGGGTTTTGCTAGGATGCATTGCTTTTATTATTCTGCACAAGGAGCACTTCAGATGTGGAATGGCTGCTCTTTGATATCGACAGCAGCTTGAGGGAGAGAGTGCACTCAAAAACAGGCGCGATCGAATTTATTCTTGGAAAAAAAAACCCTGCTGTATATTACACTGGCAGGGTGCGCGTGCAAGGCGCCAAATCGCTTTGATGCTCCAGCAGTGACACTCCACACACTAATGAAATATGATAATTACAGCCACATGAAAGCCCTCATACACAGACACGGAGAAAAGAGCTAAAAACAAATATGACTTTATCTAAAGATACCCTGAGTAATTAATTCTTCTTTTCATAAACATATATTTTATGCCGTGCGGTTGCTACAAAGCATTGTGGGCCGTCGGTTGACCCAGGAACTGGCTCAGGGGAAAAGGTCGGCTGATTAAACATACAAACCTCTGTCTGCTGATGGACACAAAAGAACGCCCTGCCTCGTGTAGGCGGCTGGTGATGGTAAGGCTAGCTACGGAATGCTACTGGCCAACTCTCACACTGGTTGGTACAGTAGGCCACACAGTCCAATTAGCTGAAACGCCCTGTAATCGTAAGGACAGGACACAGTTAAAGGCAATGTTCGCTGCCGCTCGCACGCCACTGGTGCCAACCAACTTTATCTTAGAAAAACAAAAAATGAATAATGGAGAGAAGGAGCAGAGAACTAACATGCTATGTAAGGCTAAACTAGCTAAACTAGCCTCTATGCCAGTAGCATTTGTATCCATGTTGTTATTTGGTTGGATAACAACAAGCCACTGGATCTATCTAATCTCGGAACCCATCGGCTATCCGTCTGACAGCGATGTAACTCCGGGGGCAAGGGACAATATTTCCGGTGTTCCGGTGTAGCCGGCGGATATCCGGATGATCCTCCTCCGTGAATCCAGATGTGTGTGTTTAAGAAAAGCTCATAAAAAGCTAAATCATCGTCAGACGTCGTCAGTTTGTTTCTGAGATTACATTTCGGTCAATGTGTTCCGCCTCTTGTGCTCTCTGTTTACATGCGTGCAACCAAAGCCCGCTCAAACGGACTACAAACGGACTACAAACGGACTACAAATGGACTACAGAAACCAGGATGCTTCCGATACCAAAATCTTCTGCCGTTGCCTACAGATTCTGTATTCATATGCAGATATCTGTTTATAGAGAATAATCCCAATCTATCCACTTTAACCACCAAACAGCAGGTGTGGGGATTTCCCACATTTATTATTGTTCTAAAATATTTCCGCCTCTCACTCAATAATTATTAATACGCGACAGATTAACGCCATGTATAATGAGGCCAGAAGTCAGTCCTTTCTATCCGCATTTAAAAATAAGGTGGACACGTGATCTGATGTGTGTGTGTTTGACCGCCAGTGTTTGCTATAAGTCAGACAGCATATCCCTCCCCATCTCTCTCTCACACACACACACACACACACACACACACACACACACACACACACACACACACACACACACACACACACACACCTCCCCTGTCTCTCAGGGGGTGGAGCAGG
>JAOEHI010000019.1:4724075-4731974 GCA_025447815.1 Percopsis transmontana
CTATAAGTTATAGATAGTAATAGGTGTTTTTCGGACATTGTTGAATCATTGAGGCTTACTAGCGCTTGCTGTTGCAGTCCTGGGACTCCCGGGATATATACGGTATGGTTGGAATCAGGCATCAGAATCAGCAAAAAGCAAAATCCATCTGCCTTTGCATTACATTTAGCTAAAATGTGCGGTAGGCTACACAGAAGGATCCAATCGATGCTGTCATGCAGATTGACGTTATTTTTAAAATCCAATAGCCAATAGTTTTGTAATTGAAAAACTGCAATTGTACTTAAACTGAATACAACAATGTATTCAAACTAAGTGTAAGAAACGTTTATTCAGTTAAAATATAGTTTTGGAATCATGGAATTGAAATTCAATTATGGAATTATTTAGAATAAATTATTTATTTACATTTTTCACTTTCATATATATTTTGATGATTAAGGTCTTGTTTTATTCAATGGCATATTTTTTTGTTTTCAGATTCAGATAGCATGTGACGGTCACCCTTCCAACTTCCTCTTTGAAGAGGTCTGCATATTCAGTGAAGATGTATGCAAATTCCGTGCTATAAGTCCCAATTTGTAGGCAGTCCGGTAGCCCCAATGGCGGCTGTGCGGTGCTCCTGTTGACACCATGGTAGAGTATGGTGCTGCAAAGCCCAGCTGAGACTCTTCTCTGTCCTGGCGCCGCAATGGTGGAACGAGCTTCCTGCAGCGGTCAGGACAGCGGAGTCCTGCTCAATGCAATCAACACTTGTCATGCTACTGTCATGTGACAATGGTCACAATCAATAGTTTTTTTCAAAATTGTTAAAACATTAATAGGCTGATATGTACACCAAAATAGGCTTTATATCGTGATTTGTTGGGTAAAACCAAGCAATTCTGTGTAAAATCAGACATTCAGCCCCCCCGTATACCCGGAATGGAATAATCCTTGTTTCATAACCACGGTCTGACTGTGAGACTGGCAGTCGAATCATCCTCCTTAGATCGAATCGTCGAATAGTCGACTTTTCGGGTGCACCCCTAAAACGTTATACATTTCCCCCTCGCTCTCTCAATTCTACCCCTTTTCTTTCCCTCTCGCTCTCAGTTTTCATGCGATTCTTCTGATTTGCGCATTATAAATTCCTGGTCCGCTGCGAGGCGCTGATTGAAGTGCTGGGCTGAGTCATGGCAGCGTTGGGGCTGATGGAGGGTGCTATAGCAAATAGCCCAATGGTAGTGTTTAGATAACATTGACCTGCTCTCTGCCTGAGACAGGATTCATCATGTTCTGTAATAAGGACTAAACAAGGAGAAGACAAAGGAACAGACTCGCTTGTAGGAGGGGGGTGCGGGGGTGTTTAGGGGATGGTAAGGCGTTAACCCCAGGACGGTCCCCAAGCACGTCAATGGTCGACCATTCATTTTAGATAACATTTTGTGATGACTTTTTTTTCTTTTAAAAGATGAAAAAAAAATGTATGGGTGAAGACGGACATTATAAGTTCATTGTACGGGCCTTCTTACGCTAGAGAAATAACGGCGTGGAGAAAGAGAGGCATAGATAGCAGAGGAACAGATAGAATAGAATAGCAGTAAAAGAAAGGAGAGCTAGAGAAGGAGTGAGGCGGAGATAGATCTCAGCCTACTGTAACTCCCACCTGCCCTCTCCACAAACAAAAGTGGTCGCCTCCGTCAGTGGAGACAAGCAACCGCATTCTGTCCAGGGGGTTACCAGGGCAACCCGAACAGTACCCCGGCGAGCGGGGGCCGATATGGAGAGGGCACTCTCCCGGCGCCTTGGAAATGGATATTTACGGCCTTGTTCTACAGGGGTCATGATTGTGTTGATAAAAAAGAATGGTGTTTAAACAGCCCGCCCTCATTGGCTGGCCCCAGGACTGGATTGAATCGCTTATCTGTCTCTCAGTCCGCTGTCTGTCTGTCTGTCTGTCTGTCTGTCTGTCTGTCTGTCTGTCTGTCTGTCTGTCTGTCTGTCTGTCTGGACGGCTGAAACCCACTGAAACAACCAAGCTCTCCTACACAGTATAAGGTTTGTGTGTGTGTCTGTATGCGTATGCCCACACACACACACGCACACACACGCACGTGCACACATGGGCTCTTAAATAGTGGAGGGCAGTGTAATGCAGAGCTGTGTGCACACAGCGAGTGATTCTAGAAGTTAAGAGGGCTAGTCTCTGCAAGCCGTGGCTTGCAGAACCTCACTGCAGCTCCCTCATGTGACCGCACGCCGTACACTCCCACCACCGGAGGCTCCGGGGACAGAGGACAGGCCGTGGGTTGGACGTCTGTCTCCTTTTCCCTGACGCAGCAGTGATTGGCGTGGGACTGCGCTAAGAAAATGTTTTTCTTTAATTAAATGATCTCGAGTGTGCAGGCTAGAGGGACACACACACACACACACACACACACGCGTAATTACCAAAGAACAGTTAACCTTGACAGGAAAGGAATGTATTGAATTGATGTTGTGTGGTGCAATACTGTATGTCTGTTTGCTTTATTTGTTGAGTGTAGACTGCAGGGTTGGAATGCTGTGCATTGTAAAATTATGATTGTCACCACGCCCACTGTCCTAAATTAACTACGCTAAGAGAACACGTAATCATGACAGTTTAACGCCAAGTCAGTTACACTTCAGGGATATCAATCTGTAAGGGATTGTGAATCAATGTCACCTGTTTTGGTGCAAATGAAAGTGACAACAGGGGCACAGGAGAGCTAACAACAAGACAACCCCCCAGAAGGCGAATTGTTTTGCAGGCGGTGGCCACAGACAATTGCTCCCTCCTTATCCTACCTGACTGATTGTTTTGCTAGTTTCTTTGTCACTTCTGGTAGCATGAGGCGGTACTCAGAGCCCCTCATCCTGGAGCTTCCATCTCCCCCGGGTCGGGCACCCGCACGACTCCCAGACCACGGCTTCTACCAGTGTGTCACCTTTTGACGTATCCTTGGACTACTTACCTCCCCTGTTTTCTGTCCAGGAGGATGAGATTGCCGTGCCTTCAGTCTAAATATTAAATATTATATTAGTAGGATAACAAAATTTGAATAACATTAGTAGGATAAACTAAATATTAGTAGGATAAACTAAATATTAGTAGGATAACAACATTAGAATAACATTAGTAGGATAAACTAAATATTAGTAGGATAAACTAAATATTAGTAGGATAACAACATTAGGATAAACTAAATATTAGTAGGATAAACTAAATATTAGTAGGATAACAACATTAGAATAACATTAGTAGGATAAACTAAATATTAGTAGGATAAACTAAATATTAGTAGGATAACAACATTAGGATAAACTAAATATTAGTAGGATAAACTAAATATTAGTAGGATAACAACATTAGGATAACATTAGTAGGATAAACTAAATATTAGTAGGATAAACTAAATATTTGATTACAAATATATATCATTAATAGTAATGACAAATCTGGCTCCTGAGCTCCATCAGCGTGGCAAGGGGCATGATAGGGCCACTTATTGCCTATAGTGCCACTTTGCCCCAACACCAACGTTCCACCGACCCGCCCCTGGTCCGCCCAGAGTCGCTTTTCATTCCCGTCGTTACTGGCGTAACATGTCTTCTTTTACAGTCGGGCTGCTGCTGGGTTCAGTGTTGAGCAGTGCTCTGCTCAGGCGCCTCAGGCGTTCCCACCGGACAGGAACTTTGCTGCGGCCTGCTCCAACATCTACGTCAGCCTTCGAGGTTGGCGGTGCACAAAACGATATGTTTGAGTGTATACGTCACACCTCCGTTTGCTAGCGAGCTGTCCTAGACCATGAGCCCATACATTAAGGCGATCTGATGCACTTCACCTTGCGGCCGCTAGGTGGGGGCTGTGAGTGAATACTGACTGCTTTACCCTGTACAGCAGGAATAGAGACAGATAGATAGATTTTGTGTTTACATATCTATCTATCGTTTATTCCTGTGTCGTTTTATTACATATCTGCAATGTGACAAAAATACAACAATATTAATGATCATCATAATAATAATAATAATAACCATAATCATAAACATTGTATTCCGTCAGAACATGTAACTTTTCGGGGACACTGTAAACCTCAGAACGGTCTGCTCCCAGCCACTGAGATAATCCGGTGAGAAAATGAATCTCATAAAGCTTGAGTGCTGCTTTGGGTTGGGCCAGAGTGTCCGGCATTTACGATTCAAGATCTCCATTTGGCCGCTGAAAGAGACTTAACGTCGATTGTTCCGCTGGTCAGCATGCTAATGTAGGGGTCTATAGGGTCTGCCATTGATTTCAGATGAATACAGTGGCTACTCTCAGGCCCTTCACACTTATTAGGACTAATAGAAAAACATAAAGCAGCGCTAGTGAGTCTGGTTCCCGCTCAAACGCGCCGGAGAACGGGATCCTCCGCGGGCCTCTTGGAGAGTTTGGCTTGCAATTTGCATTCCCTTTATGTGACAACTTGTAATCCTTGCCTCAGCACGCCAAGAAACACACAACAGATTTATTGTCCTAGTCAACAAATCGTTTAGACCATTCCAAACGTATTACTGCCTAATGCACCGGGAGCCCCCCACCACCCTGGTGCTTGTCTCACACACCGGTGCCTTCCAATCACGGCCTCTGACCAGGCACCCCACGGATGGCCCCCTTTGTCTGGCCTATTTACACCAAAGGTTTTGCCGGAGCTCTGGGCCCCTTGTGACCGGCCTGGAGGCTCCGACCACAACCAGGCCCGAGGAGGGCTGCTTAGTGTCAGGCCAGCAGAGCTGAATGGATCCGGGCCATCGTCTGTGCTAGACTACTGTGGGCTACTAGAGAGCTTTGGAATAGGGGACCATACAAATGGACTGAATTTTTTTTAGCTGAAACAAAGGTGTCAAATCAACATGATGCATGTTTTTTTTTTTTTACTGTTTTATGACTTGCTCTCATTGTGATTGCTGTAATTTGATTTCTGTTATTATTTATGTCTATGTTTACTGATCGATGTTTTATCAATATCCCTTCTCCATATATTTACTTTTTGAAGACACATGCAGCCATGTATCCAAACCTTCCTGCATTGTTTTTGGACATTACGACAGACACATGTGGGCCCATGTTGTCCTGTTATTATATTTGGGGGAGCAAAACCATGTCCTCACGTGTAGGGAAACCAAAACTGAATCATTATTTTAGTTTCTCTGAGAGAGAGAGAGAGAGAGAGAGAGAGAGAGAGAGAGAGAGAGAGAACTGTTGTCCATCTGTTGTAGGGGGGTCTCAGATCTCCTGCAGACTTGATCCCGCAAACACAACGGACCATGGGTTTGGACACACGCACACGCGCGCGCGCGCGCACACACACACACACACACACACACACAGCACGTGCATTCTACCGGATTGGTGGCGCGTGGGGCCTCTGCGTCTCTAAAAACCACATAAAACCGCGTCAGACCAGACCAGCATGTCTCTTCGCACGCTGAGCTGAAGGCCCATGAAAGGAGGCGGTGCTCTCTGTTATTGGGTTATTGTGCAAGGACGCGGGTCCAGAACAATAATAATATGATGCCATAAATCGACTGCAACAGCCCGATGACTATTGGTGGACATATCATGCTATTGGAGCCAATAATATATTAATGAAAGACGGGATGTCACACAGAAATTCTCATTCGGAATAGGACTATATACATGCATGACCCGTAGCCTACCGAATTCGTAATGTTCTGAATATTATGGCATATTAATGTACGCATTTCGGTTCTAATTGTGCTATATCAATATACTGATAATAATACTAACACTAATAATATAAATGCTAATAATAATAATGGTCTGAACGTGGCCTTTAGCCTACACATAACGAGATCGCGGCATGTGTCTACTGCCACGACACCGTTAAAGAACTTCCTACTAAATAAACGTCATCTCACTGAACAGTGTGACAGCAACCGAACCGTCAGTTCTCCTATGTAATAACGTCCTTTTGTTTAATAATGTTATGGCATTTACAATACAAAATAAACGAGGGGATATAAACTACAAAGTTAATTTTACGGTTTTCTTACTGATGGAAGATTGTACAAA
Source organism: Percopsis transmontana (assembly GCA_025447815.1). Classification (NCBI taxonomy): domain Eukaryota; kingdom Metazoa; phylum Chordata; class Actinopteri; order Percopsiformes; family Percopsidae; genus Percopsis; species Percopsis transmontana. The sequence continues at coordinate 4,730,158 of JAOEHI010000019.1, forward strand.
CATGGCAACACACCGATTTAAAATGTAGAATTGTTTGTTAATTTTTTCTAGCATTTGTTGACCTGCAGGCTAATATATTTGTGTATATAGGTAATATCTTATATTATAGAATATAATAATAATAATAATAATAATAATAATAATAGTAATAATAATCGTTATTCATTTTATAATTATGTGTTTATGTTATTAGAACTAGTATTTGTAATATGTATTGTGTTAAATATTTCCGTGCAAATTATTTAATTTCTTATCGTGGATCATTTAATTATTAATTATTGAATTATTACACTCTAAAGAGTGTTAGCTTGCAGATTTTACAGATATTTGACATCTAACACCAACGGCTACACAATGCAGAAGTTAAGTCAGTGGGTCCCTGGTTTCAATCCATTTTGTCAAATTTAATTTGAGCCCGTCACAGTGCGTGGAGGTTAGTTGTGCTTGGCAGCGTGCGCTGTTTTCAGAGTTGGCTCGTGCGCGTCCTCGCTCTTCAAAGAAGCCGTTTATTAGCTGATTGCATTATTTAATTTAACTTTAACCGCGGCTGAGCTTGACAGAAAAACTACAGGCCTAAACACTCCAGCCAAACAGTCCAACCTACATCAGACTGAAATATTCAAGCAGAACACCTTACCGTGCGTTTTAGAAAAACATAACATTTAGAGACAATGGGATAAATAGAATTTTATTTTATTTTTTATTTTTTATTTTTAAATAAAACACGTCCAAGAAACGCAAAAGTTCTAAAACATCACGCAGTAACAAAAAGTTCATATATTTTAAAGGACCGTTCCCTAAATAAAACATGTTTCCCTGCAGGCAGAAATGAGGCCCAGTGGTGTCCTTTCTCACTGCGGGTTAAAAAGCAAAGCATCTGGAATGACCTAAGCTATCCGTGCGCTTGGTCTGAATGCATTTGGCTCCGGCACACATGCCCTTCGTTAGGTCGTCTGCTGGCGAGACTTCCCACAGATTCCTTGCGAAACACAATCTGCCACCAATCAGCCGCGAGCCTAATGAATAAATACATGATTCACTTAATTATGGAACTGCAACGGGCTCCCTTCTTCACTTTGTCAAACAACGAAATTCACTAATAGACGGATGGCGTGATTTCACATTATAAAAACATTTATCTTCATAGGACATCAGCTGCTTCATTTCTACACCTTCTCCACCAAAATAATACTAGAGTTTTGAAGGCCTGTGGCTAGGTTCAAGACCACAAAAGTCTGGTAGAAAGCAGGTGTTTGTTTCTGGTTTTTAAGAGGGTCCAAAGACCCCTCAGTGCCTCTCCACTCCTCCCCTATCGTCTTCTCTCCTTTCCTTTTCTTTCCTCTCCTCTCCTCTTCTCTCCTTTCCCTCCCTTTCCTCCCCTCTCCTTTCCTTTCCTCCTCTCCTTTCCTTTCCTCCCCTCTCCTTTCCTCTCCTTTACTTTATCCTCTTCCTTTATCCTCTCCTCTCCTCTCCTCTCCTCTCCTCTCCTCTCCTCTCCTCTCCTCTCCTCTCCTCTCCTTTGATCAAAGCATTTCCTCCATGCCGAGAGCTCCTTGCCCTCACCTACAACAACAATGCATGCTGGGAGACCCCCTGTCTCTTGTGCGCGCACATGCACGCAGACACACACACACGGAAACAGACACATGTGCGTGCGTGACATCCCCAAGGAAACCAAAAGCTTTGGTGTGAGAGAGCAGTTGTGCTCCAACGAGAGGCTCATTGTGTTTGTGTAGGTGGATCATGAGTGTGTGTGTGTGTGTGTGTGTGTGTGTGTGTGTGTGTGTGTGTGTGTGTGTGTGTGTGTGTGTGTGTGT
>JAOEHI010000019.1:4820089-4875419 GCA_025447815.1 Percopsis transmontana
GGTTTATTACAGTAAAAGATCCTATAGGACTGATAAGATGGCTGGAAAGACTGAGTGTGTGTGTGTGTGTGTGTGTGTGTGTGTGTGTGTGTGTGTGTGTGTGTGTGTGTGTGTGTGTAAGGGGAGAAGCCTGGTGACTACCTCAAACCGTGACATTGACGCAGACCCTCTGGTTGGTAGGTGTGGCAAAATCTGTAGGAGGGAACGGTAGAACAGGTTTGTGTTAAGACACCCTTTATTACTGTTAGAAAGAAGAACACATTTTCTGGGAAGCAATGGGACCCCTAACTATGGCACTATTAGTGTCTTGCTCTACCTTGAGCTACAGGCAACAGAGCAACCGTGATGCACAACAATGGAAAAATACACAACATACAGAATACAATACAGAACTTGACCTATAGTAACATTTCCTTTCTATCCCCATAAACTGAACACCTGAGATGTCCTCTCTGGGTTTTAGAAGACGTAGTCTTGTTAAATGGTAACCTATAGTGCGTCTGCATTACGACACTACAGGTCATTAATGTCAAAATGACATCGGCATAATAGCCAGCTAGCTAAAACCCAGCTGAAACAATGAGTTTTCTAGTGTTATAATATTATATAATATTGTGCTTGTGGAACAGTTTGTGCCAAAAGAAAAAGTATTTATAAAAAAATCGCTGTAATAAAAAGGTTCTCACACAGTCTTTCTGTCGAGTTTATTCAACACTTAGCAAATTGGACAACATTAGTTCTCACACCTCAGCCAAAAGTGATAATGCGCACCTCGGGTAAACTTGCAGAGCTTTAACACAAACAACCCCCTCAATCAGGTCGTCTCACAATTACACATGGGCCCGTGTTGTGAGACGAGACGACTCTCTCTTTCCAGAACCTATCAGACACACTGCCCTGGTGGTGTTTGTGTCAGGACGTCTCCACTCGCTACATAACATGTTTATCCGAGATACATTTGAACAATAATTGAAGGTACATCACAATAACCAGTATATGGGTCAAAGCTCACAAAGTTTTACTGGGATTTTCTACCACAATTGTATTGTATTTTCGTGGTTTCTAAACAACCAGGAATGCATATAAAAACATTTATTTTCAGCTGTTAACAACTTTGTGCTAGGGAAACTGTTTGTGCATGTAGAAAACAGTTCCAAATTCCAAAGTACTCTTTCACTCACTTGGTCTTTTGCATCTATTTTGTGGGATGCTCTAAAACACTTTACGCGAATAAGCTTAACGTGGCTTCATGTTCCAGAACAGCGTTTAATAATAACCAAATTTCTCCAAAGTGGCTAAAAATGGGCTTACATTTGGAAAAGCATATAAGCCTACACCATCACTTGAGTTATATCCAACTTCATCAGCAGGCATATTAAGTCATCACAGTAATTAAGAGATTCGCTGAAATCAAATATTTGTTTGTATGCTTATAACGCTAGAAAACTATATTCATTGTTTTAGCAGGGCTTAAGCTAGCTGGCTATTATGCCTGTTCTACAGCTCACTCGGCGCAAGAGGATCCTACAGGCACTTTTCCATTGCAGGAACTTGCAGGCCGTTTTGGGGGGCGGCACCTTTAGGCGGTTTCCACTGCAGGGACCAAACCTTTAGGAACTCTTTCAGGGCCGTTTTCGGGAGCGAAATAAGTAGGTTATCTACTCCGGGGTACTGTAGGTACTTCTAAGCGACCCTGAAAATACGCTGGGCAGGATTCTAAGCATATAAAATATTCCTTGCCAGAAAATCTTTAATTACACAAAAATTGTGCATGTGAAAGTTTGTGCCAGTAAAAAAAAAAAGTATTTATATGAAAGATTGCTGATTATAGCTATTTTCGCTGTTTCTAAACAACCAGGAAATGTCCTAGACTAGTGAAACTCGTGAGAAGTGTGAAGTTGTATCCTGTTCAAGACATGTAAAAACGTTTATTTTGTCGCCAAAGTCAACTCAAAAGACCAGAGGTTCCTACACCGTAATGGAAACAAAAAGCCTGAAAGGGACGATTAATAAACGTTTGCGCCATCTGGGAAGAATATACACGCCACTCTACTGAAAAAAGCTAATTTGTGTATTGGCTCTGTAAATGTTTGCACACCAAACAAACTGTCACATCAAGCTACGCAAGGAGTGTTTGATGCGTACTTGCATAGCAAAATGTTTTTTGTAAAGCGACACAAGCGCAAGTGCCTTTTCACGTGTTTCCGATAGCGCCGCTAATGGGAATAATACTGACGCTCTAGGCTACTATGTCTACTAGGTCGCTCTATAACAGAAGAAGTGCGATAGATGGCAGACAATGATGGGAGATTATATGGGTCTGACACTCACATTGACCCATTTCTATGATAAACCAGTTTCCATAATCTAGGCCTGTATAAAAAGTGGTCTTTTAGTGAAAATGTGTTTTTTGGGACTTTAATTTGGTGGATTGATTCTGTTCAAAGTGGATTGATTCTGTTCTGTTATAATAAACTGGAACAGGCAGCTCATCCACAGCCATCATCGTGACTCGGCTACCCCCTGTTGGATGAGCGGTGCATCGCATCTGACAACGCACAGAGCTTTTGTTCTCTATGTACTAAAAATACGTGCGTGAGCCTTTTGTTTACAACTGCGTCCGCGTTGCTTGCGTAGACTATGAAACGGTCCATAGAGTTATAGACTCGTACCAGATATTGGACGCAGAAGAAAATAAGGAGGAATAAAAACCTTAAGTCGTAATGGTAACTGCTGAATTTCAGGACAGAAGACACGTGTGTTGGGTGAGAGAAGGAAACGGAGGAAGGAAGGGGGAGATACGGAGATGGAGGGAAAGCATAAATATTCTCAGGAAACACATTCCACATTTTGTCTGATCTGAGGCATAAACTGCAGTTTGGACAATTCACAACACGCAAACCATAGGCTTTAGCCTGAGTAGGAAAATGTTTCTGTTGTAGGCTACTCCAAGGAATTTCATAACTCAGCCAGTCCCGTAAACCCCTCTACAATAAACGGTTTCTGTTTTGCAGTGTATGATAGTCCAAAAAAATTACACGTTTGCGCTGATCGATGTCCAAGAAGATTACATTTCAATTGAATAATGTAAACTTTTATAATAGGTGAACATTAAAAGCATTTTAATACTATAACATAATAGCCTATGCTATCGATACAATACAAACATTTGATACCTCATTAAATTTTGCTTTTAATAAACGATCGGCTATTTGATGCCAAGACAACAAATTTAAACACACGCCTGAGACAAAAAGTTTAACTTACAGAGTTGGTTGACCCCTTGGAATTTACTCGTAGAGCAGACTTGTTTAACTTCAGGTTATGGAACATGCGACAAGTTTGCCTATGTCTTTACTGCGAAGACCGTTGTATTTATCACTGTACATTTTATTGCTGTTAGACTTCAAACTCTGCACCATGCCGCTCTCGTTAATAATGACGTTGACGACTCAGTCACATGCCAGGAAATGTTTAGGGATGTCAACAATGTGTGATGTTGGACACATACCAGCCAGGCAGAAGATAAGGGACAGTGGCAATAGTTGTTTTTTGCTGCAGTAGCTGATTCATGAATTTGCCAACAAGGAAAACTGTAGGTCTAGTTCGCTTGCCGAAGACACGGAACAAACGTAGCCTATACAATGAGATATTTCAGGCAAGTTTTATGGTAAGCCTATTTTATTTTACTAAGTTGTAGAGTGCTGCATTACCCAGGCCCAGTGAAAAAGAAAGAAATTACAGTGTTCAACATCACCGGCTGTTAAACACATGTGGGTTAACGTCTAAGTCTAATATAAACATCTTTCCATCGCCACACGTTCCAGTCAACTCGACGGTCCCATCTTCCCAGGAACCCATAGGTTCAGTTAACAGATCACTATAAACCTCTACACACTGTCAATGTTCTATTGAGACAGACAAAAAGTGAACACATTCACCTTGAACAAAATGTCCTTTTAGGAATAGACATGGGTCATATAAACATTTTCATACCACAGAAATTATATTATTCTCAATAGAATTAATATTGGAAGCGGAATCACAATTATTACCTAAGTAGCCTTATAACAGAGGTGGAAAAGTCCAACTTCAAAAAGTAAAAGTCCTGCCAAGATTTCAATTATTAGTCCCTGTAATTTAAATCACCTGGTTAAGTGAACAATCAGAAGGAAAACCTGGCAGGACTCTGAAATTTTACTTTTCCACCCTTGGTACATTTGGATGTACAATCTGACTTTAGGCCATACACATTAAGTTATAATATAAAAAGACACAACTATACAGGAACCAAGAAAGATCTTATTACAATATGCTAGACGGGTCTAATGCAGGGCCAGATTAAGCTCTGAGATCTGTTCTCATTTTACAGTACCCATGACAATATTCCAGTCAGACAGCCTTTACTAGTATTAAACCTGTTCATTATAACAACTGACCATGCAGAAAATTCAACTAATTTGTTTTGTACATTTTCAAGCTTTTTCCACTTTACCTGACAAAAACTTGCTAATTTTATCATTACATGCGGGTAAACTGAGGAAACGGGCAACATTATATTCTATTTGGTACATTACTATTCAGATGTACATATCCTTTTGGAAATGGTAATGTTGGCCATCTATTGTATTGCTTGTATAGAATGCATTAAGCGCTCAGTAAATGCTAAAACAATAATAAAATGTGCTATACAGCATCACTAATAATATGTCATGTCTAGTGTTCACTGTTACTGATATTTGATATCAGTAGGCCTTACGCCTATGTGTTTATGAGTATAGTAAAGTTGAATTGGTGAGAGAAAGATTGACACATCCAAAACTTGCTAACAAAACATTTTTAATTAATCTTGACTGTTTTACATTTACTTTGACAAGCCCATTGCATACGTTTTTTTTCAGTCAGTCAATGATGTCTTTGTGTGGTTTTCTGAGGCAGATATGTGATCCACAGAGTTTGTCGTCTGCTTTGTACATTTGTTGTGTGTTTTGAGGCATGAGTAGCAGAGCTGAAATACATTTGTTGTTTTGTTGTTTAGACCAAGTTTAACAGCCCTCAGTGTTGAAGAGATCTATGGAGCAGTGGTAACTGGATCTGTTGGACCTTTGGTTTCCACGGCTGAGTGCACCACAGAGGCAGACGATGTTGCCATTTTCACAGTATTTTCCTTCCTCACAGACAGACAGGGTTTGACGGACTTTGGCTGGTAGAATATCAGTGTTAATGGTGTATCTCTGGAGGATGTGGTGTTATCTACAAAGGAAACAACCAGGACGCAATTAGGTTACATTGTGGCATGAAGCTAATGTGCTTATCCTGATTATTTCCTATGACAGAACAATAAGCTTTAACTCTTAAGAAGTTAAAACATTTTCTAGTAAATTCTACTAATACATCCATGTGACAAGGAATAGGCTCACACCGATGGGTTTGTTTAGAGCGCGTCTGTTTATTCTTAACTGAAACATGCATAAATAATAACCTTCTGTGGAGACTAGTGATTGCATACACCTGTTTCCAATCCCCGCTGAGTCCCGTGAACCACGCCCCCGACACTCTCTCTCTCACACACAGACAGACAGAGCTAAAACACACACCTCCACATACCTACGCCACTCAACTCAGGCCGGGGCCCCATCCGGCCTAGCAAACTCCAGTCCCTTGCTCAAACAGCCCCTGGCACTTCTCCGTCCACTGGACCAGATCTGACGCACCTTTGTGGGTCAGGTTGGTTGAAGGGCTGACCAGGTCCGCATAGTCAGCTATGAAGTGTCTATAGTACCCAGCCACCCAAGTGGTACCCCATATACCGTACCTCCCTCCGTCCCACTTCACACTTCTTCGGGCTGGCCGCGAGCCCTGCCTGTCTGAGGGACTCGAGCACCCTGTCCATCAGACGTTGGAAGGTGGCTGAGGCTCCGAACAAGATGAACGGAAGTGTGTTGAAGTGGTACAACCTAGCGGAGAAGGACCTTTTTTCCTTAGACTCTGGAGAATCTGCCAGTAGCCCTTGGTCAAATCCAGCCTCGTCTCGTATCCGGCCTCCGGGTGCCACCGCCTGGCCATCCGCGGCTTTAACAACGTCGAGTACCCGTCAGTAGAATGCACAGGGCCGATCTCCCTCCCCGAACCTGGCCTGTCCCAGATGCCGGTGATAGTCCTCCACGCTTCGACTCCTGGTCCCCCACCAGAAGACTGTGCGCAGCCAGTTGAGCCTCCCCGGACAGCTGCAGGAGCAGCCGCTGTAAGGCGACACAGGATTCTATAAAGCAGGTAACAATAATCCAATCCAGACAACCACAGTATTATACGTGTGACATTAGTGGCGGGCATCATTTTGGCATATACCCACGCTCACAGACTCCACATCCTTGAGAGCAGGATACAGTTGAAGGGCCTGGCATGGCCTAAATGTTCATATTGGCTATTGCATATCAAATGGTTAAACGCACTTTAGTCAATGTTTGAACAAGGCACAATGTTTGCTCAGCTATATTCTTAGAGCTGAGGTCAAAAGGTGTGTTTTAATTTACAATTCAGTACAATAACGGTGACTTACTATGAAAAATTTGTCATGCAAACAGAGCAAACAGTGCAAAACTGCAACAGTGCAAACACTGAGGTTTTAACACACAATTCTCTTAACCAATTCAACACTCTGCCACACAGATTAACATCTGTGGCATGTCATGTTGTTTTAACATGTAAATATTTATAAAGTTGAGCTATAGCTATATGAATTCTTTATTTTAAATTTAGAAATTGATAATTGCGTCACCTTTTCCATTATATTAAAATGATACATGAATTATTAGTATATTTAAGGATATCATATTTTATACAAATGGAGAGGATTTACTTCTGAAATTGGTTACCTTTTCTTGATCTCTTCAATAAAGTCAAAGTCTGGGACACCTACAGTAATTGCAATATGTTGCTATTTGCAAACATGTTACTGTCATTCAAAAGAAAAAAAGAATAACCTGACAGCTTGTCATTGTTTGTTATATTTTTCTTATCCCTTTTTTTTCATAAATGAAAAAAAAATAAATAATAAAAAAAAAAGGATACTATCTTTTGACATGAGACAGGAATATTGAATAGAAATGGTGCCACCAAGTGTGCATCCATGTTACTGCAGGTAACAATAATCCAATCCAGACAACCACAGTCGTTACTGTAACATACTCGGAAACATCCTTATTGGAAATATATATTTGAGATATATTCTGTGTTGATGGTGATGTGTAATGTTTGTGTGATTAGGATACAGCACGATATATACTAGATATAATTATCCTGCCTTAGTAACTTGTGTATGGGGTAGGTACTGTTGGTGGCCCGTGTTGATATTTGAAAAATAACAAAACAAAAAACATTTCAAGGGGAACAAATTATCTGTTGACAATTGCCAAGAACTAAACACAGATGGTGTAAAATATCTATTATACAGATCTAGTGAGGGCAGGGAGAAGAAAAAGCCTTAAAAATAGGTCACAAATAATGTGACCTATTCCACTCGGCCAACACTGTCAGAAGAAAGGTGCAGTTACAACAGGGCTACAACTTCCAAAAAACATCTTAACACTGTATAATACATGCATTGAAGTAGGATATAATAAATAAAATATGTGTAGGGACCCTTTGCCTATCAAAAAAGGCCACTACGGTGGCTGACTGGATGATTGAACTATTTAAGATGCATGCACTATGTGATCCAATGTCCAACGTTGCCAGTAAGGATTTATTTTAAACTCATGCAGTTTCCCCTACACAGAGTACATTCAGGTGTAAATACCAAACAAAATAAACAATAATTCCACTTTCATTCCTCATAACACATTGCACGCGTCTTAAATAGACCCTATGCCTAGGGTCCATAGATTAAGTCAAAAAACTGTTTGCTCCCTTCTCTTCGGACCCCCTGTGCCCTGTTGGACCTGGATTAAATCAACTCTGTCACAGCCAAATTGACAGCGCCATGGCTACCCCTGGTGGCGGGAGGTTTAACAACAACAAATAATAAACATTAAACCAAATGGCTCTCACAATATGTTTAAAAGCAGCCATAAACTCAAAACATTTTTACAAATATTTATCAAAAGCTTTCTACTGAGTGCATTACCGTAGCCTATTTTGGATTGAACTATAACAAGATAATACTTTCATATTCCCTAATGTGTGCACGTAGGTCATAACTGCTTTTGTCAGCTAAATGCTGTATGCCAGAGGGCGTGTTTGTATGCGGTGTGTATTTTCTCATTTCATGTGCTAATGCACATTGATGAAAACTCTTAAAGCAACTACCCAATAAATGTTACCAACCACGTTTCACTAAATAATCATACACTGACACACTGTACAAAAGAGCCACTATATAACACCTGACACATAACACATGGGGAAAAAACAGCTTCGTTTTTTTGTAAACTTTTTACTTTTTGCTCCTTCCGTCTTTCTTTCACACACATACTGGCGCCAGCAAGTAAATCCCCCTCCCAACACCCCTCTTCACTGACCTCCAATTATGTCATGCGAAAAAGCTGTATCCCATTGAAAAGCTCTCTTAATCAAACCCCATTAATTCCGCTCCTTTCCCTTATTATCCTCTGCAAGGAACGCGTCCTTCCAATAAGTCTGTTAACTACAGCCGTGGCCCGTTCAGATCTGCTTGGCTGCAGGAGCGAAATAATAGGTTACACTATTAATCAATTAGTCATTAGGGACGTAATTGTTCCTATTGAAGACCCATATATGAATAAATATGGGGTTTGTTTTTGCTTTATTTCTTCTGCTGGATATCAACCTTTGATGTCAGCAGTAGAATTACTGCTGTTTTAAACTTGACCATCCATTTCCAACCACTTTGAGTCAAATTGAAGTGGTTTTGTAATACGAATGACTTGCCTATTTAATACTGTGGTATGTATATTCTGTGGCATACATACCACAAGAGCAATGTTTGCATTGTAAAATACACCTTTTGTTCTATAGTTCTATAATGACAATTAAACAAATGTTAGGTTAAAAATGTGATACAAACTTGTTTATTGCTATTGTCTCATTTTGAGTCATTACCTTCTCTGGGTACAAGAATTCCAAAGGGAAAAAAAACATTACAGGCCTACAGTATGTGTAAAGAATAATCTTTATATTATTGTGTGAGGAAAGTGATGTAGCTAGAGCTCTAATCTCCCTTGGGACAGGTCAGTAGGATTAAATGCCTTGTCTCTGTGTCTTCACCAGCTTTAAGGAAGGCTTCAACTCTTTGAACCCTTCTTTTTAATTCTGTGTTCAAGGTCAAGCAGCATGTGGAAAACATTTTTTTGGATTTTCCAGACAATCCAGTTGTCCAAATTAAATTGGCCGATGGTATGGAAGAGCCATTATGAAAAAATATGACTGAAGTTAGCATTTCCTGTACACATTTAAGTGTGCAGTATCTGTAGAGAAAACCCTATGAGCGAAGTTGGGTTGAAGTCCAACAGGAAGTCAAATACAAACATATGGAACTGTACATTTAGTGTAGGCTTACATTCATATAAAACAAGGGTAGATTGGAGCTCATTCACCCCCCCCCCGTCTTATTGTTTATCTGCTGCTCTTTTTCCCGTGCTTTCCCTTGAGTGACTCTCTCTGGCTCAACGCATGCCTACCCCAGGCCCCTGGCTGTGGCACTGGCCCCTTCCTGGCCCGAGAGTGCCATGCCCTTCAGTAGCAAGAATCTCAACGAGTGAGCGTTGAGTTTCGGCCCAGCCCAGGCATTAATCGCCCCCCCTCCTTGGTTGGTCAGAGGACCCCGCTCTGAACTCATCCTCCAGCGCAGGAAAACGCTCTAATTGGGGGATTTTCCACAACATTAACCCTGATGAGCAGCCACCTCACCCCCTCACCCTCCCCCCGACCCTGTCTGTTCTCTACTCCTCTTTCTTTCTAACCTCACTTTGTTTTCCTGTCTCTCTCTCTCTCTCTCTAGTTCTCCCACACTCTTTCATAATCTTGAACACGGAACTCGTTTTTTTTCGGACTTTAGCACATTCTGTCTCTCGTCTTCAGTTGTATTTGGTCCAGTGCTCCTGCCTCTACACATACAGAGTAAAATCCTTTTTTAAACATTTACATTTTTCTTATGTTCACCTGTGTTTAAAATAGACAGTGAGCACAGCTACAGCCACAGCCAAACCATTTTACAATGGTCTACCCATATGGCCTTGATATCGAGGTCTGTCCAGGCCTCCATCTGTCCAATAAAGTGGTTCACACGCTGATGCGGCCAGCTAGCGCCAGTCCCTCTGTGAACATGTGTTGCAGCGACTAGGCCTGCCTGCCTGCCTGGGGGCAATTAGGGAGCTGGGCCCTTTGGTCAGGGGCCCCCCTGGGAAGCTCTGATTGATTGGAGCCTCATCTTCCTAACAGGTTGGCACCCTGCCACCGGCCCGGGAGCACGTAGAGGGAAGGGAGGGGCAGATGGGGAGAAAGAGAGTGGTCAGTCAAAAGAGACCAAAGGGTACTAGATTAGTGGTGTCTTGTAGGGCTCAACCCCCAAAATGAAGGGGTTTCACCGTTAGCAACACCCCTCGTGCAGGCACAGTATGAACTGCATACATGGCATAAAAAAAAAGATCAATATATCTGTGAGATAATTTATCTAAGAAAAAAAAATGGAAATATAGAAATGCTCTTATGACTCACCAAAATCCTCCTGTGATCTACTGGCGGGGTTCCGACCCACACTGTGAAAACCACTGATTTAGAAGAAAAGACAAAAACGTCAGTTGATAATGACTGCATGGTTGTAACTTGGGGGTACTCTCTCGGTTCTTCCAGACAAAATATAAAGAGGCAGTGAGGAACAGTGAGCAGATATTTTATCAAACTATATTTGTTTATTTTCAGTTATTCGTGTCTTTCCAATAACCCAACAACGATGTTTCAGACAACAGTAAAATAAATGACTAGGACATGTAATAAACAAAATGACTAAAACATAACAAAATACATAAAAAAATTAAACATTTCACTTCTAGTGCATGTTCGTCTATTGCCTAATGTATATCCTTTGGCGTATTCTTGGTCCAGATTCACATACAGTATAAATGGTCATAAAGAGTTTTTGGCCAGCGGTAATCCTTTTCCTTGTAAAGTGCAAATCTCTGCCACTATAACAAGAAAACTGAAACTAAACAGATATTGAACAGCAGGCACTGTCCAATTCCGTTTATTTTCCTCAAAAGGGTACAACTAAACAATAGAACAATATACTGTATATTGTTGCTGTTGATGTGAAAACACAAATGATTGTATAATATTTACATAAAACAAACTGACATGACCAACAGCTTTTGAAGACAAAAAAGGCTCCTTTCATTCAATTGCAATTTTTGATGAAGGAATCTTATGTGTAGCTACAATAATTCCCAAAGCTGACTATCAAATCTTTATTTGAACATATTTAGTTATCCTAGGAGGATGTCATTGTTTAAATGTGGCAATATCACATCTAAGTCTTCATATTAACAAATGACTGGAGGAAGGTTATTTTTCCTCAAATCTTAATGTTAACTTATCTCCATATCAGACCCTAAATGACCAAAAGCTACAGTTGTGTTTCTCTTGCATTGATTCACAACCTTCTTGAAAAAACAGCTACAAGGACCTCTTTAGTGGAGTCTGACTCCCCCGTAGATTTCAGACAAAGAGGACGGGTTTGGATCAGTTGTGGCAAACAAAGATGAAACTATGTGGGTTGACACATCACACAGGGCTCATAAAAACACCGCTGCCCAACACCAAGCTGCCAACAGGTTTGCTCTTCCGAAAGCCACTCAAGCACAAAGATGACTACTCCGCTCCATCGCAATACTAACTAACCCTAAAGAAGAATGTCTACGGATATTTGTAGTTGGAATGTGTTTAATGGTGGACTATATTTCAGAACTTGCACTCCTGATTACCTGTTTCCTTACAGAGATACAGATTTATATTATATAGAGCCTTGTCAGTATTGTCCTGCAAGTGGAACCAAAAGAGAGTACCTACCTAGTGCATGGGTACTTTCCTGTCTGCTCACTGCATGTGTTGGTGTGACTAAATATGGTTTTGTGTGTCTAGGATTTTCACATTAAAAATGATGGCTATTATCAGGCCAGTCAGATTTGTTGTTTAAAGGTGCTCATGTATGGGTGAACCGATTACAACAGTAACAAGTACTAACAGTAACAAGTACTACAACAGGTCCAAGTGTCTAAAGCAGGAATATTGTGAAATTTGTATGCAGGGTTTATATGCGAACCAGTTATGCCCACATGACCAGTTATACCTACATGTACTGTAGGTTCAATAGACAATTAAAACTTAATTTACAGTCCCAGTCTGAGATAACCTTGCGTCTCTTTACCTCAACATTTTAAACAAACACAATTAGGCAAATCCTAATTCATAAACACTACTTCAGCTAAACAGGCCCGTGGACATAAAAAGATATATCTTAAAGACACAAACTTAAATAATGATGTAAAGAATGCAAACTAGAAAATGTGTTGTGGATATGTTAGTTTACTTCACATTGTCAATGCAATATGAGGTAGCCAATTTCTGGGGTGGTTGAGTACATATAGAGCTATGGCTTCAGGAAGATAACCAAGGGAAGATATTTAGCTGCAAATTAACTTCTGAAGGGCAATCATCAGTCCAACCGCCATCATTGGAAGACATGGTTTGTGTCTAGCAGCTACCAAGGTGCTAGACTGTTAAGTCAAATTGTCCATGTGTTGTCTGTTGTCTATATGTTGTCTTTAATTCCTTTGTTCTGAACTGGACTTGCCATCATTTCCTTTTTCAAAAGTATTCACAATGTCCGTTAATCTGTCCAACAGAGGAGGGTCAGGACACATCAGTGTCTCCATTTCCTTTTGTCAATTCCATGATTTGCCATGTTTATTGGTCACATGGGATGCCAAGTTTTGTCCATAGACTGGATGTGTTCCTTGGCTTTCATCCGCAATGCTGCAATACTGGAACTGCGCTGGTCCAAGTCCTCCAGAGGGTATTTATCAGGAAATGGAGTTGGGCACTGGTATGGGGGAGGAGCCATGCTCTGCATCCCCTGACCCATGGAGAGATGAGAGTGAGGATGAGGATGTGGGTGAGAAGAAGAGTTGAGGAAGGTGTGATTAGGGTAACTTGGCTGAAGGCCCTGAGCTGGACCCATAAAGCCAGGGATGCTGTGCATGGATGTTGCACTAGACAGAGGAGAGGTTAGCCAAGGATCCAGGGGAATGGAGTTTGTCATTGGACTGATGTTGGAATGCACAGGTGGTGGCCGGTTGAAGGACAGCATGGGGGAGTCATGGAGCTTCATGGTGCTTGCATCCATTTTCTCTTGACGGCGCCATTTAGCCCTGCGATTCTGAAACCATACCTAATTAAAAAAAAAAAATGATTTTCAGAACATGAAAATCAAAAAAAACAATGAATTGGGATTGGGATTTCAGAATCTCAGCAACCTCCTGCATTGAAAATCCTGTGACATCAGTATCTCTTCAGGTGTATCTCAAGTCTGCCCGGTTGTTCGTATGTCTTATAAGCCTTTAAGATGCCCCTGTCCGGCCATGTCACGCTAGGTAAGGTATTAAACTAAGGTAATCTAGGGTGAGGTAAATTAAGGTAAATCAATTAGTCATTTTAGGCATTGTTAAAGGTACACTCCTCAATTGAATTGGCTTTGTGGTTTATATCAAGCAAGACATTGTTGGGTTAAAATTCTGGCAGTGCATGTACCCCTGACTGCTGAGTGTCTTGAAGTCCTCCCTACTCCTCTCCCTACAAAATTCCCATGCTAGCACCCTTCTCTACCCCTCCCCCATATACAGTTGTGTTTCAAAATACAAAAAGTATGCTGGGGCAGGAAGTTGGGGTTGTTGTGGGGGTGCTACAACCCAATTGAGGAGTGCACCTTTAATAATAAACCTCTCCTTAATGAGGACTGTTCTACATTAAGGCTTGTTTTGTCTGATTGGGGCTGAGGTTGCACCTACCTGAACCCGAACCTCGGGCAGGTTAACCTTCATGGCCAATTCTTCACGGCTGTACACGTCTGGGTAGTGGGATTTCTCAAAGGCACGCTCTAGTTCATGGAGCTGGTAGGTGGTGAATGTTGTACGGTTGCGTCTGTGCTTCTTCTTGGGTTGATCGTCCTTGCACGGCTCCGGAGACTTGCCATCATCGCTCTCTATGCTCTTCATCAGTTCTCCGTCACTCTTGTTTGTGAATAGACCCATGTCTGTAAAACACATGGGAAGAGAGGGCAGACGATAAGATAACATCCAGGAAAATGCTGTACATCTAGGCTCAGGTCAATATCAATTGAATCGATATTGAATTGACACTCAACTTTGTCAGCATAGGACAAGCTAGTTTGAGATCTGTAACAATAGGTTAGTGAGGGAAGCAATTCCTTGAAGTTAAAGGTAAAACACACAGTTTCTAATATTTTTTCCCATTGTAAATTATCCCCAGCAACGTACAACATACTAATATCTAAATCGTGATCTATACCCTGCAATGGTAATATTTTCTAGCACCAGCCTGACAGGCTAGACATGATTATTATACAGCTTTCACTGCAAGTTTCCCTCCCTGTAATCCTTAAAAGCAAACAGATGCACGTGGTTAATTCCCTCTAGCCTTCCTCGTATTCCTAATCTACATAGACTAAGAAGCTAATGCCTTTGTCTTCCAGCAACACTTCCAGCATTTAAAAAAATTGACTACATTTCACAAAGAAATGAAGAAAGTGCCTAATAACATTAGCGTTGGATAAATTTGCATAACCAGAAAGTAAAGTCCACTATAATGAGACATAGGTCAAATGCCCCTTCAATCACATAGCATTAGATCATAGTCTGTTATATTACACAAAATAAAAAAAGTAGTGGAAAAGTAGTGGAATCTTTGCATATAGTGCTAAATTGAATGCATCAGGTACTGAAGATGGAAATAAAAAACATGAACACTATTCTGAATAATAAGGACATCTGCATATGAATATTTTGGTTAATAAAACTCTTTTAAAAATACAAAATGTCCCAATAAGCCTTATTCAAACCCTTATTGAATAAGGGTTTGAATAAAATGTACATGAAAAGTATACATGAACAAAAGTTTAACGAGGGCCTAATAATATTGTGAACAGACAGAAGACCCATTAATTCTTTAGGATAAGACTTTCACAGTCAACTATATTTCCTACACTTAATATTCCACCCATTGCAGTGGACCCAATAACAGTGAGTGTAACTGCGTGTGTGTGCGTGTGTTTCTTGCCAAACAAGAGCAGAAGCGGAGGCAAAGCAAGACTTTTTGGGTCGATTTATCTATCTCTCATTAACAATGACAAAGCCTAGGCTCTGACAATGGCAGAGGTCAGGCTCGGTTCAGTGATCAGCCTTGGCCTGTCAGACCACCACAACCACCAGTCTGAAGGCTGCCCACTGTTTACTGGCCAGTAGCATACCTCAATACAAAAGGGTGAGTGGGGGCTGGGGGGGGGGGGTTCTGGGTGACGCCACGCACACAGAAGTGCTCATTCAGTGGAAACAGGGCTGACTTAATAACATTGTTACACACTAAAACATACGTGCTGATGTATAGTCTACGTACATTGGAATAAGAACCAGTTAGCTATAGGCAAAACAACTAGGATATATTCCATCACAATTTTGATTTATACGATGTTATACAAACAATAATGGCCTAGCATTCCGCGGATGTCAATATACCTACAGATTAGAAATTATGAATTTCACTCTGAGATAGGATGAGAATAATAACAGCAGATGAATCCTTCTAGAACCTTTCTTTACAGAAGATTAGTGAAATTCCCCAAACTGATTAGACTGGGATTGGGGGCATAAACCCCTACACAATCTTGGTCTATGATCTGTAAATCTCAGACCACATCGTTTACACTATATTAATATATACATATTTACATGGCAAAAATATCTGAAATACTTATTTATACCCAGTTAAACGGGACACCACAGGTGTTCATGTCCAAAATGTAAGTTCCAAGGCTACTGGAAAATCAGGAAACTCCATACGCCCCCTATTTTCTGTGTTATGGTTAACTGACTAAAGTTCTAATTAAGTATGATACTAATACACTTTATTGTATCATATTATAAAACCTCAGCTCTTGATGAAATGGCTGTACAGATATACTGTATAGCCGATTATGTCTTTGTCACTACCCACAGTTTCAGAGGAAGAAAGTTATGAAACAGTAAAACTCTCTATCAGACACACTGGTTTTCCCAAGCCAAATCGATGCCCTGTGGTGCTACAGGCAAAAAGACCATGGCCCCAGGACGGTATGGAGCCCTTACCATGGTAGGACTGTGGCTCCATGCTGCTGTCTCTGAGGGAGGAAAGGGAATCCCCGTAGGAGAGATTTGATGTGGGTTCCTGCTGTTTGCCAGACTCCAGCAGGTCCTCTACAACCCCCTTGTGGGGCCCTGCGGCCCCTGCCGGGCTGAGCAGGGGGTCCTGGTCCTTGCTGAAGCCCAGAATGACATCAATGCTGTGGACACGGCCCCCCGCCGCTGCCCCGCCACCTTTGCAGAGCTCGTGGAAGTTGCTGGGCGAGAGGCAGCCGTCATCCACCATGCTCACTGTATCCAGTGATAAATGCATTCGAACGCCTGGCCGCTCAGCCTGTTGTGCAGTAAGGAAACGCCTTCAAAGGAAGGACAAAGGTCAGACCAGGTCAACAAGTCTGTTTTTGTCTTAATGTACATGAAGCCCATTTCTTAACTTTCATATTCATGATTAGGAACCCATATTTGAAACTGCAAACTAGTATGTAGATTATATGATAAATAATTACAATTAATATTATATTAATAATACATAACAGTAATATAACACCATTTAATTGCATAAATAATACACAAATACAAATTAGAGTTAAACTACAAATGGTATTCAATTACATTTGATCCCATCATACATTATTTTTGATGAGAACAATCAATTTCAATCAATCAATCAAGTGATTTCTGTGGCAGCATGTGGCATTTATGTGCCACATGTATATGCTCATAATTAATTTGGTCAAATTAGATTAATGATGACCCTTCTTTTTTCAATACAATTTCAGAACATACGTAGAGAAATTGTACTGGTACAAACATGCAAATAAATTATTGTGGCAGTCTGAATCTTATCACCATGTTAAGCTCAGTGAGTACTTTGATTAAAAGTATACATGTGGCTGAGAAATAAAATTCTGCTTTCTATCCTGAAAAAGATGCATTAATACAAATCAGCGAACTTTTTAAACTTAATTTAAAATGTGGTTGATTGATTTAATTGATATATAATTACAAGTAGGCCTATTACCCACCTGGAAAGATATAATGCAAAATAACACTAGTTTAACTATTACAGGTTGTACCCAACAACAGTACAACGTGTGCACAACTTTAGTGACTTACCGTATATATATTAAATTATTTTTAACCTAACTTTACATTTTTTTTAGAAAACCTCATGCAAAAAAAGATCTACAAAGAATAGAGTGGTAGTGCCTACCTCTGTGTAATAAAGGTGCTGTGCTCTTAAAGTTGCTGGTGCCAGTATTCCACCTGTTCTGTTCGGCTGCTCGGCGTCTGACTACCAAGTTACTGTGGCTCACTTCCGCCCGTTGCACCGCTTACCCTCAGACAGCTTAGCTTACCGTGCATCCCACTAAATCAATCCTCATATGAATCACTTCCAACAGGAAAACCCCAATGATAAAATACAGGGAAATATAATGATAGACGAATACACTCTCCAATGCAACAGTGGATTAAGGGAAAGAAAAGAGAGAGGGACTGGATCGGAGAGGGAGAAGGAGAAGGAGATGTGGACAAGGCTGGGGTAATGACAGTAAAACAAGGGGATTATGAGAGGTTTATTAATTGGGATCCTTCCCCTTTAAGAATGATTGGCAGTTGTTTTCTGGTCAAGTAATTGTTTTATTTCTGTTCACCCCCCATGGGAGCAGGTCTGGGCTAACACAAGACTTTCTTTCAGGGATGTACTGTTTTAGAGACAAAAGTATTCAATAAACCCCTCATTATTCCTGTTTTTAATAATTTACACCATGGCTATGCAACAACTTTATCTTAAAATAACTACAGTGTTTCATACTTGATGCATACCTATATAATATTGATCTTATTTGCTTAGTTGTTTTAAAAAATTGTTGATTTTTTTATGTAGGCTAAAACTGTATTTGTTTACTTGGGATGTATACTGCTAAAGATGTTTTTACATTAATGAAGCCTTCACATGAGCTTCTCATGAGGAGCTTCTCCTATAGCAATTACCAAGTTAAGTTTAAGAAAACAGGGCAAACTTTTATGCAGCTCCTAAAGCACTTGAAAATATTACAAGGATGTTTCCACTATTTCCCAACCAGTCTCCATGTTTGTGATGCATCTATATATCTGGCATAGTAAAATGAGACCAAGTCTATCTTATTAAAACGATTCCAAATGCTTGCCACCAGATCACATTTACTGCAAAAACTGACAAATGAATTCACAGCATAGGGACCAAAAAGTTATTATGTTACCTCATCAGTATACATCCAGCTGATGCTGCGACTTGACTACCACTACATATCTCTATAATTGTTTTAATTATTGAAAATCTGTGTGGAGTGGAGGCAGCTTTTTGCAATGATGCAATGGGGCTCATGGGAAATGCAGTCTTTACTCTGTACTTGACTCACTCAACACAGTGAAAGATCATGGTGACCAGTTATCCAGGAGGCTCGACTGGAGGATTTGGTAACCACACTATACAGTACATAGTTCACCATTTTCTAGATTCTTGAAAAAATATATAATTTTGGGGGTCAGATGACTACAGAAAGCTTGAAGACACATGTTGGTAGGGCTGCACAATAGACATAGTGGTAATGTATAATTGCTTTAGAGCAGTGATACCATACCACTGGAAAGACTAACCTCCTTTGCTAAGAAGCTTTCCATGAACTCCCTTTGCCAGTGACTCAGGTATGTGAGAGCCAGGTACTGCTAGCTTTATTGTTAGAAAGTCAAGGTGTGGCAGTAGACATAACTTAAAAGCAGATAATCCAGGTTAGTGTTAGAAATCTATTTACTGCACTATTCTGATTTACATACAGTTATAGATAGAATATAGGAATGCTGACTTAAACACAAGGGAACAAGGTTAAACTTACATATTGACTCTGGTTCTAATACAATCCAGGACTGCATTTGGGGTATGACCTTTCTGCTTACACTGCTGTGGACTACATTCTGGCCTTCCATATAAAAAGTCTCCAGTTGGTACAGAATGCTGCTGACAGAATCCAAATAAAATACTACATGGACTGGCATCTCTCTGACCAATTCTTCTTTTAAGATGCCTCATACAATTCACCAACCAAAACATCCCCATGGTAACAGAATAGAGGGGGAAAATCATTTAAGTACAAGAAAAAAACTAAGAATGATTTTCTCCTCCACAATCCTTTAAATACACCAGCCACCAGTTTGTTGGCAAAATGACTCTCACTGGCAACAAGCTTATGGGGTAATGATAAGGTAAGATACTCAATTATCCTCTCATAATTTTGTTAATACATTTTCGCCCTTCTGCTGTTGTTTCCCCATTATCCTAATTGACTATTAATTGGTTAAGAAGGAACAGCACAGTTATCAAGCTGCTTAGGTTTATCAGTTGACAATGTAAGTCCCCCTGATCCTATTAGAGACAAAAGCAGCTAACGCTAAAATGTGCTGTGTCAGCTTACTAGAGAGATGGCGAGCAGGGAGGGGTGGGGGGAGTTTGAGCAGTTCATGTGACTCTCTTCCACTCTCTCCTAAACATGTGAGCCTATCAGCTCTGTAGGGGGCGTAGTGGAGTAGAATGGGAGCAGACAAGAATTTAGGAGTGTACCTTTAACTTCATCATAACTTATTAGAATATTGCAATTTTATTGTCAAAAAGTGTATTCATGTATGAGAATGAAAGTGAAATTAAGTGATATTAAATTAAGGAAAGTTTAGGAAAGTTTCTAGCTAAGGTTGATTATACCCTCTCCTAAATGTTTAATATGCAAGCCCACAGATCCTTATGTTTGTAGATATTTTTACTATGTAGATTTATCTTAGGTTAAACATTTTGTAGTATACATCCAATTCCTTTAACGGGTTACACATGGATTTACTGTATATTGTTTTGACATTATTGCAACCAAGAAATAAAGGATGAATGGATCTTATACCACTGTACACCAAATAAACAGGTAATTAGATCCACCAACATGGCTTAGTCTTAAGTAAACAGCATTTGTTTACAACTCTTTAAGCCTAATGGAATTACTTGAGAGTACACATAACATTATTACAATACTTTCTGTTCAAGAGATTGTCAAAATTAAATGTCAAGAATCACGACAGAAAGTAGATTGAAATTACGTGGAAATGTATAATATTTTAAAAGAATAATAATAATTGAATGTCATTTTGATATCTAAATAAATGAGACTGGGGCACACATTGCTGCTTCCATTCTAATCAATTGGAGGTGCACATACCCTGTGTGCCTCCCACATGCTGTTCTCCATTTTGGTTCGAGGGGTCAATTTTATTTTCACTGCATGTGGCTACGCAAGCCTTGAACAGACTGTATATAGAAAGGCATTTGTAAATATTATAATCCATTCACGTGTTTAAAATGAATGAATGAATGAATGAATGAATGAAATGGTACGATCTGATAAATGCAGTTTACAACAGCTCAAGGTGCTACTAGCTGCTTCCTAGGGGCAGGTGGAGACACTGTTGGAAACACAGCAATGTGAAGCTTAATGTTGCGCTTTTCAAAAGACAATATTGTATTATAACTACAAATACATTTTATGGTGATAAACGTTTATCCATGGAACGGTCTGGTGTAGAAGCTATGAATGTCAGCCTCGCTTATGCATGCACATAAGCGAGGTGTAGCTCAATCACCCATGAAGACTCACCGGTACTTTCAGCAGAATTCGCAGCCCGTTATTGTCTAGATGTGAATTTGAGAAACAAGACTGGAAGAGAGTTGGTGGTGAGGACCTGTCATCTTAACACATGCCTGCCCCCTCTAGCCAACACTACCCCATTACATCTAGGTTAGGTTTAGCAGGGCCTACAAGGCAGTAAAGATATCTGCCCGTGTCTACCTTTAAGGTTTAAGGAGACCAAAACCACGATACAAATGTCCACAGTTTCGTGTCCACCCACCCGCACGCACACACACACACACACACACACACACACAGCAGATGCAGCCCTTTTGAGCTCTCATTACGTTACGAATGTAACAAAACTGGTTTTACAATCAACTCTAGAACCGCAGAGACTTTCTATAGTTGCGTCAAAACACAATGCCAAGCGACATGTACATCCTTTTGTTCTCCATAATGGCCTCCGTCACTACGATGTCAGCGGTTTGCGGTGTTTGGGGCAACGTGTCTATTGCCTTCCCATTGTATTCTCAAACTAAACTGTAAATTAATATATAATTTTATTTGCAAATATAGCGAGGTGCAAGTGTTATTTAGCTGAGAAATGACAAAGCTCCGCAGCTATTACGCGTTGCACACACATCAGCGCTTAAAATAAACAGGGAGGGTACCTGGCCTTCATGTGGTTCTCATGTACAGTATAGTCTCTGAAGTGTCAACATGTCCATGTCCACCAAGGAATGAAAACTGTCCAAAAAGCCGGTTTTCTTTTGCATACTGTCGGGCCCGCTGTAAGCACGTTAATAGGGGTGTAAATATTCAAGAGTCACGGCTGTTACATAACAGTTCTGGAAGTTTTACTGCACTCTTTTACATATGCATGGTTTGCATTTGAAGTAGGAGACAACAGTGTTTGAGGTTCACAGTATGTTCCATGTACCGAACTCTCCTTATTCAACTATGCCAAGGTAAATGACGTTTACATTGCCGGTTTGTTTTACTCTTACTCTTTTTTTAGCGTAAAGAAATTATTCAAATACAACTTGCAATCCATCCCAACATTTGAATTGGATTTATCATACAATGATGTACACACACGTACAAATTCACATTCATTTACTGCTCTGCCAGGCCTCTGGATGTGGCTAAAGCATAGAAAAGAAGCTGTAGAAATCCACAGCTGCTCCACTCAGATGTTCTTAGAAATGCATCTCATGTGTAGAGCCTACTGTAAATAGTGTCGTCACTGGGCACACTCAGCTTAGTGACGACTGCAGGCTAGCGCGTCTCAAAGCCCATTCAAATTTCCCTTAGGAAATCACAGAGCGCCTCCAAAAAATGAAAAATGTATTCTATTTGGTTCTAGAAGTTAATCACTTTTAGATGATACCACCTGAATTTTTAGAGAAATAATGAATGTTAGCATGTTTCTAGCTAGCAGCTGACATTTGAAAGATGAAAAGTACAGTATACAATTAGGTCATTTAGCAGACGCTTTATTCCAAAGAAACTTACAATTACATGCTGCTATTACATGGAGCAGACCACTGGACTATCCTGCCCCGTATACAGTAGGCCTATACATTTCTAATGTGACAAACCGGCAAATGATGACTTTTTTCCAATGACACATGCTTATTAATATACACTCTCTAACACAATTAGGTACTCTCTCATCAAGGTGAACTACGTGAGGTCAGTTCCCAGTTCACAGCTGACGAGTGACAGCTGTATGTCAATACATACATCTGTTTCAGGAGATTAGGCCTTAAATGAGTATTAGTGAAAGGCTTTAGCCTGTTCTGAGAAAAACATCTTGTGAGATCGCATGTAGCCTATCGGTATTTAAATTGCAGGTCAAAATGTAGTGAGGAAAGCTCTCCATCCACAACAAAGAAGCCAAGGCTGCCTAAATCTTTTTAATATGTCAATAATTTTTACAATTGAATCCTATCTAAATCCTTTCCTGGAAAATTGTTCTTTATCGCATTAAGCGGTCTTAGCAAGCCCTGAGACCCAGAGCAGATCTAGCAGCGCAGGTCTACATGTAGATCCACTGCACTAACAAGACAGGGACGGATGAAGCCATAATTCGGAGTCCATCCCCTGAGGAAAACACAAGAACAGGCTTACACGAGAGAACAGCTTCAATTTAGCCTTGTAATGGGACAACAACAACAAGAAAAACAAGATGTGCCCTCTTTAATCTGGATTGAGCAGCTCACAACTGGTTGGAATATTAAAAAAAGACTGCGCTGTGTGCTCTTCTAACTATCCACCTTAGAAAGTGGACTAATGCAGCTAATAGGTGTATATAAATGGAAAGCAGCTGTCAATCACTCAGTAATGCGCGCACACACACTTTGGGTCTTCTGTCCGTCTATACAATCAATAGGCAGTGTGTTTACTTACTCTGCAGTAATAGGCCATGGATTATTGTTGTCCAGTTGTGCTGGAAAACAAGCAGATTTAGGGAGCTGAGATTTAATCCAGGGTGAAAATTTTACTTCTTCCATATCTGTCCCTACTCCACTCTATCCCCTGGCATCTCTGATATCAAACTGTCCTGAGTCTTGTCTTATGTCTTGTTTTTGACCAGATTGTTGTTTAAAACAGAGAATGCAATGTGAACTGAGATTAGATGAATAAACATTTTAGTTCTAAATATGATTTTAGCTAGAAAATATCCAAACATTTTCACATAAGAGGACTATGACTTTGTGGATCTGTACACCTACAGTAAGACTTGCACATTAGAAGCTGAAATAAACATCAAATAAAGAATTATAAAAGACAGAGGGGATTTTAAATGAGCAGTTGGTAATATGGCAATCCTCAATATAAAAACAAGAAATAGGGTAAATAAAATCAGATCAATAAGGACACTGTGCATTTACATTTACAGCATTTAGCAGACGCTATTATTCAAAGGAACTTACAACTGGTTAACCATCAATTATTGCAAGGGAACACTGTAAATACACAGTCCAATATGGTACAGGGCAAACGTAACATTGGTCACATTGGAGTGTGAAGTCTATCCCTGAGTACTGTGCATAATCCTGGATGTTTATTTCTTGTCTTGTGTTTTATCCTGCTTTGAATACAATGACCAATAAATCCACAAATGAAGCAATATCAGTGGATCATATCCTAACCTATCCGTCAGATATGTGTAGCATGCACCAGCACAACGACCTGCAGTGGCATCTTGGTTAATATGAGAGCTGCCATTCTTAAGCACTTGTCCTCAGCCTTGTATGGCTCATAAACCATCGGCTGAGAACCACCACATGAGGTCAAAGGTTAATTTTCTACAGTCTTATGTGATCCAACAGATGAGCTCAAATAGCAAATCTTGCTTTAGGAATGAAATGACAGTGGTTGTTCACACACATGGACTATGCCATGGCTTGTAAACCAGAACAGGGGGTTTATTTGGCCCATTGAACTCTCGATTTCACCACTGTAAGTTCAAAGGTAAAAGGGGCCCAGCACCAATATTAACATCCAGACTGGGCCACGTGCCCACATGTAGATCCAGGACTTGGGCTGTGTTTAGCCAGCTCCCTTTCAAGCTTATCCCTCAGCTTATGGAAGGATGGCCTTCTGCGGGGCTCCTTCTCCCAGCAACACATCATCAGGGAGTAAACACCAGCAGGGGCGTCCTCTGGAGCCTCCATACGATAGCCCTCCTCAACCTGCTCCTTCACCTCCTTTATAGACTGCAGGACAGGCACGGCACAAAATCATAAAGCAGCAGTTCTCCAAACTTCTTCACCCACGGCCCCCAAAAGAAGCTTTTGGGGACCCGCAACTCCCCTTCTATACAGCAGTTTGCTGCTGCACGAATGTAGTGAGGCACAAAAACACTGGCTAAGAGAATAACAACATAAAATGTATACAGAATGATCATAAACACCCAAGTTTTAATTAAAAAAAATGAATAAAATCATCTCAGATTACAGTGAATACAAGAACAAGTATCTATAGCTCAAGTCATTTTCTGTGGAAAAGTGTTAGGATGCAACACGCCAATATCTCACAGGTGGTAAATAGAAAATAATGATCTAATCATCACAGCCTAATGTACAGGGCACCCAGGGGCAACAAGCCATACAGCACTAAGTAGCTGTTGAATTAATGGTACCTGATCCTGGTAGACAGTGCCTGTCCTCACTGGACCCTGGAGCTGTGCTTTAAGAAGCTTAATCTTATCCTTCTCCCTACCTACATGTGCCCTCAATCAACCACACCGAACACAAAAATACACAGGTAGGTGGACACAGACACACAAACGCGTTCTCCCTCCTTGAATTCAGATATGCCAGCCGGCAATGCAAGCATTATATTTCTCTGGAACGTACATGTGCCGGTAACATCAAATACTGTAAACAAACTGTAAACAAATACTTATAAAGTGGATTGGGTCCCTCACTGAAAACACTTTTTAAACAGTTGGTCACAATGTGTCACATGTGCACATGAACTTCTAGGCATCATTATAGTGTTTGAGAGATCTTGTAATCTCTTCCTGGAAAGCCTCCCTCCTGACTGACGCACCACTGTTATCCTACTAACCTTAAGCAGCATAATTTCACTACTACTCGGCCCACACCCAGGAAAACTGATTAGATAAAGCACAACCTAAAGGGTTAGCCCGGTACTGTAGCTGAACCCACTTCCTGTTGGTTTTACGGGCTTTTATCTCCTGATATAGTATAGACAACAAAATTATATTCTATTTGGAAAATTTGCAATTTTCTAACAGAAAGAAAACATTTTTGCACCTGTTGGTAACATAAATATACTGTAAGATATTTAGTAAAACAGATGGACAAACAATCTCACTGACCATACACATATACATTATTGTGTGTTGGCATTTCTCACCATCTTGGGGTATGGCTGTCGACCATAGGAGAAGATCTCCCATAGGAGAACGCCGTAGCTCCAGACATCTGACCTTGTGGAGAACTTCTACAGGAACGACCATAAAAGACAAAGAGCAGGATAGTAATTCAATAAGGGTTGTGTTGTCCAGAGTTGGCCTACCTGTAAGCATCCTTGAGCAAGATGCCTAACCCCTACCTGCTCCATGTAATAGCAGCATGTAATTGTAAGTCACTTTGGATAAAAGCATCTGCTACAAATCCTAATTGTAATGATACAGTAGATTTCCATCAGATATCCACATTAAAACTCACGTCTTTCTTCAGAGCCTCCGGGGCGGTCCATTTGACCGGTAGCTTGGCATTGTCCGAGACCTTGCAGTCCACTTTGGTCAGGCCAAAATCACTGACCTTGGCAACGCCTTCATCAGAGACTAGAATATTGCGAGCTGCCAGGTCTCTATGGACCAGCCTCTTGGACTCCAAGTACTCCATTCCTTCACACACATCTCTGTCCACATTAATATACAGTAGGCACACACAGCAAGTGCAGACAGACAGACACAAAGACGGTGAGGACAGACAGACAGACACACCCAACAACAAACAGAAGAACAATGTTATGAGCATTGTCCTCATTTGTGCCATTAAACACATACATTATAGTGTGGGTAATAACCTCGGTTACCCTTCTGCTAACATAATGTAGGACACTGTACGTACTGCCCCCTGTTGTTAAGGCAGCAGCAGTTTAAAGGCATTGATCATTGAGACTCACAGTGCAAAGTGGAACAGCTGGGTAGTGTTGATAACTGATCGGCCCCTTGTCCTGAGGAAATTAACAAGGTTGCCCTAAAATAAAACCACCAAGTAATAGATCAGGACTTATGTGAGGTACAGTATAATCACTATGACAACATAGTAAAACATACATTGAGACCATCTGCCTTAAAAAAAATTAAAAAAAAACAGTCAAAATGTATTCCTTAACATTTAGGAAAATTCTGAGGACAGAGAACAGGCACAGGGCCAAGTTGTGTTTTAGAACAAGACCTCTCCAGTACAGTACCTTGGTCATAAGCTCTGTGACAATATAGAGACCATTGTGTAGGATCACCCCCAACAGCCGCACAAAATTCTTATGCTGGAGCTTTCTAGAGGAAGACAATAGTACTGAGTTTCTATTTGTTCAACTTACTCATAAAGGACAACCACTTACTGATAAATGACAACCACTTGTTGATAAATGACAAATACAAGTTTACTAAAATGTCAGTGGCAAGGTTTCCACCCAGTGGCAATGTTTATGAAATCACAAATGATAACTAAATGTATAAATTGTTCCTCCCTTAACCAAAAATGGTCAGTTTTAAATTTGTTACATTACAAATGTTCACCTACAGTACATCCTCTCCAGGGTTTCTGCAAGTTAAATTTTGAAGACCATTATGAATGCAATTTAAGACCCATTTCATGTCCATACTGGGCCGGATTTTAGTGATGCTCCCGATGAATGCAGAACAATATTGGGGGATGGCAGGCATTTGCTGGCAGTTTTATGTTGTTTTGACTTCCCATTCGACTCTAATGCCTTTATGCCCAAAGTTCCTTATTTGGGAGTATTCTTGCACAGTGGCAGTGTTTTCCACAGGCTTCAACCAAACACTGAATGTGTTGTTCTCAAATGTCAAAACCAACCACATATGAGTTTATTTTAATGTTAATACATAAAGCTAAATTGTTTCTTTAAGTTTGATAATTGGGTCTACCATGGCATGTTCATGACGGGTTATGTTGTCTTAGTTAATGTCAAGTTGTCATGACAAAGACATTTGCAGGTTATGTCATCTTGGTTAATGTCAAGTTGTCATAACGAAGACAACCCAAACAATGTCAACTTGACATTAAAGTTTACAATAATTTACCGAATGACACTTAATGACAACAGTCATAAACATTCATAAAGACTCCTTCATGCTCATAACAGGTATATCATGGTTATGACGGTGTCATGTCAGTCTTATGCACACCCCTTCAAATAAAGTGTTACCAACCATTTTTACTTATTACTTCTAGAAGTAAATATTTTTATGAGACGTCACTATAGCCCACATGCATCCTAGGTGTGCTCTGATACATTCTGACCGGGCTGCACTGGTTAGATTAGTGGTTTTGTTGCAGAGTGATCAATACTCTTACCCAAAAATACATTTAAAAGAGAGACTGAAGTTAATGCAATTTTATCAATGTAACGGTAACTTCATAATCCAATCAATTTTTAAGACCTATTTTATTATATAGTGTATATTTACAGTTTTTTTTTAAATTCTTTTTTACTTTATTAGGATTGTACTTTAAAACGTTATGCTCTATTGTCTTCTTCTCTCTTATAACCTAGCTACTGCACCAACTACGACCATGATAAATTCCTTGTATGTGCAAACTTACTTATTCTAAATTCTAAATCTGATTCTGACCTGGGGAGCTCCCATCCAACTCACGTCATGACTGTGGTCTCTTGCAGGAAGGCTTGAGCTGTGACATCACATTTGATGTTCTTTACTGCCACCTTCTGACCCATGTAGTCTCCTTCATGCACCGCTACGGGCACAAGTGCAGAGTACACAATATAAAAACGATATATTCCAGTGATTTTTAGTCCAGTGAGTTTGTATGGAAAATAATTGCTTTCTATGACCTTGTATCAAATGATTTGAGATCAGTGCTTTGACAAGACTAAAGGAACGCTTACCACCAAACTCTCCTTCTCCAATACTCTCTCCCAGCGTGAGCCTCTTGATGTCCAGCAGCCAACCAGCTAACACAAACAACATTTCTTCACACAATCTTTACTGACAAACACCGCTACAGACAGACGTCCTATTCATTTTTCTTATTTGTATAAATCGATCCTAATTACAGTAAGAAAAGTCATGTACACTGATATGAAATCTTTAATAATGTATTTAAACATGAAATATTTAGGAATTGAATGTAAATGATTAAAATAACACATACAATACAGGAAAGTTTAAACACTTCCTCACGTTGCTCTCTCATCTACCAGTCATCTGTAATGACTAAAATGCCCCGTTTTGCTCACAATTATTGTAGTATATTTATGGACTCTGAGAATGCTACCACAGTGTAAGATACAGTATATATTACTTTTAGACAGCTCCAATGCAGCAGACTTGGTTCCTTCTTTCTCTTTGGGCTTCAGAAGTTTAGTGGCAATAGAACCTTTATTCTTGGAATAGAACTGTAAACAATAAACCAATTTATACAATGGGGGACAAGATTCACAGATCTAGATCAGACTAGTTCAGTTATTATAAGACATTGATCATCATTGGAATAGTCCAGAGTAAAAGTATTGCATGCAGTAGCCCATTTTGTGGAAGTAAAACAATATCCAATCATTCCTGACTGGGTAGTTTACAAGTCAATCGCATCATATCAGTAAAGACAATTGATTATTAATGGTGATAAATGTCTGAGAGTTTGTCATGAACTCTGACCTAAATTAAAGGAAACTTGTGAAGACCATCATACAGTGAGTCTATAATAGTTAAGAGTGGGAGGTGTGATCATTCTTCACACGCCACAATGTTTTCTGTAAAATCAATACAGATGCACCATATATGCTGTACCTGCATTAACAGTTCTAAACAGGAAATAGATTGATATCTTCTAAAGAAAAGGTTCTGTTATCTGAAATTAGATCAAATTATGTCAAATAATGCTTTAGAAACAGCAGAAATGTATATTTAGCAAGTTAACAAAGCTATGACTGTATTTTAGTCGAAAAATAGGAGGCTTGTTGTAAGTTTATAAAGTCCGACCGAAACCAAAATGTCTTGATATCATTGCCTGGTCCCTTCAGCTGTTAATTAGAGAGAAGATGGTGTGTTATCCAAACCGTGCCCAGGATGAATAAGAGGAATAATGCATTAGGCTTTCAAAGAAGGGATTGTTTTTAAAAACTATCAACAACAAATAATACCCTACCTGGCTAAACTGATGCTGTAACTAATAGGTCACATAGTGTATTCCTAATCAAGCCTCACATTGCTATACAAATATCAATTCACAAGAAAACTATGTATTTGCCTTTACTACTAGTGCCTGCCAAATTATGAAGTCAGTTTTTTACCAACCGTATTTGCGTGCTTCAGAATAGAGAGCATTACCACAGGGATAAGCAAGCTGGGCCCTTAGTAAACTCATGCATAAAACACATGTACGTTTTTCCTGTTAACAGGCTGCACATATAGTTTACCCTTCTTCAGTAGCACTTCCGGGCCACTGTAAGACCTCAATTAAACCTTCCTTTACTCCAGCTTACCTCTATCATGTCAATAAGATTGTAGAAATACTGTGAGCTGTCGATGGTTAGTTTGCTGTCCTGGTACATGACCCGATAATGCATGACTTCACCAGAGAAACTGACACACAGCACAAAGTCACCGGGGTGGCGGATGGACTCGCGTACCAGGAAAAGGCCATCCTCAACTGGTTTCAACTTACACACGGCCTCTGGGCCCGATATCTTTCCATGGAACCAGCTGTGGGCAACATACGAGACGATTTTACTCACATATGTAAAACATGTGTTGCAGACTATTATCAAACATTAGTATTGTAGGAGTACAACAGTATGAAAAAGACAGATGGAAATCTGTCTTTTTAATATCTGACTGCTAAAAGAGAAAAGCTGTCATTTTGTGGTTAACACGCGTGTACGATAAAGCTAAAAGGAAGCCATGGGGCACTCAGACAAGAGTCTATAATGCATGATGTCTATATATAGCACAAACAATTCAGAAGATGGAAACAGTAAGATGTCACCATGTGTGAACTAAGATGTAACTATGCATGAACTAAGTAAGATGTCACCATGTGTGAACTAAGTAATAGGAGACATACGGCATGAGGCTGAGACTTGGGTCAATGTGTATGGCCTCTCTCTCTCGCACATTGGTGGGGTTCAAGAGTCCTTCCTCACCTGTGGCATTGTGTCTTGCCCTGTAATAACCTTTCCTCTAAAAAGAAAAGAAAAGTATGATATTCAGTATAGTAAAGCAAATGATTCCTCGAGGTCACAGCTTAACAATTGCCTAAATTCCTTAGAACTGTGTACAATTCGAAGGAATTTAGGCAATACATTTGTCTACGCGTAACTAGTAGAATAAAGTTTAACATGATTACGAATGCCTTTACCATGTCTGTATCTAGAATAGTGAGAATGTCTCCTTTTCGGTAAGGTACTTCGCCAGACTTGGGCTTCCTATTGTCAGACTTCGCTACACACCGTGTTCCAGCTGCCCAGCGCATCTGTAGGGTAAAATAAAATTGAGTGAACTAACTGAAATAAATAAATATTTACAGTAGGCCTATAACAAAAACATAAGAATCAAACTCGCATCCATGCAAATATTACGGACTACAGAAACTATAGAAATACTATTGGCCTATACTTACCAGTGCCATTCTCGGGGGTTAACAACTTAACCTGTGAAAAGGTTAACGGTGGGTTTGAAAATCACACCTGTAAATGAAATAAAGGGTAATTTACCTGATAGTTTTCAAACTAAACGAGAAAATTGTAATACAGGAACGGCTGTAGATAGGCTAGTAATAACACACAAAGGATGAACGAAGCTTCATCTACAGTACAAGCAAGATGCGTGACGATGGCTGGAACGCAGTAAAGACTGAAAAGCTCTTCAGAGGCAGCAGGTACCATTTTCTTTGAGAGATGCAGATGCCAGTGGACAGGAATGCAAACCTTAACTACTGATCTTCGAAGGCGACCGTTCCTCTCCACCCGTAGACTATTTGTCACACATCTCGACTTCATAGTTCAGCGATGTTGCAATTACATTACCCATAGACGTCTGTGTCATCATTGCACTCCGCATCACCTTTTTGTTGTGCGAGTCGCACACTAAGGAAACGGTGTGAGTAATAGGCTAATGCATGCATTGCTTTTATCAGGACTAGTTCCTTAAACTTACGTAGGCCAACATGTGATGTACGGACACCATTTTCGTATGTCCAAATTACGAATTAGGTATCTGAAGATCCATTGCTGGGTTTATTTACGTTGCACACCACCTATAAAATACTTACTTCACTTAATACTGTTTTAGTTATCCGACGGAAAAAGGAAATATCCAGTTAACGGATACAACGAGGTTTCAAAGTATTTAATATGTCCCCTTAGTTATAGGCAGCACTACAAAGACATTCAAATAATAGGACAGCAACGTTCACACTTGATTTTAACAATACAAACCCGATTACAACATCCCTCTGAAACAAAATAGGCCTATTCGCAGTAAGTCAAATGAAATCCACATCAATCATCATATAAACCAATAAGCCAACAAGTTGTGCAATTGTTCCGTCATCATAATTCCTTTGTGAAATAAAAGCATTAAAATATTACATGATTGAATAACACACATTCACTGTTACCCCTTTTGTGAACGGTCTTCATTCCTAATGAAAATGATAAAAACCAAAACACTGCTGGCAGAATAAAGTAAGTGAAAGACTTGATCCATTCATTAAACAGTAGATATTCTGTCTTGCCTTTTTCTGCCTAAAATTTCTCGAAATGTTTAAAATGTTTAAAATGCCCAACGCATATGAAATGATAAAAATTATGGCTGTACTTAGTAACATTGTCAATTATAAGTGCTTCATTCCTTAGCATGCTGGACTGTGCAACATAAGACTCATGTACAATATTACTTCCCTGTTTGATTTCCACTAAAAAGCTTTTATACATTATAGGGCAGAACTTGCTTTCTGACAAACTCGCAGGGCCTTTAAAAACCACCTATTTTAAATGTAAAGACTTAAAAATTGTGACTGCATTTCAAAGGTCTTTTCCACACTCCATACACTTTTCATGATATATTAAAATAAAAGACTTAAATAAGAGACTGAACACAGCTAGAGAACCGTGAAGGGGAGGGTCCTTTCGTCTAAATGTCACACTCAAAAGTAATGTGTCATTTCCTGTATATTAGGCACAACGTTCAGCACAGTATGTAGATCCTTTATAGTGAATAATCTCTATCTCTATAAACTGTAACAAGGGGCCAACCTTTCTTCTTCCTTAAACGCGCCTGGTATAGTGACTCCATTCCGTAAAGTCAAATGACAACCTGAACTGGCCACGACAGCAGGGCTTCAACTCTTCATAATAAGAAAAGCTGAAAATAAAGCTAAAAGTGCTGATGATTAAATTGTACTGAAGGTATACACAGAGCACCTCCTATAAATACAAAACATGTCTGGGTAATCATGGTGGGTTCAGATACAGTACATGAACATAGGAGTTGGGGTTGTCAGTAGCTAGTGTGAAAGTGTTCTAGAAATGGAATGATGCCATCATTACCTCGGTGAACCGCTTTGTAACAAAGCTTTTGCAATTTTCTGTAGCACACTATGAAAGGGCTATCGAATATTGGTTAAACCCATAACTATTTAGCTAACTCATCTCAATATTATAGCTGCTGTAGGTAGGATAGGAGTTGCAATGAGAGCAGATGTTTGAAAATCTAAAATCTAAAAACCCACCCCCTCCTCCCTCCCATTGCAAAGCGCGATTGACAAATCACAGGGGTGCACGTGCACATTGATTGACAGGCCAGGAAGATTTGCCGGATAGATTTGCAGAATTCTTTTGGGCACTGGCAAAAATCTAAATCGACATATTTAGGCAGGGGCTATCAACCAGAGCAGATATTCTCAGAGAGCATTTTACTCACTGATAACCGATGAAGAAATGACATTTCTTTAAAAAATTATATTAAATTAAAAAAAATAACACTTAATTTCTAGCTATTAAATCCTACCTACAGCAGCTTTATGTAATCACACTGACATTTGGCATGAAAAAAATCTGTTTGCTGTAACTGATTGACAGATAAACATCCTTATTTGACTTGTTTTGTTTATATAAACTCTAGAACACGAAACCACAGTAGCCGCAATTTCATGCAGAATGTTAGCATGACGACTAATCATTGAGGTAAGGAAGCCACAGTCGGAGGTTCAACAAAATGTCAATTTACCTTTACATATGCAGCAAACTGCTGCATGGGAGGATATATCACAGTACATCTTTCAACCTAAATCTTCCTTAACGCTTGTTTTAAGGACACACACAAGCAATGACGTAAATGTAGTTATATTCATATCTGTATACCTGTGTTCAGGTTATTTTCAACATAAGAAAAGGTTAATGCATACGTAAACTTTTGTTAAACCTTTGACTTTCTAGCATCCTTATCTAAATAAAACAGCAAGTCCACATGCAGACATTCGGTAAGAAGTAATACTTCATTTGTGAACAGGATCAGCATTTTCATCGCAAGTTAATCCAGTGTGAAAAATCGAATTGTTGTTTATTTTGAGATATATTTACATTTTTCATTATAAATTGAAATATACCTTAAAATGAATCGGAATGGAAAATGGAAGTCAATTGCAAATGAATACAACTCAGTTGCCGGTCCAGCGGCTACAGCAAATGAGGCATTCATTTGCGCTTGAACGTCAGCGTGAGGACTTAATATTGAGGTAAGGAAGCTACAGAGTTTAACGAAATTTTAGTAGTGCTTTAAGGTTATGACATTCTACCAGTTTCTACACTGCTCTGGAAGTCAAGCATCTGACGTTTCCTCCTTTTTGTCTTTTTTACCCTCCCCTTCGCCATCCCCCTCCCCTGCATCACTGATGTCCCGCCTCCGCTTGCGGTTGCGTGCGCTGGCCTTCGATGCGGGGAGAGACTCCATGCCAAGGACCTTGTGGATCTGGCGGAATGCAAGCAACCGCAATGCATGCTGGAACCACAGAAACAGAAATTGGAGACAAGTCAAATGTTAAGCATCTTTTCAATGCAGACGTTAGGATGGACAGCAAAAATGGGGGAACCGCAGGAACACACCTGCGCGCTGGCTGTAATGTCTTCTCTTGCTTGTCCAGTCATGCGTGCTAGTGCATCTGTTGGCTCTTTCTCACAAGGGTCCAGCAAACCTGGCCCATCTGCATAAAGAGGCAGCAAACAAAAGAATCATGAATGAAAAGGGAGAGTATTGTGATCAGAGCAGTAATAATCCTTACTGTTGTCTGTTGCTGAAGGACTCAAAGATAACATGAGAGTTTGCTAAGTGACTCTAAAGTTGTACAAGATTTCTTAACCACCACCAGATTCAGCTGTTTCTCAAAAACACACTTTCGGGACTAATTACAGGGACGCACTTAAAAGGTAACACTTGCTATGCTAATTGAAACCTTTCCTTTTTTCAAGATATATTTTTCGGATATTAGCATGTGAACTTATATTGCGGTAATGGAGCTTTACAGTCAAGCATTTTACTAAATTTGAATATCACTTCAAGTTATTGTTAAGCTAATGTTTATGGTATTCATATATTTTTGGTTGTGCTATAGAATCATCTGAGAAATGCAGGGAAGTATTAATCATGCTCCCATATAATTTATTTGCATATACAATAGTTTTTATTTGTCAGACCTAGCAGTAGTATGCCAGTGGAAACACACTCCAGGACCCTGCGCATGGCTTCCCCAGGGCTGAGGGGGCCTGTAGCGCTGCTGATTATCTTTTCTACCAGGAGCTCCATGGCCTACAGAGACCAACACAATGGAAGATAAATAGACAAGGTTATTAAAAACATGCCCACTCTAGATCACTCTACCCCTTT
The DNA here is from genome assembly GCA_025447815.1 of Percopsis transmontana. NCBI lineage: Eukaryota > Metazoa > Chordata > Actinopteri > Percopsiformes > Percopsidae > Percopsis > Percopsis transmontana. The sequence continues at coordinate 4,855,759 of JAOEHI010000019.1, forward strand.
AGTCACAAAATGAATGGTGAAAGAAAATAAAATCGGATCTGTCCTGTTCCAGATAGTACAAAGTAGTCTGATGGAGACAGGGTGCAGTGTGTAAGGTATTACGGCTAGACCCAAAAGTCTTGATTACAAACCAGACGTCACCAGAGGTGGAAAAGTGCGAAGTTTCAGGTGATTTCAATTACAGGGACTAAAAAGGGAAATCACCTGGTTAAGTGAATGAGCAGAAGGAAAACCTGGCAGGACTTTAACTTTCTGAAGTCAGACTTTTCCACCTCTGGATGTCGCTGCACTGACCTGCTCCACTCCAGAGCATGAATTATTTAAACGTAATGTTTTTGGATTTAGTAAAAGCTGTATCAATGCATTAGGGAGAGTGGGGTACAAAGCATAAATAAAGAGGGCAGTGCTTTTTTCAGTCTGGTAAGTGGACCAATGAAACAACATTAAATATTTACCCAGCATGGCACCTTGCCCCATGTTGGCACGCGTTGGCAAAGGTCTCTTAGTACCCTGATTATGATCACACAAGACTGTAGACCATTGGCACGGGCCTGGAAGAATAACATTTTTTAAATATTTTTGTATATTTATGTATGTATGTATATATAGTTACAAAAAATACTGTTCTACTAAAGACGATGTAACTTCTTCAAAAGGTTAAAATAAATATCCAGTAAATATGAAGATTAAAATGAATCACATTGGCCTGGATATGTGGCAAAACAGGTAGTGAATGAGGACTCATTTTCCTAATAATATTAAGGACTAAGAGATTAGGTTTGTTCATAAAGTAAACGGTGCCTGAATTTATTAGAGCAATATTTCAACAACTACTACCACAGCGAAAAACATAACTATAGAAACAACGCAAAGTAGCGGGGTGCGATGCATTTACCTGAAACCATTTGGCGTGTCGGAGAGCGGCCAGGTATTCTAGGCATTTCTTCTTGTCCAGGACATCAGGAGGGTCTTTCTCAGCCACATCTGATGAAAAGAATGTAGACCGACTCAGAGTTTACTGCTACTGTCTGGCAGGAGCAAGCAGTCCATATTAACATACACTAAATTATGAAATTAGCATATTGTAATGTACATTCACTGACCACTAATGAGAAACAAAAAATATCTATGATGATAAGTAATCTAAAACTGAATTTCTGCATTCTCTAAAATGAATACCAGCATCAGGTTCATGAATGTTTAACTTCAACTATGCTGCATTATCAGTCAACTATATGCAGAAATAGCTACATATCTGTGCACCCATTTATCAGTTAGGCGAGGGATTCATACAAGTATAATATTTCAGATACTCCCCAAACAGAGTTTGAGCAAAATCTTTCCTGGTGCCACGTTGGCCAAAATATGACAAAGCAAGGGTTTTTTTCCCCAATTAAGATGCAACTAACTCCATTGACAGGAAAGGTGGATTATGATTTATATGACTAGAGAGGACCCAACATTATTCATTCAGCTTTGCCAGCCCATCCACTGTAGTTCTATAATAGTTAGCAATTGTGGGAGGCCCCAATTTGGGGCTTCCCACACTTCCACGTTCACTAGAACTGTAGCAAGAACAGAGGACGTTAGCTTGGTTACAGGGGAAATACATAAAAATAGACAAGCTTTTATGAAGTCTACACAACCACACCACTTTTAATCATTACCCCATATTTATTATGTGTCTGGGGGGGGGGGGGATTTAGGAAAAGCTTTGTCCCTCTGATCTCAGTGAATATGAGGGTCCTTTCTGTTCCACCTCACTGCAAGGGTTAATAAACCTGGGTGAGTCTCTAGGTCTGTATTGTTCCTAGAGGTATGTATACTAGTGTGGACTTCAGAACAGCTGTTGGGTTGTTCCGGTCTGCTGATCCAGAAGTGTGGGCACTGATCAGCAAACCCAAACAAAATAGAAAAAAAAAAAAAAAAAGAACCAGAAAACATTTTCTTATGTTTTCCAAATGAAGAAAAGAAATTCACTGAAATGGTGATTCATGGCGGTAGGTGGAGGAGTGTTTTTAACACAATGATCGTTCAAGTTACCTTTCCTGCTAATGCCTGTTGTAATATTATTGTAATATTACACCTATAAACGGTTCAGTAATCTTCTCTGGACAAAAAATGTAACATCGACCATTGTGTGTCGGGAAGCGAGGAATTACACTCCAACACCTGACCAATAATAATGATAATGCCATTTTCTGTCGAAGGGATGAAACACGAGACACAAAGAGGAATGGGAAGTCAGTGGACCTCATATTCCCCCTACAATAATTATTGACAAGCACATCTCAAAGTAGCGCACAAAAAGACAGAAAGGCATTATCATAAAGCTCAATCCTATTAGATTTACAAGTGGCATCCATATTATTAATCACTCCCATTCCTGGGCAGTATCGGCGCATTGTTCATCACTTCCATCGGAATCTTTCAATGTTTTATCTGAGCGTGTGTTCATAGCTAAACAAACACTCTACTGGCACAGAAAGGTCGGAGAGCCCGGCTTTAGGTCCCGATGTTAAAGGAAACAAATAAAGACCCTAGGGACTTGCAACTGCAAACAAAATGGGGAAATAAAAAAAAGAGTGGGACATATGAATGGATGAGTCAAATCTTTTTTAGTTTAAAAAAAAAAAGGGGGGGGGGAGGTTCTATGTTTAGCAATTTCCTTGCATCAAGAAACGGAAGCTTGGTTGTTATAATCTCATTGCTTCGTTTTCTGGACATCTGAGGCTAGAATTTGGGCTTGTATTGGGCGTGGTAAAGTGTGGTACACACAGCACTGACATTCTGTGGTCTGGTACTGAAAGCTTAGGCTTCTCTAACCTTTCTCAGCCTGCTTGTCGTTCTCTGCGGCAGGGTCCTCCCTCATCAGCGGCGAGGTGAGAGAAATGGTCACCTGCATTTTGGGCTCCTTGCTTGAAATTATCACGATGTTGGCCTCCTCAGGGTGAGCCTGCACCTCATACTGATCTTCAGAAAATGTCTGCCGGTTAAAAGGACACTTGGGATTACTCACTACAGAGGAGGTGGGGCATAGGGGCTTTCTTTAAGGGGGGAGAAGTAAATAGTGAATGAGGGGTCAAGTTTACGAGGTGACAAAGCCAAACTGTACGATTGTATCCCCAGATAAGCTTTTATACTATAAAATGTAGGTTTTATGACCCCATTATGGTAGACTTTGGTAACTTGTAATGGAACTTGCCATGTATTTTTTATAAAAATGTACTAGATAGTACAGAAGGGGACAGTTTTATTAAAGGGATGCCCCAGTCTCACTCTGTAGGATTCAGGTGTCATAACCAGGCAGTGGATCTAAAGATCAGTTAAAAGCCAATCTGAGCAAACTCTGGTTGAAGCTGGAGCAGGGGGAGGAAGAGTCATGAATCTTAACGTCACAATCATTCTTCATCACATATTTGGTACAGATTCCCACTTTTTAAAGCTTCCTGGACAGATTTGAAGAGAAAGTCAATTAAAAACGTAATATCTGTTTCTAAGACCTGCAACACTTCAATCCTTGGGGAACATGGACAACCTTCGCAAAACATTGGAAACAAAGAGGATTTGTCAAGATAAATGGCCTGGAGTTGATCCAAAGTAGGGGTGACCCTGAAGAGTCGAGTATTTGATGATTCAATCTAAGGAGCCCGATTCAACTGCCAATATCACCGCAGAATCGTCACAAGATGTGGATACTATGAAACAAGGAACATTCTATTCCAGCTATATAGGGGTGCAGAATGTTTGATTTTACAACCAATTGCTTGGTTTCTCCCAATAAATCACAATATATATAGCCCATTTTGGTATAAATATCAACCTATTAATGTTAACAAAAATAATGAAAATAACTCATGCTTTTAGTCAATCACCTTAGAGAAAATCACCATGGCAGAGACATTTAATGGGTTGAACCAATCATAACAAATCAATGTCACATGCAAACAGCAGAACTTAGTTTACAGACCTGCAGGAACCAATAGAAGTTTATATAAAGGCTACAAAGTCTATGGAATTAAGAAAACATGGGAAAGTATCACTGCAAACCTCAGATGTGAATATATTACGTTGACATTTAACCGTGTTATTAATGTTAACGAGATTGTGTTGGCATTACAAGGTATACTACTAGCCAACATAGCGATCTCCAAGACTGTCATCCTGAAATACTGTGAAATAAGTTTATGCTGCTCTGCCCGTTCCTGAACAAGATAGTAGCACTCCAATGGAGACTTATTTTATAATCGTCACTAGATTATAATTTATTTATTTAGGCAGTCCACCCATTCCCATGGGATTATGTTTGAAGATTTGAAATGCCGTGACAAGACTGTGGCATTTTATGATTGTGATGAAGTTCTGAAGATGAAGTTCTGAATTGTAACATATTCGTTAGGCAGTGTTGGATTTGGTTGTGGTTTGGTTATTATTGTATTATTTCCTCTTTTAAGTATAGATAGCTCATTGATATGCCTGTGGTATTTTGACATGAGTAGCCTAGTAGATGTACTAAAATGCACTACCGGTCGGCCAGATTTGACAATAGGCAAGACTTGACCAATCAAATTCGACTTTGTAAACTCTGTAGAAAGTCCTCACTGTATTTCACAGTCTTGACAGTCAACTGTTGAAGCAGGATTTCACAAAAATATCTCCAGTTTGCTTGCAAAATCTTAAATTGTGTTTTGTTGAGCAAATTGGTTTAAGGTGACCCACCTGGTAAATTTATCAGAAGTCAACAGCCAGCTGTAGTTTGTCATTTGAACAACAAAAGAAAAAAATAAAATAAAGCTTCTGCTTTCCTGGCAATTTTCCTCTTTTCTTGTTGACCTCATGATTCCAAAAGCTGATACAACAGGTCTACAGAAGTACTTGTGACCGCGAGGACTCACCATCCATTCCTCACATGTATATTTATCACAGGATTGATGGCATGCCGAACATCCTTCTCTACAGCGCACGAGGGGTGCCCAAAACAACCTCAGATGAAGCAGTTTTTTTTAATTCATCGTTGGAACTGCTGATGGGCCAATCAGGCGCACAGGCGGGAGCATTTACACGAGCGTGCTTACCTCCAGTTCTTGGGGGAGCTGCGTGGCGACGGTCTTCAGTAAGGTGACGGTAGGTTTCTTAGCCGTCAGCAGGATCAGCTCCACGTTCCGGTCCCCATGGAGCAGCAGGCCTTTGGCCAGAATGCCCACACGCATCACCCCTTTCAGCAGTCTTCCAGGGGTCTCAGCACTGTGAGCGGGAGAGAGGTCAATCTCACCTTTAAAAAAAAAAGGTCTTGAACAGCGCTACATTTATTTTGAATGCCTGTTGTTCCATTATAAAAATGGTGAGATCAGGCATTGTTGGCTTGTGTGTGGAACCTTGTGGCTGAAACCAGTTACAAAAACACTATTTATATAAATAAATTGAAAGACATGCCACTAGACGCTGCAGTTGAAGTAGATGGTTTAGAGGTGTGGCACTGGTTTCATAACTTACTAGTGGCACCAAAATATTAAATGTACATTTGTAAACTAAATGTACATTTTGGTCAAGGCCAGGGCAGAATCCAAGTTCACAAAACAGACAAAAGTTCCTCGTTTACCCTTTCTCCTCTCCGGTAGTAGCTGCAGCAGGTGCATCATTCTCCAGCAGGGAGTCCGACACCAGTTTCAGGGCTCTCTCTGAGTGGGACACAATCTTCTGCACGGCCTGGAGCTCCTCCTCCACAGGGTAGATGGAGGAGTGTTTGGCCATGATGTGGCGGTCGTCTGGGGAGTCTGGCCGACGCATGCACGTCTAGACGGAGAAGGTAAAAACTTAGGAACCATGTGGGAAGAGAGTTCTCTATAGAACAGCTTGATTGGGGACACGAGTACAGATGTCACACTCACCAGTAGGGGGGGTACAGGCATACCAGGGCGGCTCATCAGAGGTGGTGGGGCCATCCTGCGTCTCTGCTCCCCCCAGTACATCTGCTCCTCCTCCATCCTCCTCCAGTACATGTCCTCCTCATAACGCCTGGAGGAGGTGTCAGAGCAGATAGATAGATTTTTAATGAAAAAACATTTGGTTCAATCCAGTCAACCTCGTGTATCTCTACAGTAACGTCACAAGGAATGGAAGCAGCAAACCCTAAAGAAATAAACAACTATTAATATAAAAGGGGATTGTGGGAGTGTGGGCGTGGTTTAGCTCTGATGCAGGTGAGAGGGAACGTATGGAGCTGTGGTTCACGGGGCTGAGAGACAGGTGAGGCAATTATTAATCACCTGTCTCTCTTTTAAGCAGTGAATGAACACAGCTGGGGAGAGCTCCGGTTAGGAGCGAACGGACTGAGAGCCTCCACGCGGAAGCTCTCTAAACGAATTGACTATTTACAGTCTGGGCAGTGTTAAGACCCATGTGTATGCCGAACTGTTGGTGGAAGTGTGAATAAAAGCCGTGCCTCGCACGGATAAACGGCAGAAACCTGTGTGGACAGTGCGTGTGTGCCACAGGGATCTTAAATTAAACAGAAAACAAACCGGAAGTAGCAACAACAAAAAATTATGTGGTGTTTTATGTATGCAAGTTTTTTTTCCACTGCTCGGGTGACCAGTACACACCAATTCCGTATACAAGTGTTAAGCAGGATAAAGATCTTCTTATCAAACTTTAAATAACACACTTAAATGGACCTCTTCTTGTGTCGTATATTAAGATAATTGTGAGATGATTCAACTTCACACTTTGGGATCCAGCCCACAAGAGGTTGTGGTCTCAGCACACCTACTGCATGTCTAACCTTATCTCCATGTGCCAGCGCTGCTCGTCGTCTCGCTGTCTCTTCATCACAGCTTTCTGCTTCTGCTTCCTCAACTTCCCCTCCTGCAGCTTCCGGGCACGGTTGCTGGGTTTGATCTCCACAGGAAGCTCCGGGTTCACCTTCTTCTGCAAAAAAGAGCAAGAGCAGAACAATACTAAAGACTCATTTATTTACATCTCATAGACATGTAATATATCCAATTGTAAAATCAACTGGTCAGAAACCATGTTTCTATTGCACGACTGACCCGTTGTGGCCATAAGTAAGAACAATCTCTCTTACGACTGCCTTTGTTTAAACCCTGATATTATCTTTATGGAAAATCTTCACATGTGAAGAACTGAAATTAGACTTTAACTGCTTTTGGAAAAAATAATTATTGACTTTGTATTTCCAAACCTGATCAGTGATGATACCTGCTTGCCCAAACTGCAATAGGAAAGTCACGTTTAGCAAAAATAAATAAATTGAACTTAAAAATGTATCCCCAATAGAAAAGACCTTTTACCTTGTACTGAAGCCTGTGCCTTCGTCCCTTAAGGTGCATGTCTTTAGCATTGGGGTCATTAAAGCTACATTCACAGAGTTTACAGTGGAAGCGAATCACCTTGCCGTCATCATTACGGACCTAAGAAAAGACAGCTCATTTAGACCAGTCATAACAATGTCATAGTAGGAATAAATATTATGGTATGCAAGGGGGAACCACAGGTTGCAGTGTGAATGACCTACCTCCTCCACATAGTCGTGCCCCACTGGCTGGACATCCCCATGTCCCCCAGCATGGTCGCAATCATCTTCATCCTCACTCTGAGGGTCCAGTTTCTGGACCATCTGCTCTCTGGTCTCCTCCGCCTTGGCTACTGGGGCTGCTGGAGCTGGAGCACTGACTGGCTTGCCTGCTGCAAGGCAAAACACTCTGTATACAGCTGCTTTACAGTATAGCTAATAAACAGTTTGGTCGTCGTATTTCATTAATCAAAGCTTTTTGTTTCTACCCCAATTGCTATTGGGTTGAATTGTATCTCAAACAACATAACATACTTCTAGTATGTCTAGGAGGGCCCAGTGTCACGACGCACGGTCAACATAGTCAAGGATTCCTGACCAACTTTCCACTAACAAATGCCATCAAGGTTATCTCACGGGAGATAGTCAGGTGCCGGTCAGCGAGACTTTAAGCAGTGTCAGCAAGACGTAACAATAAATGTGGTTTATTAATGATAACAACCAAATGGAAAACTTGAGTTCAACATGGTATTAGGGGTGGGCGACATATTGAATATACTCAATGTATTGCGGATTTAAGACTACAGCTCACGCTACACATGAACTCACGAGTGTCTGGCTGCAGACTAGGGAATTTCCTGGTTCAGACAAGGAAAATACAATCGGCGATCTTTATAAATACTTTTTCTAATTGGCACAAACCGTTTCCCATGCACAATATTAGTGTAACTAAGAGATTTGCTGGAAATAAATATTTTTATATGCTTAGTTTACACTATTCTTAGCAGGACATTCCTTGCCATAAGTTGTGTGGGGCTTCAGCCTGTCGCACATGCACAGTTAACCCAGCAACTTTTTCACACAAATACGATACGTACAGGTGAAATGTCAGGAAAGTATATATAACATTTTTTTTTTAAAAATAGATACCGCCTAATCACAATTGTAACTTTCACCAGCAAAAAAAAAAAACAATAAATGAAATACAGCGCTTGAGTTTTTATTTAACAGCTGTTAAAAGACTATGTTTGCAATTACCTGGTTGGTTTCAATAAATACTGTTATATAAACAAGACTGAAATGGTGCGTATGTATGTATATCATTTTTTAATAAATACACCATTTTCATTTTGTGATGACAAACAAAAATTTAGAAATATGGGATCATTTTATTCAGAACACTGGATTTGATGTCTCTCTGAATCTTTACCGGGGCACATTGAGACATTTTGATATTTAATCTGACCACGGACACTCGACCCAACAATCAATAACTTACCGACAACAGCCATTTTGGGGATGACTGGCTTCTTGACTGGCACTGTGATCTTAGCAGAGGGTGCTACAGCTGCTGGCTTGGGTGCTGTGACAGGAGTGGCTGGGGCGGCTAAAGATGTTGCTGAAGACACAGAGGCCGATGCTGGAGCAGACACGGGAGGCTTCCCGGCGCCCGAGGCCGCATAGATTGGAGCGGAGTTCACCAGGACGGGCTCGGTGGAAGGTATGGGCTTGCCCAGCTTGGTGTGGAGTTTCACCACCTTTGCAAAGTTGACAGAGTGACAGTGAGGCAAGTGTGTAAACCCGCTGCAACACAATCACTTCTCGGGGGGGGGGGGAGCTGTCAGTCAGTTGGCAACATTTGGCAGCGCTAACTTCCAGATTGGTTTCAGCAAGATATTTTCTACAGCTGCCTTCCATCACTGCCTATGATTTCTGAGCTGGTGACCTGAGCAGAAAGACAAGAATCACAGCCATCCATTCTAACCTTCTGGTGCTTGGCCCCTCGTATATGGGCGGCGTAGGCGTCCACCCCAGTGCAGGAGACGTCACACAGCTCACAGCGTAACTGGGTCTGGACCCCTCTGGGCCCATTACTGGCCGCTGTCTGGCCACCAGACTTTAAAGATGCCTCCTTCTTCTTGTGCTTCTGGCCCTCCAGGTGCTCCCGGTAGGTCTGAGACAGGAGATTAGTTAGTAGGGCAGAACAATCACGAACTCAGTCATAGTCCCGGTGTAGCTTTGAGCCCTCCTAAACCAATGGTTGGTTCTAAGGTTGGTGCGAATGTGCGTTATCTCTGGTGTTACACTCCACATACTGATATTTGGTTACTATGTTCAGTCACATCCAGTCGAAGTCTCAGACCAACGAGAGAACATTTTGACAAGAGTTCTCGTAAAACACGTCAGAAAATACTGCATGGTAAGCACAAAGTATGTATTTGAGAAACAATATAACCCAGTGATGGATCAAATGCATACAAAAAATGATTATGCATCCAAAATTAGAATTACATTCTAATGCCATAATAAACTCCTACCTGAGGGCCAGCACAGCTGATCTTGCAAATGTCACAGTAATGCAACTGAGGCTGCTTGGGAGGCCCTTTCGGCTTCTGCAGCTTGTTCTGGTGGAACATCGGCTTTTTGTAGGTGTTAATAGCCGGGGCTGTCACCATGTTGCTCCCTGCGTTGCTCCAGGAGGAGTTGGTCAGCTGCTTAGGGGGAGGCGGCACTGGGGGCTGGGGTTGAGGCTGGAGCTGGGAGAGAGTCGGCTGGGCCGGCTGGTAGTAGGAGGGGGCAGAGGTGGATGTGTAGCCACTTGAATCATAACTGGGATAGCTGATGCCTAATGGTGAAAGAAAGGGAAGAGGAGGGAAGGGGGGTAACAGGGGTAGAACCATTTGTTAATAAAGTGATATTCTTTTTATGCCTTATACAATAATCACTGGGACAGTTTGGACATGTTTGTATACTTAGATAGTTCTTTGTTGTGCTGAATAGCTCTGAAAACCAGCCATAGCAGCTTCCCAAGAAGATAAAGATGTTTATAAAAACTTTGTCTACAGGGCTTTAATTTAATGTACTTCTCTCCACATAAGCTTTGTGAACCATGAACTACATTGTGAACAGAAACGCTACAGGAACCTTCAGGTCCTAAATGATATTGAAAATGTTAAAAACATAACGCTTCTGTTGGAGATGCCATCACTGTTCCCCTCAAAGTACTTTGAGAAGTTACGATTCTAAATAAGGGTGACCCACCTAACACTGAAAAACTGGTCAGATAATCAATGTCGACTGTAGGAAAAATGTGTGAAACATGAAAACACGCTGGTAGCACTCAGATTTCACCTAAATATAGAGCAGGGAAGCGGCAGAAAATCCCATGTGAGGCATTTACAAGCCTCCACTTTTTAAGATGAGATTTGACAGGTGTTAGTCATGTGACAAGAAACTCCAAACTTTTAATCAGCGGGTTAGCAAGTTGCTTTGTACACCTGTCCTAGTCACTCAGACTCAGCCAGCCAAGAGCTAAAGATAGATCTCTCTCTCTCTTCACACCGACTATTTCACCTTAAATTCCTATGGGTGACAACCTTTTTCAACAGAACAAGGAGTTATGTTAAACTATATAAATACACACATGTATAAATAAATAAACAACATATTTCTCACATTGACATGTCTTTTTTATTGACGTTTGCCTAATGCAGCGATAGTATGAACATAGTTGGCTTTGTGTAACTCAAGTTTGTGTGTCGAAGAGCCTCTAAAAAGACCCCCAGCTTTCTCTTGCCCTCTCTCACCTGAGTAGGAGGTAGCCGAGGGTGCGGAGCTGAACGAGGAGCCGGGGGTGTAGGAGGAGATGGGTGTAGGAGGCTGCTGCACACTTGTGGAAGCTGGATAGATGTTGTAGCTGGTAGACACAGAGCTGGCAGGCGCCAGGGGTTTCAGGGCTGTCACCTGCCGCTGGGGAGGAGGGGGTTGGCTGTAGACAGTGGAAGGGACTGGACTGTAGCCACTCTTGATACCTACTGATACAGAAAGGAGGACATCGGGTGGGGGGGTGAGTACAAGAGATTTGACACCAGCATCGTCTCTTCTGGGACCGCTTGACAGATCTACTGGCAGAGCGGGGCCGATATCCCAACTCCTCATTACAGTAGGGCTGGGAGGAGCAGACACATTCCTTCTTGATCGCATTACAGTTCAAAAAGTGTAAGGCAAATAACAAGTTGACGGTAATGTTTGGCACGTCCTCAGAACGGCGACTGACTGGTGTGCGCTTCTCGTATATCGAGTGCTGCACTGCTTGGTGCTGGAACAGTAGTCACATGACACACAGTGCTCTGAAAGCGACAACAGCAATAGTGTTACTTACTGGTCTGGTAATAATTCTCTGCGGGGGTCCTCTGGGCTGGGGCTATCGTCGTCTGGTAGTACTGTGGTTTATTCTCATAGCTAGTCACCGCAGGCGGTCGCCCGTAATTGTAGCTGTCCTGTTAACATTGGTTTACAAGAGCTTGATAAATCAGTGATGCATATTAGAATATGGGCACACACAATTATACACCACAAAATTATGCCAAATGCAGCATCTAAAACCCAAGTCAAACTCAACCAAACCTAACAACATGGTCAGCTAATGGGTAACAAGAGTCCGCTAATGGATTATATGATGAATGGTAAGTTTGATAAGACGAAATATATAATATTATTAAAATTATAGCACGCTTTGAGAAATTGCCACAGCATAGGGGAAGTGAAGTGAGACTGACCGTATCGGAGTATACCTGGTACGTCTGTGGGGTGGTGGTGGGCTGGGGTGGCGCTGGGGGCTCTGGCTGCCTGTAGCCGTAGTCTGGGGGTGCCTGGTGGCTCTGGTAGGCAGGATAAGGGGCCGTGACCACAGGTCGCGCTGCCTGGACCGGCGCTGGTGAGTAGGACGCGGTCACTGCATGAGCCACTGCTGGAGCCTGCTGTACACTGTAGCTGGCTGTGGATGGGTGGGAGTAGGCAGTGGGAGGCTGGGTGCTAATGTGAGAAGAGGGAGAGAGAAGGTTGGGAACTGCTGAAGTACTTCCCAGTTTTTTGCCTTTTAAATCACCATAAAATCCCTTGTTTACAATTAAAACTACCACTTGATTTTGGATTAAATTGGAAAAAGTCCCCAGTGGTTAAATATTACACAACATGCCTTTGAGCGTCTAACTTGGGGCCACATTAGGCTATTTTTCAAGGCCGATTTGAACAAGATTTGAGATCTCTAGAGTTAAGGGCAGTCAATAACCCTAACCCTATGGGGGCTCGTCTTTCAATGAACCTGTGGGTCGTGCTCGTCAATGACTCAAGTTGAAACAGTAGTTTAGGTGTTAATAGCCAATGAAAATAGAGTTTATCAGAAGAAGCCCAGAATAATGCAGGATTATACATTCCCGCAAGACAGATACGGCACAAAACTCCTTCTGTCCAAGTACGGTCTTTAGATTTGTTTTCCTCAGACAGCTGTCATTATACAGTATGTGCCTAGTGTTGGGGCCATTACTTTAGGGCCATCTTACATGAACTATGTAAAACAGACAGCATTAGAGAGAGCACGTATAGAACAATGTGAAGGATATTACATAATTAACCAAACTGATTATTTCAATTCAAAACTGGTCTGTTTGACTATGTAATGGTGCTGGAGATTTATCTTGGTCCAAATCGCAACAATTAGTTAATCATGCATTTAGTTGCATACTACGCATCCACACCTTTGTTCCCCAACATGGGAAGTGTTGTTCAGCGGCTTGTTGTAGTGTGTGGTGCCATGTTTCCTCTAACATTAGCCCTTTTTTTTTTTTACTTATTTAGATTTCTTAAAAAAAAATAATAATAATCTGCTCAGTGTGCAGCATGGATTGTAAAGATAGTCCTTTTCGACAATATAATGATACACTATGAAGTAAAAACGTAATCCTAAAATAACAACGTCTTAGCTTCTTCATATACATCCATGAGCCTAAATATGATGTACACCTGGGTAGTCATAATGAATTAGCATGGACACTCTGATCGGTCTGCGGCTATGCAGCCCCATGCACAAGCAGAGCGCGATGCACTATGTGTTGTGACACATTCTTCCCGTAGCCTTCAATAACATTTTCTGCGACTTGTGCCACAGTAGCCCCCCCCTTCCATCGGTTCGCTGACTGTTGAGCGGACATGGGCCGTTTATACGAGATAATCAACGGTATTCGCTTCATCTGCGCCTCGAGTGTATATTTCCGATCTTGCTAACTTACTAGTTTATAATTACCTCTGACAAGCCACTTGACATTCCCCAGGGCCTGGTATAATGTGGCACATGAGGTGGGTGCGTTATTGTTTTGACTGTTGAACAAGTCTATATCGCCGCAGGCATAACCTTCTGCCTGGAAATTAGCTCATGCATGAGTGTACGTCTCATAGTTCAATCAGTATAATGCAATATGTGTATTATTTCTTTTTAAAAGATTTTTGAAACTGTTTGGCATCATTGCTGACACCCTAATAACTAGGACCAATAACACAGTAGCCTTAGAGGGTATCAACTCTACGCCTGGGGAGTGAGATAAGAGTTCAGACCGGTGTGACCTACTTACTGAAAAAACAATACAAAGCACAGCCAAATGAACGACCTTGTGAATGTAAGGTAGCCAAATCATTATTAACAATCACATTGTTTGGAATGCAGACAGACAGTATCTAGTAATTTAACATTCTGTCACGGTCGGAACTTTGTCATGAATCTTGTACTTCTACTTCTCGTGTCAACAAACAAAGCGGGAACATAGCAAGCAAACGACGTCGATAAATATATTATATACAATAAATAAATAGGCTACATACATATTTGGAAACTGACATGCATTGTGTTTTTACTGCAAATGTTCTCTGAAGCCTGAGATTGCAGGTATTGGAAACAATGTACCAAATGATTTTTATAACTCAATGTAACCAAAATGTATGAATGTGATGCAATTCCATTCGACTAAGGCAAGATGTTCAACTGCGCATTTCAGGCTGAACGTCTTACAAGAAACTTAGTAAAAGTATAAACTAACGTACTGTATGAAATCAAGCAATTCGGACAGTCAGGATGTTTAACTAACCACTGGTACATTCACCAGCCATTGTCACTTAATTTGCAAGACCTTTGTAGTTCACGGCTTTAAAAACTGCATTTGTGAAGCACAGGTCTTGCACATATAAGCTCCCGAATCCAGCTCACACTACGGCTCAGCCCCTTCGATGTTGCCAAAAACCCCAGGAGTCATAGAAGCAACCGATTTAACTACACACATTTTAGAAATAGGCTACGCTGCAGTGATCCCAAAATACTTTCAACAGTATTAAAATACCCGTAACCACTTTCAAACTAAATCTGACTGTTTGGATTGTCATTTCATTCAAAGTGTTGGCCTGTACAGCTAGCTAACTAGCTAGAACAAGCTAACAAACTAGCTTATCTGCTGCACGGCCACGCAGTGGAATTGCTCCAACAAAATAACGGGTACGCTGCTGGTATCCGTTATGGAAGAACATAAGAACGGGGCATTTGTACAGAGAAGCATTTGACACAAATTCTGCACATTGATTTACCTGTACTGCGGACCGGCACCATGTGTGAAACCATAATAATTGCTCGCAGCCATCTTTGCATCCTCAGTTCATTACAGTGGAGGCAGACAGGGTCCGCTCGATGTCACGTGTGTAAACTGCGTTTGCTTGCACTGTTGTTTAACTCTATGTGTTCCGAAATAGCCTAACCTAAATTAGTTAATAGTATATTATATTTTATTATATATCGATAATCAGATCAGTAGGTACATTACCCCACTCTAACTTACTAATAGAGGCCTACATTGATTTGCTATAGAATCGTTGCCTTTATCAGTTCTGTCCATTTGTTTTCTTGTTCTCGAATATATATGTGATTATCATTTACTATATTCAAAACACAGTAATCTTGTCTAAATAACCATAGTTGCGCAGTAACGGCCCCTAATGTGGCCAGCTAGCAATGCTGGAGAAGTGGTCTGACTGACACCACCTGGAGGTGAAAAGCTCACTGTGCAGCTGGGCTGGACAGAAGCAGGGCACGCACAAGAATGGGTAGGGTAGGGTAGGCTAGGGTTGGGAGGAGCGCAACGTGTGGCCAGGCCAGAGGAAAGTGATACGATTGGTGGGCTGGAGCTGAAATGAAAGCGTGAATAATTAAATGATCGTGTGTGTGTGTGTGTGTGTGTGTGTGTGTGCGCGCGCGTACGTGCGATGGTAGTGAGAGAAGGAGTCTTATCGGTCTGTAGAGAAGCTAAACAGAAGGGGGGAGGGGGTGTGAAGGAGGAAAAGGAAGATACTGTTGCCAGGGAACAGTGGCCACTTAGAGAACCATTGGCAAGAGCAAGATTATCGGATGGAGTAAAGACAAACAGGGTCTTTTTTACTGGATGCTTAAGGGATAAACAGCTGGAATCATCATGGCGGGAATCTCATGACCTGCTTATTGATATTATTTATTAAATGGACTGGAAGAATTTGAAGATGGGAGCACGGGCAATTGCTGGGTAGCAGGGATTTGGAGAGAGTTTGTGTGTGAAAGAAAGAAAGAGAGAGTGAGGGACCGAGATGCCAATGCAGATGTATTCTAATTCATGGAATGTTGCGTCTTGGTGGTGTGGAACCCCAAACCAGTAGTGGCAGCCCTTTGGCATTTTCACGGCCCGTCTTTCGCTTCCTCATTCCCGAACAAAGGTGGGAAAAGGCGAAGGAGAGGAGGGGGGAGACCAGCACAGAGGTGCCCCCTGTCTTGAGGCACCTGCTGCTGGCGGGTGGCTGACATTGAAGGCACTGTATGAGTGTGTCTGTGTACTGAACAGAAAGACAGTATGTGTGTGTGAGAGAGAGAGTAGTGGATTCCGTTTAGACTCATGCATCACTTCTGGTGTGAAGGATTGCAATTTTCATGCCTTAAATCTTTGCTGTGACCAGGGAAGACTAGCAGGCACAGACAAGGATTTCCCACTGCTCATGTGAGTATATGTCCGTAATGACATAGATGTTCTTGCATTTCTACTCAGCCTACACAACCCTGACACTTTGTTTAGCTTATGAGACGTTCATCCGTGTAAGCACCATTCTGGAGAGATGACCTTCTTGCATTACAAGTCCATTTAGGGCTTTCTGTCTTGTCTTCCATTTAGTATGGCATAGAATGGCGAAGCCATTTTATTCTCTACTGAGTTGTCTGGTACACATTTATAGGTAGTGGAAATCATGTCCAAATGTGTTTTCTATATCAATTATAATAATTAATTATTTTTATTTTTTTGTATTGTTTTTTATTGTGTTTTTACTAAACAAGAGAAAAGCACATTTATAGCCTAATTGTCCCTAATACATCCTCTAGGCTAGATGTGGGAATCCTCAGCTACTGAAACAACAGGCTTTGCTGATAGAAATGGCTCTGATTCCAATAAATAGCTCCACTCCCCAGTGCACATACATAGGAGGGTTGGATAGGCTGAGTTTGGGGGGTTGGTCCCGAGCTGAAAGCCCCCTATCCTTGAGCAAGATACCTAACTTCCACCTGCTCCAGGGGCACCACTTCAACGCTGAGCCTGTACCCTTATCAGTGGATGAAAATAGCGATTTCATTTCTCTAAGGAGATTTACACATTTGATCTATCATTCATTTATTAATTTGTTGAATCACAACAATGCCGCTGTGCCATATACCAGAGTGACATCTGTACTGGGAATGGGTGTGGTAAATTTGACCTCTTTAAATTATATTGTGCTTTTGTAAAGCCCTTGACTTTATACTTTCCTTACCACACGTTACATGTGGAATATTCCATTTGCACACTGTATTTAATGAGCCAAATCTCATATTAGTGTTTTTTTTACTCTCAGTTGCATCTGACAGTTGTCTTGTAGACCAGGAAATAAGGAAATAGTTAGACCAGAGTTAGATTAGGTATAAAAAGCAATGGCGGTTGGAAAAAAGCAACGACAATAGGGGTTTTACTAAAGTTTAGTATCACTTTAAAGGCATAAAAAAAATTTGATTACCATGTTTTTTAGAATCCAGAATCTAGAAAAGATTGAAACTTCAATTAGGATAGGTTTCGAAAATCATGTAGAAACTTTACTGACACTGATGATTTTTGGGTTTACCACCACTAATAAAATCACTATGCTTTGTTCAGTATATGTAGCAGTCAGGCCTATTTACCTATCATGGGGCCATCCTTCTTGAATTCGCCTCCTTCATTGGCTTACTGAATTCCACACAGGATAGTAGCAGGAGCTGACTTGGGGGGGGGGGGAGTTTTGGCCAGTGAGAAGGGACCTGTCCAAGTCAATCACATGCTTTTCACATGCATGGGGCCCAAAGAGGAGAGGAGGGGGGTCAAAACCATGTGGCCCAGATTTACAATAACCTAAATTATAATGATGGAAAATAAATGAATCCTCTTATATTCTTCAATTCCTCCTCATGACTTGACTTTTCTTGACTTTTCCGCAATGAAGTGGCTTGTTGTGTTAATAAATGAGTAAGCATACATTTTCATGTGATTTATAGTTCTTAATAAATTAATTATTGATGCTATTGTGTGTTCTGCTTCAGGCCCCTGTACTCCCCTGGCAGGGATGGGCACAACAGAGGCAACTCTACGTATGGATAGCATGGAGGTGAAGGATGAGTGGCAGGATGAAGACTTCCCTAAGTGAGTGTATTTTACTTTCATAATTCGTTCATTCTCACAGTGTATTTTCTTTATATTCATTCATTCATTCATTCATATATTACTTTATATTCATTAGGCAAGGCAAGGCACTTTATTTATAGAGCACGTTTCATACATGGGGCAGACTCAATGTGCTTCACATACTGTACAAACTGTTATACTGTACAATAAAACAGAATTGAAAAATAATGCATAAAAAGACATTTAAAATAAAGAATAAAAGAGTAAGCGTTTAATAATAAGCATTTAAATTAAAGAATCATTATCCCAAATGATGATAGCATTTTGGCAGCAAATCTTTATAAGCCAGCAATAAATTGTTCACTAAGCCTCAATTTGGAGGTCATGTTACTTGTGTGAAATATTACACATTTTTATCGTCCTTAAGGGATTTGTGCATTTGTTGTTCATTTCTTTGACAAATAAATGCCAACAAAGATCATATGAGTTGAAGTTGTCACACAGCCTTTTGTTACAAAATATAAATATTTCTAGGGTGGATATTTGAGGTTCTGGGGGCTCTATAAGGCAAATTTTAAGTAAGGTAATTATATTTACATTTTACATTTACAGCATTTAGCAGACGCTTTTATCCAAAGCGACTTATATTTAGTACATTTGTCAACAGTTGAACTGGTTAACCACCAGTTTATGCAAGCAGATAACATTATCAAGAGAAGTCAGGCATTAAAAACAAAGAGAATGAAGAGAAATTGTATCAATTAAATAACAAGCAGAGAAAGGTTTTCGGAGAAAGATATGACAGTGAAAGCATTGGGCTTGATATCCTCCTCTCCCCTCCTCTCCCCTCCTCTCCCCTCCTCTCCCCTCCTCTCCCCTCCTCTCCTCTCCTCTAGGAGGAGTCAGTTGGAGGCTAGGTTGTGTCTCCTGGTCTTCCTCAGGGACTGTGAGGATCTGGAGATCTGGATCGGAGAGACCCTACTGAGGCTTCAGAGCACTGGACTGGGCCGAGACCTGACCCAGACCCAGCTGGCCCTGCAGAAACACAAGGCATACACACACACACGCACACGCACACGCACACACACAGACACACACACACACACAGACACACACATACAGACACACACACACACACACATACAAGCTCACACACATACAGTACATACACGCACACGCAAATCCACGCACACACCCACACACCAACACATACATACACACATGCACACATAATTTGACTCGTTACAAAAAGCTGAAACGAGAATCAAAACTTCAACTGAAACACTATTTATATTCCAGTAATATAATATCTGACACTGTATTGCATGCGTAGGTGATGGAGGCGGAGATGCAGGACCAGGACTCTCTGTACCGGGGCGTTCTGGCCCGGGGACAGGAGCTGGACTCCAGACACACCCAGCACCAGGACCAGGCAGGCCAGCAGGCCGTCAAGAAGTGGCTCAGAACCCTGGAGAAGCTGTGGTGCCACCTGGTGGACCGGATGAGCAACCACAGGAACAGACTGCAGGCAGCTGTTACTATTAAACAGGTTAGAGAGGAGGAGAGGAGAGGAGAGGAGGGGGGGGGGGGGAGGGAGGAGGGAAACCTCT
>JAOEHI010000019.1:4875519-4887282 GCA_025447815.1 Percopsis transmontana
AGTGTTCTGATTTTAAAAATAAGTGTGTGTGTGTGTGTGTGTGTGTATGTGTGTATATATATATATATATATATATATATAAAAAATACTATACATCCACACACAGTATGATAAAAAACAGACATGAAATGTATTAATTTAAAAAAGTAAAATGTATTATATATTTGTAATGTCTAGATACAATATAAGGAAAGTACACAAAACAATCATATGTACAGTACATAGAAATAAAATATATATATATATTTCAAAAATCGACATGATAAAAATGCCACATGATAAGAATGTTACAGAGAGTTTACATACAGTAAAACATAAAATAAAGCTCCTTGCTGCAAGGGTTAATCTTTCTATCGTGATGCATAAGACTGTCAGGGAATTAAGCCATGGGAGATTTAAACTAGCCCTGAGATCTCTAAGGATTGGACATAATGGCTGCGAGACATCTACAGCCAAATATTTTGGGGGCTTAAGCACAATGTAGTCAACTACGACCACAAGTAAGTGAAAACTAAATGTTTAAAACTCAAACAGAAAAATATAATGCTAAGGAGGTTTATGTGACAGTTATAGTACTGGTACAAAACTGGATGGATTCAACTATACAAGGATGCAATTCTCAGAGCAAACACCACCTTCATCGTTGATGTTATAATTATGAAGTGCATACCGCTTCTTGTGTTCAGGTTCAGCTGGTAAAAAAATAAATAATCATCTGTCTTCCTAATCTTTGGCAGAGCTGGTGAGGATAAAGTTAAAGTTTCAGCAATCCTACCAGGAAAAAGCACAGTGCTTATAACTAGGTTGTATTTCCAATTCTCTCACAGGTATACAGACACACACAAACTAAATAGAATACTAAATGAGGCTGCACTACTAAACAATCTCTTAGGGAAGCTCATTGATACAAAACCACAAAGACAAACGTAAGGCACACCTATTATGTGGAGGGATAGTTCTATAGGCTTCTTTATGAGAAAAGAAAAAACATTCGTCACTCCATTACAGGACTTGCATCACAGAAGCAGAGATAGTCATCTCATCACATTACATGGGGCTGCTGCCTGGTGAAATGGAGTGGACCGGCTGCTCGATACAGGCAGGCTGAGGTTATTACCAACTCAGAGTGGGGAGCTATAATTGCAGAGGGAGAGTACAATCGGGTTTTGTTTTTGTCTCTGCTATAATCTCTGTACCCTGGCCTTTCTCTGAAACAGGGCTGCATCACTGTGATTTGACCAAAAACAGAATGATAAACCTCCCATCTCTCCCTCTTCTGTGTTCAACTGCAGCCTTTATCTGACAGCTCACTGGGAGCCTTTTTAGTTCGGATCTGTCAGAATTCACACCAGCGTTTTGGTACTTTTCAGATAACCCAGAGGCAAGCGTGGTAAATCTAAAACATGACTGACCCCATAAGGCCTGACTAACATCTAGTGTGACATCTTTTTTGCTGGGGTGTGCTTTCCATTTTCCTCCGATAAGATCTTGAGTAATACTTTTCACCTGGCGCTTTAGTGCACAGGTGTCCTGCTGTGACCGTGAAACATTTATAGAAATAAAGTTGCATTTCTCACAGTTGGTCGGTTTCAGAACAGCTCAGATGAGGTTACGGTCAGCAGTATGACCAAGTCATCATGAAAACTCAATACATAATTCAAATCTTTCATGTTTTTCCCTCATAACACATGCTACAGATCTGTTGTGGAGGCTATAAGACAAAGACTAAAAGTGAAAAGTAGGGTTTGTAGGGGGGTTTCCTTCAAGCACAACCAATGCCTTTCTACTTGTGTGGTGCATTCAGCGCATGATGGACAGATTTGCAAATGTAAAGCTAAGGATTATGCGACTGATGTGCTTAACATGGTTTCATTATTGCATGAAAGTACAGCGTTTGTTCAGTATTGAGTGCATGACTGCTTTTAGCAACAAAATCCCTGCTTTGAATGTCCTTGGGAAGAAGGTTGGGGAGATCATTTTCTTCCTCTTTGGTTGCCCAAACTACTAGCGTCCATTAGAGGCACCTTTACCAGATATGACTGAATGCCTGTGGCTGGACTCATTTTAGATTAAGTAAGTGCACCAGAGCTCTACCCTTGGACTAAAAGGGTAAAACTACAGTTTCAAGGCACAGCGGTAAAGTAAAAAAAAAAAAAATCCAGAATGTTCTGACAAGGTCTCGACATTCTACATTCACTAAAAGAATCATCTGGGTATTGTTTACGGTTAAATAACAAAAAAATAAAATAGAAGAGAAGACAGATTTGGATTAACTAGCCAGGAGGACTTCAGTGTTATTGAAATAATAGGTATACTCACACGAAAATACAAACTAACAAATGTGAAGTAAAAACTTTTAAATAGAGTGTCTCCATGCATTTCTGTCAGAATGGAAGGCATGATGTTCAACTAAAGGCAAAACTGCCTAATGGCAAAGCCATACGCAAGCCGTTAGCGAGTCAGTCAAGGTCAGAGGTTCCCCTCATCTAACATCTTGTTAACACCATCACAAATCTTCTGCAGGTGTGAACGGTAAACCTCAGAAGGCCCATAGAGAGCTGCCAGGAAGTCACAGTCGGCAAAGTGGTTGAAAACGTGGTTAACACGCGAGTGGCTCTTGGCTGTCAGGTGGCGGTTGATGGCTTGGTGGAGCAATTCACGGCACTCGTTCAAAATGGCGCTCATGACACGACGGTCAAAGGTGAATTCAATTTGGTGGAAACTGACAGCTGTCATGGCCAGGGTGTGGACCTTCTTCCTGTTAACAGGAAGGAGAGGAGAGCCTGTTGGTTCCTAATACTTTACACAATTTGTACATGTGAAAGACAACCACATGAGACATTACATCTGTAGCGTGACGTTTATGATTTACTTTAATAGAGTCTTAGCTTTCTACAAATCAGAAAAAATATCCCAAAAAATATCCAGATTTTAACATTGTCAGTTTTACATGTTCACAAACATGCACCAAATACAGTAGATCAATTGAGACACTACAGTACAGTAAAGTGAGGAGATGATAAGAGGTACTTCTTTCTCACCTGAAGCTCTCGACCAGGAGCAGCTCCTCACCGCTGAACTGGTTGTTCCTGTAGAGGACGCCGAGCTTCACCACCATCTTGATCAGGTTCTTGATGATCTTCTGCGACTCTTTGCGGTTGCGGGTGTACTCCTTGGTGACGCGGTACAGCTCGTCCAGGACGTCGCTGCTGGTGTCGTCGATGAAGAGGTTGGCCACACTCTTGGTGGCCATCTTGCTCATCAGCTTCTTCTGCGCCTGCACGGCCAAGCTCTTGGTGCTGAAGGAGTCCATGGTCCAGCCTGGAAAGAGTGAGAGAAGTTCAAGAGAAAGTAACATTCAGTGCTGTAGAAGTGGAGGCGACAGAGGCTATAGGAATCAGTAGATAGTATGTGTGTACTTCCAGAAAAGGAGAACATTATTTGGCTTAAGTTCGCAACTTAATAGATTTTATATTCGCATAATGAAAACATCACGGATCAATTGATACATCTACTCTGAGAGGAACGTGTGCAGAGGCGTGGGTACGACAGAGCTGAGGAACAAACAGTGCAAACTCAATCACGGCACACGTCTTTGTTGATTTAAGCGTTTGCCTTCTGTCGCTGTGTGTGTGTGTGAGAGACTGCCTGACAGAGCCGGAAGACTGTGTGAAATTATGTGCACGCGACGGCAAGTCATAAACAGTGGGGTCGGTCAGGACAGGAGCTTTCACATCCCTCACAGTACGCTTCAGCAAGTGAGCCACGCCCACTGCACATCAGGAAGTCAATACACAAAACAAATAACACACTTGTTGGTCTACGAGCTTGATTGTGTGAATCAAACTGAAAATGCCAATTCTGCTTGGCCATCTCCATTTAATAAAGTTAGGATTTATTACAGCAAAACGTAACTTGCAATTTTTTTTCTAGTTTATTTGGTTGTGGCATAACTGAAAATATGCTTTAAAAAATGTATTAAAATTAAAACAAAAGTGCTCTCAGTTGCGTAGGTAATGTATAAGGCCTTAAAGTATCTAAAAATGTTCAATCTCTTTCTCCACACTGCTTTCTAGTGATATTTGAGTATAATAATCCTGGCTCTAGTGCCATAATATAGGCTTGATTCAGCATATTTATGTGCCTTTGCTCTCTATTTGATATTTTCTGTTGACAGCAACTGAAAATTCACAGTCGAGGGTAATTGAAAAAAAGAATTCAATGAAAAAGGCAAACTGATTATAGAGACTGCTCTCTTTGTCTTCCTCCCACATTCAAAGAGGATGTCATTTCTCCTCTATTAGTCATGGAAATTTGTAATGCGAGGGTCGTGCACGGAGCATGAACACATACACATGTTCACATTGTAACATTAAATACAAACAGCTGGTGAAAAAAAGGGCAGAGCACCAGGACTTTAAGAAAGAAAAGTCTGGGCTCGTGTGCTGAAACCACCCAGAAATGAACAACCCCATCCAGAACGACATTTATCCCATACTTCTAAATTAAGTCACGATTCATTTTACAGAATACAGTGGAAGAGGGACTTTATTCACACGAGAGACAAGAAATCAGTTTTAATTAATTGAAACACATCCATGCCTCAGGGGGGGGGAAAACAACAAAAAAAAGCAGTAAGAGGCTCAACAGTCATGCCTCATTTCCTTGACATGATCCCCTATAACGGATAAGCTAAATGCAGCCCAATAGATGACACAGAGGATCAATTTAATTAGATTTCAATACAGTACAATTCACCTCTCACCAGGGGAACAATTTCTGCACAATTTTCACCTTGGGCGTAGACAAAAAGGTTTATTGAAAATCTGCATGATTGACAAATTACTAATCAACATGTTAATATACCGCCTAATGCAAGAAAAGGCTAGAGCCCGGCTATTGGTGCACCAGACGAATTTTATGACAACACAATCCCTGCTGTGTGACTGCCGTGTTTGTATTCTTGTTAGTACTAGAAAGCTGCTGTGTCTGCTCCTACGGTGGCATTACCTCGCTAAGAATATCTATAAGACTCTTTGGAATGTGTCAGCGGTCAAGTCAGACAGCGAGAAAGATAGTCGAAACACAGAGTTATGTTACACCTAGAGCTTCAAATGCTCAGAATATACGTACGTATTGAGAGAAGTGATTCATAGGCCTTACTATCCCCGGTTGCATTTAGCTTCCTCATCACTCCTTCCTTGAGCCACAAATCTAAAAATCAGGCCTCTGCGCTGATCAAAGAACACTGGCAAAATTCCCTTTACAATTATAATTGATTTATGATGTGAAACCCGCTCAATTTCACTCTAATCTGAATATAACGGCTATTAAAATTTCTAATACCAGTAGGGAAAAACAGCATTTTGAAAAATTGGGCTGTAATACTTTTGGAAAAGGATAAGATGGACAAAAGACCTGACCTATTAATCAAATAACGAAAAAAGTCCTATTTCTATCTAGAAATACAGTAATGGAACAAGGCAATTGCATCTGACAGGAATAATAGCAGCGTGTGCTTCAGGAAAGCTGAGGTTGGGAGACAAGCATGCATCGCATCACATCACATCTGTCACTTTTCACCGCTCTGCTTCTCCCCCCCCCTCCCCCCTCCCCCCTCTCCCCTCTGTTGGTGGAAGTACAAGCATTTAGAAGAGAAGGAATGGGTAAGTGTGCTTCAGAAAGACGCAACCTCTCAAGACTACCAAGAGATTCCTGAGCGCTCATTAAATTCCCTTTTCGTCAGGGAGCCGAGCTGCGCCTACTGATGAATAATACCGCTGAGGAGAGACTGAGGGAAAGAGAGGGGGACAGGAGAAAGGAACCAGGACGTTTGTCTCTCACGCCTGTGTATCCTAAACATGTTTAGATTGTGACGCGACGGGCGCCGACAACGATCTGTAGGTCCTACTCAAAGCTAACGTGCGACACAACAGAATCCCTTGTGCGCTCCTCTCAGGGAGGAGAGCGTTTCCTCGCCGGCGCGCTCGCTCACGCCACCCCCCATCCCCGCTCTCAGGCAAGAGGGCTGAAGGCTTCATAAATAAGGTTCTTGTGGGATAAGTGCTTAGAATGATGAAAGGGTTTTCGATCAAGGATCCTTTTTTTTTTTCTTTTCCTCCCCCCCCGCCAGTGACTTAACATGAGAGCTCGTGCCAAATCTAAACGGCCTGCAAAGCCCAGTGTCCTGGCAGGTCGTGATAACCCATCATCTGCAAAACAGTTCAATTGGCAACATTTTATGGATTGACAGCAGAACATGAAATGACAGCGACAGCGCTGCTCTGTGTTCCAGCAAAACATACATTACAACCATAAGCGCAGAATACGTGAATAGCTCTATTTGGAAATATTTAATTTCTAGAGTAGTTGGAGGGATTTTGTTTATGCATCTGCATAAAAAATAAAAATAAAAAGCTGAAAAATGACTTTTGCGAACCATCCTTGCATTCATATAATACTCTATCAATCTGTTTTTGGTCAACATTGTCCTTTCTGTAGCCAAAATAATTCTATACAACTGAAATTACTTTTCTTTTTGCAACCAAATCTAACTTTTCTGTGCTTTTCTCCCTCATTTGATTGTGATTGGTGGTTCGCTGTGCATGTTACTCACTAGCAACAAACGGTTCTTATATCAGACAGACTTCTCTTGTAGTCATCTCTAAATTACACCAATACTGTGCATGGCAAACAGTTTGTGCCGATAAAAAAAAAAAAAAGTACAGGTATTTAAGAGATCGCAGATTGTAGTTTTGCCATCTGAGAAATTAGAAAATGCCCTGCATAATTATATATTTTTCTTCCAGGTGTTAATTACACCAACATTGTGCTTGTAAAGGTTTGTGCATGTAGCAGACGTAGTTGGCTAATTCCAAAGCACTCACCACTTGCTTTTGCATACAGAAATAGCCGCATCCACAATGAGAAATGTGAGGATGCTGAAAAGATATCGTGCAGCCCTAGCTCAGAGGGTACTCTAGAGTGAAAAATATGAAACCATATCACTACCAAAATATAGGATAATAATTTAATCTTTGACGATAACTTTAATCCAGTTTCAGAGCAAGTGTTCCACAAATTGTGTAGTTAGGCTACATTCTTTTTTTGAGATGATTTTCACCACGTCTCCCAGAGAGGAAGCCAAATCCTGGATCCAGAAAGTTTTTTAAAAACGTTTTGAGATGTCTTGCTAACAGACAGACAAACAAACTGATTTAAACATCCTTGGTGGAGTTAATTACACTTTCACACAAAAAGGCATGAATGCACAAACCCTAATGGTTTGTCTGGCTGGCTACGCAATATGAAAACCAATTGAAACACCAAGATGGAGTGCAGCTGCCAGCAGCTTCTCAGCATAATGAGAGGACTGTTTAACAAGCTATAAAATAATCAATGAACACCTTGCACAGAACTAGACCACATTTCCACTTGAATACATTTGAAAAAATGTAGATTGAGACCAGGCAAGCATGACTCATGGAAATGAAATCTGACCCTAGCGTTGACTATGTGCCCCCAGAGACCCCGTCTGGCTAGTCTAGCCACGGATACACACCCTCCTTTAGGTGTAGATGGTCTGTTTGACTGAAATTATAGCCGTACTGTTAAGTGGCGGGGGGTTACAGTATCACAAACAAGGCTGTAAGGTAAAAAAAAAATCCCACTTCATTTCAACTGTCCTGCATGTTTATTGGTCTTAACCATCTGGATTAATTTGGTTTTTAATTACTGGACTTGACGGGGGAGTGAATGCAGTCCTGTAATGGGTGAAACTTCAGCCAAGCACCTAGCCTAGTTTCCATGGGAGCCTATTTGGGAAGATTTATGCATGCAGTGTATTGCACTCGACTGACAGTCAAGCCCACCCTAAGGTGCGACAAGTGAGAAAGGGGCCAGAAATTGGATACACCTGTAGCTGTCGCCCACTCTGTGTCAAAATCTCATGAGGAAGTTGCGTATACATGCAAAACACAGAAACCCCCACAAATACTTACAGCCAAGCCAGACAGATTGGTGGTCAGTACAGGGTGCTGAAACATCATGTAACTAAAATGGCATCATATACAGCACTGAATCTACTAGTGTTTGTCTTTGTAAAGAAATGTGTCATCTAAGATTTTCCAATCATGGTGTAAAATGTACCATTACTCCAAATCAGTAAAGGTATGCTTCACAAACTAAAGATGATATTAATTAACTATGCCTTTTGAAAGACCATCCAACAAAGAGGGTAGACCTAAATTGCAAAATCGTCATTTCAATCATCCTTTCTCATAAGATCGCACAAGAAATAAATCTAATAAAAAAAAGGACTGAAACAGTTAAGATATCAGGCCTGCATTTCAAAATCTCAGTGACCCTTTTTGCTAAGTAAATTGCATAAACAAAGGATTCATATCCTGCCGTTTCAGTGCTGCATTTTTGGAGAGATAAATTTTACATCAGAGCACCATGGATAAACCAAACCCTTCAGTAAGCCATGACCTCATTGAAGAGACAGTACAATGGACTTTGTATAAATCTCAAATTGTGTAGCTATATTTATGCCAACACATATGTCAATAATATATGTTACACAAGTCTGTTATGATTGTTTCTTAGGCCATGTATACACAATATACGTAAACGCTAGAAACACATGCAAAATGAACGATAACTTTCACATACTAATCATTACAAACTATACATTTCAAATAAATAATGTTCAATTCCAAAAATACTCCAATCAAACCAGGGCTAGGTGCATTAGTAACATTGGGTCCTATAGACCAACTGGTCATAAAGCTGAGGTAGATGAGAAAAAAATGTGTCACTATTACGTTGGACTGAATAAAATACTAGGAAGAGAGGAGTAGAATACACTCCTCAAATACTTCCATGTTTTCAGTCTTGAGAAACATATATTGTCCCTCCCAGTAGAACAAGTTAGAAAATCTTGACTCCTTCCCTTTCCTAAAACCATCTCCCGTTATACATCTTAACAGGAAAATCATAAATCCTCCCCAGCAGCATGACATAATGCTTCTCCAAACAATGCAGTCCTCCTGTTATACAAGTTGCATCCGTGCTTTGTGTTTAGAGGAGTAACCAGTCAGTGAGCTGTGAAACAACGCCACTGTTTGGGAATCAACATGGTCATTTCATCATGTTATGCAGTGCCACTCTCGGCTTGTTGCACAACATTCAGGCTCCACTACCTGGGTCGTTTTCAGCTTGGACACAGTCATCGAATGCAACACAGGCAGTGGCGCAACATTCATTACTTAAAAAAAAAAGAAAAGAAGCATTCCTCCGGTGGCTGGTGGCCAATGGCAACACCCGAAGCTCGATAGCTGTAGTGGTGCAGGCGAGATGTTGACCCCAGATGAAGGGTGACTGTGTTGGGGTGGGGACTGCATACACATTAGGCCTATGTGGTGCTGGATAAGTGCACGGCGTACATGCATAGCCACCTTGCATACATGCAGATCTAGTGAAATGGCTCAGTCATCACTGACAGACATGTTCTGGCAGTATCGAAGCACTCAGAATCCAGCCCAGTCTACCCTTTTTTTAGTCTTCTCAGATCTGCTACAGCCTGCTGAGCAATTAATAATTAACATCTTGACATATAATGGATCAGGGATTAATAATTCAGACCACTGATTTGAAAAAAAATAGACCAGAAGCTAGAAGAAGTCAGCGTCTGCTGTGATGCAACAGGTTGGGGGCATCGATGTGGCACCAGGATATAAAAGGGTCAGACGCAAGCAGACCATCAACAATGTAGTCTATGGCTACAGTTGACGACTGGGCCTGGAAGCTTAGAACATTCCTTCAGACACCTCAACTCATTCTTGTGCATGTATAACTTGCCTGGGAATACAGTAGCAACAAACATCACTGCTAATTTGCAGTTGAGCCAAAGCAAACATTGTCGCTGTCGACATACATTCTGCATGTTAGTTGAAACCTGCGTTACAAAAACATTCTTTTGGTTTGAAACTCAGAGTGTATGCTTCTCCCACACCTGAGTTCTGAGCAGTGTTGCACGGTATACCGATTCTAGTCAAAAGCAGTAAATGTTCCAAAGGCCTATAGGTATGACAAAGTAGGTTACAAGTAACCTTGCTATGACTAATGAATGACTCGAGTTCTCTTGGTTCTCGACAACAGCATCTCAAATGGCATGGCATGTAAACTTTGTCTCATGACAGCATGTGCTCCCTCGGTCAAAACAGGCAGACAGAAACACACATGAAAACAATGATATGCGGTAATAATATGATAAGCTCTTTCAAGACATGGACAACCATTATAGCATGTTTTAGGTTTCCACGGTAACAAAAGAGGCCACCTGCCTGCCCAGACGAACTTTGCAGTCCAGTAAAGCAGGTCAAAAAACACTCTATTCTAGTCAATTAGTTACCATGGATGCTTTGCAACAGGAACCGTATTGCTATAATACTTGGAAGATTTGAAGTTCTTATACTACGTATAAAAAGGCCCAATCTGTATTGTTTGTTTTTTTAACACCACCTAGATATGAACCATTCACAGATACGATAGGTATTACCATATTTTCAGCAAGCTCTTTTTTTAAGCCACCTGATTTACAACAGACACACTGTGGGCATGTGAAGCACAACATAGTTTATTTTACCCCTGACACAGGTCATTTAGGAACACGTGTCTTAATCCAAGAGCCTGATTTATTTGCTGTGTCTGTTGAGGCTGTGCATGATAATTTGTCTTGCTAGCTGCCAGGACACAGTCCACGGTATACAGTGGAGTTATTCATCCAGAGTCAAGCCGATGGATAAGCTTTATAATGTAAACAAAACACTGTGTTGCAAAACATCTCAATGTTTGTAAAACATGTGGGTTACCCCTTACAATCTTCGTTATCATACGTAATTGGCTAAGCTACCATGAAATACACTTACCTCAGATGCAGTTACACATTCCGTAATACACACAGGGCTCTGTTGTCTCCGCCTAGCTATAACATCCTGTCAAACAACTGAAATGGCCTAAGAAAAAATCAAGTCTCCTCTGCAACTTGGTTGATTGAGATCCTGATTAAATTTTAATATGGTCAAGCGTGCAGGTCACTAGTACCAGCAATATGAACTTACCTTGTATTGTACTCCAACCTGAAGGGAGTGGAAGTGAAACCCACCCAGTTAATTTAAGAAAAATCTCAAATCTCCATCATCGCAACGCGAAACAGTGCGTTTCACAGCATTTATGCCGGGCCTTCGTGCAGAATGTGTTCTCGTCCCTCACTCTAATCCTGTATTGTATCAGGTACTGAAGCGTGAATTATTAAAACCGTGTTTTCTTCTCTCTACTGCGAGATCGGTTACAGATTTGTAACCCGATTCCTCCCAGCAAAAAGTTTCAAACTTGAGGGGATTTCGAGTGCACAAGATTGACGTTGTTTTTGACCAATGAATGCGCATGATCAAAGTGAACCAACCCACCAGCTGAAAGGCTGCTTGGACATTTACGGCCCACATACTGTTTCCAGTAATTATCCTCGTCCAGCTCCCAATCCCAAGGTTGAGAATTTCCCATAGGAAATGGTGGAGTAGGAACAATGAACAGGAACAATCAGCCGTTAAATGACATTGACATGTTTATTATAAATCTAATCATTATAAGTAATAATTAGTATTTTTTTTCATCAGGTTAAAACAATATTTAAATAACCTATTTGAACATTATATTTGGACAGAGAGAGAGAGAGAGAGAGAGAGAGAGAGAGAGGGGGGG